>JAVYIG010003683.1:0-186296 GCA_035222895.1 Strongylocentrotus droebachiensis
GTTCACTTTCCTTTCCACCCTTTCTCTATCATTTACTAGTTCCCTATTTTCTCGCCATTCGATAGGAGGAGGGGGGGGGGGAGGGGGGGACATGTCTGCCCCAAAACTGCGATATAATTGAGAGAAGATGTTGATGATGGACCGAGTTGAATTAGCAGCGTCATGTTTTTCAGTCATTTACTGCCGATGCCACATGCTCATTACGACTCCAACATAATTAATCGGGTGCCAAAGTTGACTAAGGTTCAGACCGCGAAAACGACTTCGGGCGGATGACTCTACAGAATTTAAATATAGAACGGCCTTACGGGCGGCACAAAGGGTGGGGACAGAAAGGACTTAACCCCCTTCGAAGAACGTAACCCCCCCCTCCCCCTCCAGAGGACGCAACCTCTTCCGTCACGTGTTCGAACCACTGTCTATGTATTAGAATAGAAATTGACAATTTAAGGTCATCTCGCATTCAATAGCTAGAAATTCGTCTGCGTTTGATATTTGTATGACGTCATCAAGTAAATTGAGTTGTTTTGGATTTCAAGGATTACTATAATATTTGAACGTATGTTATTCAGGGTTTTTTGTAGAGTTTATGAATGTATCATTAGCAAAGGTGAACTGTTAGACCTGAGATTGTTAGAATCGAAATTAAATGATTTAAGGGGTCACGCATTTTAATGACTGGAATTCGTCTGGTTTGGTTTTGGTTCTCACATGACCACTACGTCATCATAAAAACATTAATCTAATAGGGGTGTCAGGGGATATTTTCTTGCTTGGGCATAACGTGTTGTGGAGGGTTTTTGGATATCAAAGGTAAAATTGACATTATAACTGAATTTATTTAGCCCCCCCCCCCTCCCTATATACTCCCCCATATAAACCACTTGCAAAAAAATTGATAATGGATAGTTTTCAAGATTTCAACACTTTGCACTTCTTTCGCAGCAAAGTTATTACCCTTCGTACAAATAACTTTTAATGTCCTTTAAAAGTCCCACAAATCGAAAAATAAAATGTGCAAAGAATTTAACCATGACCTTACAAGAAACAGAGAGAGGTAAACAAGGACCACGAGAGGGTGAGAAGAAAGACAAGTAGACATTTCTGACCTACAAAACCTAAGATTAAAGTCATTTGCGGTGATCTGTCTGATTGAGCATCGCAATTGTTGGAGAGATCTTCGTGTCTTTGTTGCGAGCTGCAGAACTGTTATTTTCCGGTCTGCTAGCCGATGTTTCTATTTCTAGCTTTCTTTGTCATCACTGGTAATAACTCTGAAGACAACAGGTGACTCCTGCAACTCAAAAACTTGTGATATCTATAGATCTTCCTCCACATCTCCTTGTATTTGTGTGTGCTTTTTCATGTCCGCTTTTATATTCTAATGTATCCCGCCCCCTTATATTTCAATTTTGTCTTCTCACGTTCTTCCATTTACTTTTCTTTTTAATTTGTTTTACTTTCTGATAATTTCTTTTTCTCATGTAATTTTGCTCTATATTTTGTAATGGTTCTTATCTTTTTCTGTATACCTATATCTTTGTTTTATTCTCAATTCCTGATGACTTTTCCACATTTCACTTTAAAATTATCGATGGACAGAAATGTATATAGCGTAATGGCTTTGGTGAAAGTTGTAGTTTCAGAATAGGGACACCCAGAGTTCGACACCAAGTCAGGCATGACAGGGGTCCAGTCTTCGTATACAGGCCACCTGTCTTCGATCACTCAATCCCTCTGATAGGACTTAAGGTCGTAGTTTTTCTGGATGTTTATATGAATATGTGAATTAAATTAAATTTAATTTCTTAGCACGTTCATATTGATAAGAAATAACAATTGAAGTAATTTCAACGTTAATCTGTTCATGTTTAAAGAACAGACGCCGATAGCCTAAAGCCGAATGAATTTGCCTTTTTATGTTGTACTTCAAAAATACTTTTTGATACGGGAAGGACATTTGAACGCATCACGAACAGCTCGGTGAATCAATATACCTTCAAGTCAAATTCCATAGATAGTACCCTCGCATGAGACATCCCCACGCCACTCATGAATTTATGCAACATAACCTTATTGAATTACAGAGCACCTGTTGATCAGACAATCTTGCACCGATTTAGAGGCAATTTTTTGTACTATTTGTAAGTCTTCAATTTCCAAACGTCGATTTTGAAATAACCCATAAACCCCATATACGTAAACATGCTAAATGGATGTTCGAGTTTTTTTCTCCACTTTTAATAGCCCCGATACGAAATATATGAAATTAATAATTGCTTTACAGTATTGAATGAACTGTGCCTCAATTCCTCTCTTTTTATTTTTTTCCCTACCTGGTTTTAATAGGGGCAACTCCTGCCCCAGAAAGATAATATAACTCCCACTCCCTCAATTTTCATCAACCTATTAAAAGTCAGTTGCCCCCATCCTCCATGTTATCCCCCCCCCCCCCCTGCTACGCAAGTGTTAACATCGACATGACCAAACTTCCCGCCCATCTCTGTTATAAAATTAAAATCGCATGCAGCTTTTTATGAGGCGTTTATACTGAACACACATTTTTGACATGATGACTCGTGTCTGCAAGCGACGTGAGTGAGATGCTTTTTCACAACTGCAAGTTTGTCATATTTCTTGATTTGGACCTGTACTTTAGGAAGGGGTTTCTTCTTAATGACGCGTCACCGCATCGGGTGATGCTATGTGAAATGGGCACGATGCTGTTGAATTAAATCATTCACAAGGCCTGTTTTCATCAGCTCAAGATTGCCAAATATCCCGATATTTGAACTATCCCGATCGCAAATTATCCAGATAATGTGCGTTTCCATCAGCCCGAAGTTGCAATTAGCGGGTTATTTGGTCGAGATAATCATCCCAAGATATGTCGGGCTAGTTTGCAAAATATCTCGAGCTAATTTTACAAGCTCGAGTTTCAAGTTTCGAGGTCAAGAGTTTCGAGGTCAAGTCTCGAGCTGATGAAGACGCGATTTGTAACTTCGAGATTATTTCCCAAATCAGAAATATCGGGCTATTTGGCAATCTCAAGCTGATGAAAACAGGCCTATTAGATTCTGCACATGCAGATAGATGGTTAGATGGATGGATGGATATGTAAATAGATAGATAGATAGATATACAGACAGATAGACAGATGGATGTATCATATTTGTTTGACATCAAGTTTGATATGCTTTCTATATTTCTTTTCTAAGAAGACAGGTGATAGGTTTTACCCTGAGAATTATGCCGGAAATTGCAGGAAAAGAAATCGATCATTCTTGCCCCCAGATAAGCTCAAACTGAGCCTGTTTATTAAAACACAACTACTTCCTATCATGTATCATATTCTCAAAGTGACAAAGCAGAAAGGAAAATAAAGTGAAAATCAATTGTGTTTTTTCGTCTTATTTCATTTTTAAGGCACATTATTTTTCTGAAAATAAATAAAGTTCAGTTTACTTGTTTTGCAAAACATGTAATTCACATGAAATCCAGATTCCCTGCCGCAGGTGGATAGTCTTCGTGGGGGCAAATTCATTTTCGAAGCTCAGATTTTTCTTGCACTAAAAAAATCGAAATCAAATCATAGTTTTCTTCAAGATTGCCCATAGGCAAAGGGAAAATATAATGGCTTGGATATTGCTGAAAGGCTGAGCTGTTTCTATATAAATAGGCCTATATATAACTATATACATCAAAGTTTGCAGTTTCTTTTCAAACCATATCTTCACAAATTTAGCATTTGGGTTTAATATGAGTTTTATGACTATTAAAGGAGATATCCACATCGAGCTCGCTGTGGTTGTGATATCTCTTCGGAATGACTTGAAATATGGTATCACTAGTGCATTAAATCGTTGGTTAATATATAGTGCCATTGTATTATATTTGTTGCGATTATAATATGATGGCACTAATTAAAACCAAGGATATACCTCAAGAAGGATACACATGCATTGATATGTGATGAATGTAATGTACAGTATGTCGATCTACTCAATAGTTACTGTGACCATCAAAATCCAAGTGTGCTAGATGATTCAATGTCGCTTTCAACAGTGCTCAACATTATGACAAAAATTAAGTAATAAATGGAGCATGCAGACACAACCGAATGAATGTAAAAATAGATTTAACATATCTTGCCGTTATGGAGACATTTCCGATTGAATGAAAACGGCAACGTACGATTTGACGGCTGACAATCGACAATGAGGGCATTATGAATTATTTCCGCTTTACATTACACCTTTTAGAATGGGAAATTGAGCTCCCAGCATGTCACCGTTTACGAGTCTTTAGTTGGACTGGCTTTAGCACAGTTAAAGAATAGATAATGTCCTTCTTGTTGTTCCTCTGGAGCCAGCAGGTCCTTTTTGTTTAAAAGTGGAGTTCTTTCATGTCTTTAAGGTCATGAGCATGTTTTTAACAGCTCGTCTTCGAAGACTCTCAGTTGGTCCTAGTTCGAAACGTTGTTCAAATTCAGTAGACCATAATCATTTGATAGAAAACATGGTCTCTATTCACGGTTACCCCAAAAGCAACCATTTGCCTTCAAGTGTCAAGTGCCTTTTATTCAAGACACCGGCTTCTTGTATTGTTGTAAATCAAACGATTTGGCGATCTGTTAAAAGTAACTTCATCGTCTTTGAATTTGGATTTAGTTAACAGCGTCCATGGCCAGACCCATGCCGACATTTTGTTACTTGTCAAAATACGACCAAGTCAAACCGAAACGGTTTAATTTCACAGGTCTTTTAAAGGACATTCTACTCGGGGCGGCGTCCTTTGATGTACAGGTTTGTCCTCGGTCCCATAGTTTTATTTCCCAAACTGCAATCGACAATCCTGAATTTCTTTGTTTAATCGGCATGGGATCTTCCCAAGTGTTTCGCGCCTGACTTCGTGCGGTATTCCATAAGGACGTCGAACCCGTGAACGATGAGGGTCATTGATAAAACCCCGTGAAATGCGGGAACCCTTCAACGGGTGGTCCAAGGTTCTTTTAGTGGTCTCTGAACACTTCTAAACGGTTCCCAGGTACCCCAGGTAGTCAGGGGGCTCAAATTATGATGAGAAGAAATTCTCACACTATGCAAGGAAATATAATTTCATAGCTTCATGCAATCTTTGAATAGGGTTTTATTTTAAAATCATGTACATTATGATACCGAATGAATTAGATGGAACATGTACAGGAACTGTGCTGATGATACATTTTACCATCGTCCCTTTACCCATATATCTTTGTAGGTATTTTCAGGTTCTGTGGTTATAATCAAGTTCTCCTCGATTTCATTTCTTCCAGCAAATCCGTAATAAAACATTCGTACATGAGAAATCACTCACGATTTTGATAATTTAGGACACCTTCTTTCTAAAGTCCAGTTTCATTACCCAACGCAGGATTGAATTAAACTATTTTTATACGACTTACAACGCCCTTTTGGATCTGACAGCGCATAGACTAATTACGGAATATATTTGTTTTACTTTGGTTGTCCTGTGGAAGTAGGCAACAGGACGAATGTCCAAGAATTGTATAATGTTGTCCAGAAATGATTGTGTTTTACACATTACTTCGTAGTGTTCACATTCACAAAGCACTGTTTCTGACGTCACAATTACCAAACAGCAGCACAGACAAATAAAGTCGGTCAATTCAGCATTGTGTAACAAAGAATTTCAACGAGCCTTACGATATTAACAAAAACCGACACATTTTCATTTAAAAATTAGAATCGTAAAAATATCAATGCCAAGAAATAAGTGTAGTCAAATTCATTCATTCTACGGTGGATGTTAGATATTAATTTCTGCATTTCACGAAATTAGGCCTAATCGGGATTTCTGGCAGGCCCCCTCTGGGGCGGAAGTGTACGCTTCCACGTACATTTCCCATCATTCCTACAAAAGTGCCAATTTGAATTATCCATCCCGACTTCCTAATCTAGAGAGCAACGTGCTTTTCTCGGATTAAATATTTTGGAGAAGGGGGAATGAATACTCGAGACCCGCCCTTATAACTGGTTTAAGTTTGAGGCAAACCCTGACCATCTTATCTCCATGCCCTGACTTTGCGTTTTTGTGTGTTTGACTGTCGCCATGTCTTGAATTTAAGCGATGAAATGGGTCCATCTGAACTTTTCAAGATCCGTTATTTGAGAACTCACAGACAGGGGCGTATCCATCATAGCAGACTGGAGACGGCATAAGCCCACTCCCCCCCCCCCCCCCCCCGTGTACAGTCCCAGAAAAAATTCAATTACATAATCATCAAGCTTTTAAACTTTCTAATATGTTTTATTTCAAACATTGTTTCATGTAGTATAAGTTTGAAATTGTCTTGAAGATTCAACCATTTTTCCTAGTGGATTCTTATAACTCATCAGGAATTTGAAATAACCAAATATGTTCCATTCCATGGATTTATTTCAAAGAGTACATTTCAAACATACATATACCATTCTTGTATTGATGCTGTTATTCATGTTCTTACAAGTACAGACGTGATTGAATAAAAAAATGAAATTTCAGTTAAAATATAACGAATAGGCATGTTAACCTTTTCTTGTTATCAAGCGCAACATTGATACGAATATTGATTAAATTCATCTATACGGACCTTTCAAACTTTATTTTACTTAGAATTGACATTTTGCAGCCACAGTTGAAATGATATATCTTATGTTTTCAAATATGTTATATTACACATTTTGTTTCCTTGTCATGAAATATCTGAATTACGTTTGAAAATTGAAAAGCTGAAATACTTTTTAAATCAATTTGCCCCTTTTGCACTATAGGGGGTAGACTTACGCTCAACTCGTTCAAGTGGCGGTCATCAACTCGTAACTCTTGGCATATTTTTCCCCAATTTTCTCCGAAGCATGCTTTCGCGTGCTGTACGCCAATTTCTTAAATTGAAATTTTGATAGAGCAGTCAATGTATTGCGAAACAATGACATTCTCTTTTTTCCGGATCTGTCATTTCATATCGCAGTTTCTGCCTCCGAACGAACATTTCTGTCCCCCGTTCAGATTTCTGACATAATTTTTGCACTTTGCTGGTTCTCTTTCACCCCTGCGGTCCGTCATGGCACTGTAGAGTTATTTGAGGCGACGCGTTGATTCAACGATATTTGTTACTGTTGCTGTTCGAGTGATCCGCGATTTCGTTATAATACCGCAGCTTTGATATATCCAATAAGAAATGTCGCCACTAACAATATAAATGTCATTCTAAATGGCTATAACGGCACCACGGACAATAACACAATCACAGAGGAATGTTAATATCGTCTCAGGGTTTTGGTTGGTTCCTGAAGGGGGTCGTCAGGTTGCTATAGGGGTGTAAAAAATAGGTGACGGTCGGCCCTTCCAGTCACCCCTCTGCGTGAGCATTGTTGCGTTTTCATTAATCGACGACACCGTAGAATCGTTTTTGAGCGGGTATGAAACTAGTTTAGGGTTGATTTAGTTTTAGATTTTAAGTGCTTTATAAAGAAGTGTGAATGAATGATGACTTGAACTTCATTTAGCATCAATCAAGCTTGCAAAGCACGTACGTTACAACACTTTATGTTGTGTGTTAAAGGATGGCAGAGGAATGAGAAGGAATAATTTGCAGACTTGTAAGGGTTAGAACAAATGACGAAGGAAAGATACGAGGAGAAATACTCGGGACAAGGGGGAGAGAGAGAGGAAAGGGAGGGAGAGCGAGAGAGAGAGAGAGAGAGAGAAAGAGAGAGAGAGCGAATAAAAAGGAAGAGGGATGTGTAGAAAGCGATGTAGAAACAAGGACGAGAAACAGAACGCACGAGAGTCAGGCAGATGCAGAGACAGAAACGTTGAGGCGAGATACATGTAGAAAGGTAGACGGAGGGAAATGAGAGAGGGAGAGAGAGAGAGAGAGGAGAGAGAGAGAGATAGAGAGAGAGAGAGAGAGAGAGAGAGAGATAGAAAGGCTAATAGACAGAGAGAATGAATGAAAGAAAATCGCCTACGGAAATACTTCTAATCAAATATTAAGTTATACAAAATGTCCTAATGAACGACCCTCACCTTTTCAGATCTATTATGATGCAGTCATAAAAAACTGAAGGGATAAAGATATTGCATACGATAAGCTTGGGATTCTCATTTGTATTTCATTTATGGATATCAAATGTGACATGATAGCTTTCAATTGGTTCCTGTTTCAATTAACAGCAAGGAAATGAAGGACGTCCGACCTCTTATTTGGGGGTGAAAAATGTAATTATCATGTCAAGAGAAATCAGTCACTGTGACGGAAAGGTCTTATACGGAATGATTTTTATGATTACAGAATATATCTTAATTTCAAGACAAAACGTGACTTTTCGGTATCGTTCCATGTGCCATGTTTGCGCTATAAATTGTTTGAAAATTATTTCGAAAAAAATTGCCAGCCTCATAGACAAATTTCATACGTCCATTTCATTTCATTCTTTTTACGTTCGAGCATTCGTATTTTTAATTAGTTTTCAATCATTCCTTAGTCATTTAAATGTAACCGTGACGCATATGTACTGTCACACACTATGCAACATCTTCTTACATACGCTATAGAAAATATTGCATTTAGTGTACTGTATGAATAATTGTGTTTAACTTCTGGCGAGAATGTAAGATATTGACGACCCGAGTCACTGATTATATCTCAGGAAATGAATTGTACCCGCAATTTCTAAAGACGGTCTTCGGAAACACTTTAATGTCGGGATATATACAACACCGATCCTGATTACGACCAATTAAATATATGAATACACAGCTACGGTTTTTACGGCCTAAAATAGTAGTAAACAATCTCGTTTGCCGTGAGAAAGATAAATGAAGACTGACTTTCTTAGTCTGTTTAAACGTATTTATGCTTTTATCTTGTGGTTAAATTATCGAAATCAACATCAGATTTTTATTAATTTTCGTGAGATCAAACATGTCAAATCAAAGAGAGAAAGAGAAGAGAGAGAGAGAGAGAGAGAGAAGAGAGAGAGAGAGAGAGAGAGAGAGAGAAGGAAATAAATAAATAAAGAAAGAAAAAGAGAATGGCGGGGTTGTCACAGTTTGTGAAAGTAAGGTATATAGTTGTGAGATGAAGTTAGAATATACCTAAAATGATTAATTTTGAATTTGAAGTTATCTTTATTCTGGGTTAAATTTAAAAATAAATGAAATAAGTTTGTGTTTAACTTGCAGTTGAAGGGATATTTATGGCATATATACTGTGTCCCTACACAGACAATACTAGCTGGCTGATGAGTGTTTATAAGCTATCATGACAATTCACAGTTCTTCGCGCATGGCCTACGTATTATCTGCTCAGTCAACAGTGGAATTAAAATACCGATATATGATGATATTAAAGGGAGTGGATCGCCAGTTTCCATGTGCAGAAGGCCATAATTCGCTGACACCAGACTTGGTGGAAATACCATTAATGGGGGTACAATTTTGCACACAGCAAACCCATAGTCCAGTCAAGAATTACCCCCAATCTCTGGGAGAGCTCGAGAGTCTTCGGCAAATCAAAGCATTACATAAGGTCCAATGGTCATAAAACTCAAGGCTAACCCTGGTGATTGACAACACCTGTTATTGTGTAAACACCCGAACGGTGTCGAATTCCCCATGAGAGCCGACTACTCAGTGACTTTAAGTCACCCTGCAGATGATCGGCTCACTGGATCAAGGAGAGGGGGGGGGGGGGGGGGCACGCGCTGATGTTTTTCTTTTAGATGTATTTTCTTTAAAGGGGCACTTCGTCTCCCTCTTATTGTGATCTGCTATTAAACTTGTTTAGTGTGTGATGTTGAAGGTGTATGCGTTTGTGTGTCAGTGTGTGATAATGTACGTAATCTTGTTTATTTTCAATCTTTAACTATTTTTCAGTTTTTCTTCTTTAGGGATACCAATTAAAAGCATTTTTTCTTTTCGGTAACCACCAATAACTAACCACTACCCTACACAATGTCACTGCTATTTTAGTTCGCTTTCAAGAAGAAAAAATAAAACAACAGGGGATCAAAAAATACATAAGATTATCTGCAACTTTAAACAATTGCTTTGAACATCTCCGTAAATTTAGAATGTTGTTCATTAATCATACCCTTTTTAATTAGTGTGGTCACGTGTAAACAGATCATTGTTATTTGACGAGAACATGTTGTTTTTAGATTATATTTAGTGACATAGCGTTGATTACAATAAACAAACAGGACAGTCGCAGGGCCATTGAGTGTCATCGCAAAGTCATGTACTATTTTGAAAAACCAATAACCACATTATTGCTCCGCTAGAATGATATAACAAATTGTATCGAGTCAATTCGTTTTGTCATACCTTTCATTAATTTGTACTATATATGATCAGGCGGCACATTCCGTTGTCAATTTCATGCAATAGTCGAGTTTCTAACTTCATCCTAGGACTCAATACTGCTCAATATACTGTTCACCTTACCTTAAACCTAATGGAAACCCTAACCCTACACTCACCCTACATGTCTCATGAAATAAAGCCCGGCGCAAATGTCGATTCATCTTTATAAAGTGAAAAGGTACACCTCTGTTATCGCTGAACCATGCATTGCGCAGCTGAGTCTCGAACCTCTAAACATGCTAAATATGGAATAGTGGTTAGGGGTGGGTGCTCTTGCCCACCTTTATAGGAGACACCACACTTCAGGCACGTAGCATGGTATATAAGAGCGTGTGCCTTTCATGCAGAACCAAAAATATTGCGTTCGATTTCGATCTCGTATTCGGATCAACTTGACAACCTGTCTGGCGCCTCAGGCCAGATGAAGAGGAAGACGAAGGCGTGACCGGACGTCCAGTTTTAGCGAAAGAGGGACACCACTGAACCCCACTCCCAGGGATCTTGAGTGGTATAAGTGTTTCACCAAGTACCTCATGTTTCGCATTCCTATGCTTATATTACCACCTGATTGCACTCATCGAGTCTTGATACCCCGGTCACACGGACGACGGAGATCGACACCAGATTAATAACAGATTGAACTACACATTACATTACACCGAATGACCAAGTTATTGTTTGAGGTATGACTGGGGTATTTACGTTAAAGGAGACAAGCGTTAACCCTTTTCACACTTCTAAACACAACGATTTCCACTGTAATTTTTCCGTAGAAGTTTTCGATTAAAGCATGAAATGAGTTATATTGAGCTAAAGAGTACTAAAAACAATCAAGTTGAATTTCAATTTCAATAGGGATAAGAGTCTGATAGAAAACGTTTAAATAATATATGCTTGAAGGCAATAGTCCTTGATATACTAGTATTCTAATAAATCAGTCTTTCAATTACCTTAATTACACACGTAATCATATGTATGCATTTATAAACGATTCAGTCCATTCAAAACAATATCACCCAGTTTTTCATTATTCTTTCGCTTAAACCTCACTAATTGTGCACGACCATGATGACAATAACAATCATCTTTTTCTCGATATTTGCTTACAATCAATGTTTTGAGGGTATATGCGAAGATGCAAGCAGAGTTCAGTTGCTTTTGTTTACGAATGTCTGTCCAAATTAGCTTTTTCAAGGACGAATTCGTGTCTCTTGAATGCATGTCTTTCACTCCTGAATGTATTTGTAAGCCAACAATTATTTTTGCCGAAGTAAAATGTGTGTTGCCTTTAAACATAGGACGGATAACTTGTGACTCGCATACCACCCCTTGGCTTTGAAGAAATGGTATACAGGGGGGTTTGGTTCTCCCATCTCACACCAGTGTCGCATCACTTTGCACCCCTTCGCGATCCTTAAAGCCTCATCAATTTCACAGGAATTAGACCTGATGAATGCCAAGGCGAGGGATGAGACACTGGATGAGTTTGGGGATAGGGGTGGTATGGCAGTCAAGGTTAAAGACATCATAAGAAGAAAGAAATCAAGGATAAAAGACAGAGGTTGTAGATGACAATGGAAGAAGAGGTAAAGTAATAAGAGGAATATAAAATAGTAAAAACGAACAGACAGAAAGACTAACTGGACATGGAGAGAAAGAATTATGAAGGTGTGTGAAAATGCATAAAACGTATTGAACATGTTTGGGCTATGGCCAAGAGTCGTGAACTGCAAGATCAAGACAAAGGAGAAATTAATACAATAATGTAGATGCTTAAATAAAAATGAAAATGAAAAAAGAAAAAAATATCGTTTTGTGGTAGAAGAAAGGTAAATGAATTAACAAGGACAGTACTACTCAGTATGCTTAAGGTCAAGAGTGTTTACATTATAATATTGTGCGAAGTTTCATCAAAAGAACAGTTAATATGTAGATATGCATAACCATGCCTGCATACAATACCACAAATTATAAAACAAAGAAAGCGATGCGTTGGCAGTCCACATTTTGTAATTACTATATTTTTTTTAGGAAGAGAGCAACAAACTCATACGGTATTTCAATGAAATGTCAGGCGTGAAATCGTTTCACGTGTTAATCGCATAGACGTCCCGATAGACATACAGATAATTTATAGTAAGTACGTGTACCGCCAAAATGAGGAGTGTGGTGATTACACAAGCCGATACGGTTAATTATGCGGGGGCTATATCCGGTCACTATCACGTCCTTCGGGAATAACTGTCATTGGGGCGCCTTTTAATTTCCTTGTAGCTTTTCAAGTTTACAACTCCATTACCAAGGTTATGTTGATGTTAAAGTAATTACGATGTCTCGACGTACATGATTCATATGGCCGTAGGTGTTTAATCAAATGCACATTTTGTGGGTGTTTTAGCCAAGCCGTGGTATGAGTACGTATGAATGAAAAGTTGTCTCTATATATATGTATATACAATGAGGCCTATGTAATCATGTGTCCATTTCGAGTGTGGATGTGCGTGTGTGTGTGTGTGGGGGGGGGGGGGGGCAGAGTAGAACATTTTCATTTGTCATAAATGTAACTTATGTGCATGAAAATGTTATGATGAATGTGCTGACTTGACTGACATTTACAAAGTTCACAAAAAGATAGACATTTTTACAGGCATAAAAGAAGTCTGGCCTTTAGGAACAATGTTAGGCTCTATTTACATGTATAATAGTAATATGGAAGATACCCATAGTAGGTCTCAACTATCATCCTCGGCTTTACCATTGTTATACAGAACAAGAGGTTAAAAACCATATTGTCATAGTAAGCATAATGATTATATCATGTATTCCAGTGAAACATAGAGCTAACTTATAGCAGATCAAGGAAACTAATGAGTCGATCAGAGTCGATCAGAAGGGTTGTTTTTCGATGATTCGGTGGAAAAACTCGGGGAAAACGTTGACTTTGTTGTCACTATATAACTCTAATCAGGTCGTTTTTCCGTTTGAAATGACATATTCCTGGACATTGCATACCACTGCGTGCAAAGTTCAAGCAGGATATGGGCTACCGGGGTTTTCTTTACGTCTACCTACCGTTGTTCTACCAGGTACCGCAACAAAACAGTATTCATGACGTCATTAATGAGTCACTGGCATACATAAAGCCGTGTCAAGGGCAGGACTGTCCCAATTTATTTCTTCCTCTCCCTTTCCTTTTTCCTCTCTCCTTCTCTCTGTCTGTCTCTCTCTCTGTCTCTCTTACTCTCGTTTTCTAATCCCTTTTCTGTCTCTCACCCTTTGTTTTTCTCTCGCTCCCATCTCTCTCTCTCTCTCTCTCTCTCTCTCTCACTCTCTCTCAATCCTACCAAGGTTACGTTCAGAAGAAGAAGTAGAAATGTTTTTCCGGGTCATTAAACCGTGATTCAAGTTGAAGCATTCACGTACATTTCGGATCCTTCAGGCAGGGGTGGGGAATCATCCTTTATCAAAATTGTGGACGCTTCTAATTATATTTAGTGATTTGTATAGGAAATAAAACATTTTAATGCCACTTGCCCACAAGCATGAATTCTATTCTTTGGTAAGACTGCGCAATAGGGAAATTAAGACGTTAACAATATGTGATAATTATGGTAATTTTAGATTAATGACGATTCAACGAAGAGCAAACCAGCAATAAATGTCCTAAATACAATTACCTTGCGTGAAATCTTGTCGATATAGAAGGTTAAAAATTAATAACCACTGTTTATAAAAAAAATAATCAATTTACTTCGCAATATGCATTTCAGACATGATGAATGCGATTGACATGTTGCTGTTACTGGCGTTCGAAAAATATATTTTCATTATTGTTCAGTAAGGTTTGAAGATCGACTTTTCAAATAGAATGATGGGACTTCAGGTACTAATTTAAAAAATATTTTGACAATATTGTAAATCACCGAAATCTGTCTATTTCTTGAAAAACCAGGCTGAAACGTCATTTAATGTTTCGAAGTCTTGTTCGGAAGGGCATTGCGCTCCTCTGTCTCCCCTCAAAGTCGCGTCACATTTTCGCTTCACGAACTTGATACGATGCATCCTACCGCAGTGCTTCCACGCCTACACGGAGCCGATGACTGAACGCTGTTGTGATGACGGACTGTTTGCTTGATCACTCAGCCTCACATCCCTGGGTTCATGCTCTGTCATGGTCCCATGAAGACCAGGTCCCACCGAATCTCGAGACCAGGTACTCGTTCGGATTTGAATAGCATTTCCTAGTTCATGCTCTGTCATGGTTCCATGAAGACCAGGTCCCACCGAGTCTCGAGACCAGCTACTCGTTCAATTTGTAAAAGCATTACCTATTTCATGCTCTGTCATGATCCCATGAAGACCAGGGCCACCGAGTCTCGAGATCGGGTACTCATTCAACTTTTAACAGCATACCTAGTTCATGCTCTGTCACTGTCCCATAAAGACCATGTCCCACTGAGTCTTGAGACCAGGTACTCATTCAACTTTTAACGGCATACCTAGTTCATGCTCTGTCATGGTCCCATAAAGACCATGTCCCACTGAGTCTCGAGACCAGCTACTCGTTCAATTTGTAAAAGCATTACCTATTTCATGCTCTGTCATGATCCCATGAAGACCAGGGCCACCGAGTCTCGAGACCGGGTACTCATTCAACTTTTAACAGCATACCTAGTTCATGCTCTGTCACTGTCCCATAAAGACCATGTCCCACTGAGTCGTTCATGGTCCCATAAAGACCAGATCCCACTGAGTCTCGAGACCAGGTACTCGTTCAACTCGTACTCGTACTCGTGTGCGTGTGCGTGTGCACATGTGCGTACGAGAGACAGGGGCGATAAGGAAAGAGAGAAAGATAGAGAGAGAGAGAGAGTGAGATCGAGAGACAGACAGACAGAGCGGAAAAAAAGCGAGGGAGAAAGTGATAATGTGGGTGAGTGTGTGCGTGTGCGCGTGTGCGTTGTGCATGTGCGTACGAGAGATACTGTAGGGGGAGATAAGGAAAGAGAGGAAGATAGGGAGAGAGAGAGAGTGAGAGAGAGAGAGAGTGAGAGAGAGCGAGAGAGAGAGACAGACAGACAGACAGAAAGAGGGGAAGAAAGTGAAGGAGAAAGTGATAATGTGGGTGAGTGAGTGAGTGCGTGTGCGTGATCATGAGAGAGATAATGAGATACTAGAATATGGAAAGAGAAAATAGAGAGAGAGAGAGAGAGACAGACAGACATGGAGGAAGAACATGAGGGAAAATGTATGAGTGTGTGGGTATCTGTGTGAGAGTGTGCGCATGAGAGAGAAAAGGGGAGATAAGGAAATAGAGAGAGCGCGTGTAAATACAAAATCTGAAAGTTGCCTAATATAAGTAAGTAATTAAGAAAGAACCCTGATATCCGTTAGATGCGTCTGTGTGACCTGAAATATGAAAGGGAGTGTCTCGAAATGCATCATCACAATGCGAAGCGGGGAAGCGAATGCACCTGTTTGACACCGGTACAGCTTCATCAACGCCAGAGTAGGGGCAACTGTCCAAGGTGTACTCCCATGGGTAATTGAGGGTGTTAAAACTCGGGAGGGGGCGCCATGAGAGAGTGAAAGAAACTGAAACATATTGTACGTTTCAAAGGGGGTGGATGGGTCTTTAATATAGAGACTTGAAAATCAATTTGTCCAGTGTAGTCGATGGTTTTAGAGAGGCCGGATGAGCAAAAAGTACATTATCAGTGCAATAGGTCTTCTGTTCATAGACCTATCATAATTTAATATTGATGTATACACGGACAGACTATCTAGGTGGGGCACCAATGTTTTTGTACACGCGCTCACACACACGCACACCCAAACAAAAGTAGATACAGTTTAACAATTGAGAAGAAAAAAGCATGCTTGCCAAATCTATCGTCATTAACTGAATAAACCATGTGTCTATATTATACCATTTGTATTTATATTTTTGTTATGTTACCGCCCCCTAATAAATAACAAATTTACTTTGTGCTTTCTATTCAGAAATACCGACAAAATCCAATTAGATTCTGTTCATTTATTTATATCTAATACGAATACAAATATCATTGACTACGGCATGCAGCAATACATGGTGTTAGTGTTGGATGCAAAAGCTATGAGCAAAAGCTACAAAGCAGAGAGAAAAGATGAAAACACAATTGACTACACGGCAAACCTAAACTTAGCCATGTAACAGCTCAATTTACAACAGCAAGATATAATCACTATACTCTCAACGTAAAAGGTTTTTAAACTTTGTTCAATTAAGAGAGGGAGAGTAACAAAACACGGGAAAAGGTGATCAACGTTGACATTTTCGTCATCGATTATTAGCTATGATAACGACTTCCCATTCCTTCATATCAGTTACAACGTGACGTGCCCGGGGATCTTCATATAGTGTGACTAGGTCTGACTAAGCAGCTGAAAGTTACACCATGTTCAGGGTTTAAAGAAGTAAATACGTAGGGTGCTTTCATTATTATGACACTAAAAGATAATACTTATTATTGACCTTTATACTGGTACCATTACTAATCTGTAAAGCCCTGTCTGGAAAGCACTGTTACATGTATATATGCAGTTTTACCACACTGTGGATTTGGAACACGTATATAACATATTATTATTCACTACGTCAACGAGAGAATGAATGGTCTGTTTGCACTACTCCCACACAGCGCATCATATTTTGCTACACTGTGGTCACAGAGCACAGTGTGAATGCATCACAGTAAATTTGACCACATAGTGAATTTAGTGTTAGCTATGTGACAAAACCGTGTTTACACTAATTTCCATTTATGTGACACACTGTGGTAACATAGATAATTACACAGTACACACCACAGTGTGATCACGGAATGTTTCTGAACGCGTTCACGGTGTTGGCGATGCGAAATACTGTTCACACTAATCTTGTACTGTCAGTTTTTCAAATTGTGGCCTGTGGATTGAGAACACTTTCATATTGTTGGCTTTCTTATCAAATCGACACAATGTGGACACGGATACGATTACAGAATAAACATACCACAGTCATGACAGTGTGACTTTGAATTTGATTTAGAATTGTAGAACACCTCTCTCTACACAGAAATGTTGGCAACACACTTTGTTCACATTTTGTCACAGTTCTGAAATATCAGCCGAACTTAAATCTAAACACTGACTTTCCCCGATCATTACTGAGTTGCCCTGTCTAACTCGGGATAATGAAAACACGACTGGACGTGACGTGAACTCGAGCAACCTTCTCTTCTCGATCCTAATCAAGACCTCCCAATGCTTGGTAATGTTTTACGGAATTTAAACTCTCAAAGATTGCATCTAAAGGATCCACGTGAAGAGATTGATATAAATATATACATTTAAATCTATGTAGCAAGGATTGACACTTCTTTCTCTCTTTCTTTCTGACTTTTTTTCGGTGAGGCTTGATGCTTACATCATGATTATGTTGATCATGGTGATACCGTGCTCCTAAACGGTATCTTCTCTGGATTCAGGAAAGCAAGTCATAACTGACTTCGCTTCGCAGCGTTTTATTTCTTCCTATCTATCACGAGCTTTGGCTGATGTGTAATACATAGGTTAAATACGCAATTTAGAATACTTATTCACTCAATAACAACAAGTGATTATAGGGCCAAGTCCAAATGTTTTTTTGAAAGCGTCAGCCCTCAAGTTCTTTCAAACTCTTGATGATGTATCTAGTCCAGGAAGCAACGGTTGAGGCCATGTTATCTGTTTCCCAAGTTTAGTTAATTTGAAATTTTAGGCTTCTTTCCAATTCAGTAATGCTTTGCGCCATTGTTTTTCTTTCAGTACATTTACGTAATTACGTTGTCATTTAAGGCAATGTTCCGTACCGAGATAAAATAATGTAAAAAATTGTATTCAAATGTCAGTTTATGTACATGTCGTACCATAATCATGGTTATGCAATAATGTTGATATTATTTTGGTATAGCGGATGAGCCTTGAATAAAAATAGTATAGTATTATGAATTTGCGAGCATTTGCACAATTTCTGAGCGAGACGGGTTTCCTAGTAAGTGTTACAGGGGCGATCCGACAATGTCGACTGCTTGTTGCGACAACAATTTTTTTTGCACGCTTGAAAAAACAAATTATACTCATGATTGACAAGTTTCAGGTTAAAGCAAGGTCATTCGCAATGTCATGGCAATCATTGCATTTCTCAGACAAATATTACATTTGTGAATCCGGCTGTTGTATTATGGAATTTGATGGTTAAATCGTACGAGATTATGTTATTGGTTCATGCATTAACATCGCAGATGCTGAATGTTTGGGAGAGCCTCAATTCTAGTTTATTTCCAGGAACGTTTGTATATATTAAATCCGTAGAATGTGAGTACAAATAAGAATCCCCAAGGAGTTTATTAATAAACATGCCATTCAGGACAGTTAAGGCGAATGTTATCACCTGTGTGTACTTATATTTCTTAACTATGATCTTCGATGGGAAAGGCATGAGGATAGGACCATGTTAATCCTTCCATGGACCTTTTCACTTTCACTTTCATGTATAATCCAGTTCCAAGCCGCCTCCACACTCTCACCTAGTAATCACTATAACAATCTAATATCAATTGCTGTAAAATATACTCATGTTTTGACTCTGATTTAATTATGTTGTCAACAGCTAATTCCCGACCGCCCCCTCAATTCTGCACTAGCAAAACTATCACGAGCTTTGGCAAACTTTGCCGCTTCATTGCTTTACTCGATGAGGCACTGTCATCGCTGTACTCTAGATAACAAGGTCGCATTTGGTAAAAACTATATTCCTAAGGGTCATTTCACTCCTTCCCTCTCTACCCCGATGTGCCCCTCTAAAATTGATTAAAACGATACTGTAAATTGAGGAAATGTTGAATTGAGTCGGTTGGTGTGGATATCCTCCGTTGGGCTTAGGGGAGGAACCGGTGGTTTCGACAGGGGTGCGAAATATGAGGGGCCTCGTCATGATACGGGTCAGGGACCAGCACACCCAACACGGAAACACCCGCGTGGGACCGTGTCCGAAAAGAACTGTCCAAAGACTATTCAAAAAACAATTTCATTTGATGATTTTGAATGAAATTGAAGATTCTAGTGAATTCATTTTGTTTCAGGATATTGGACACTTGAGACGCATGCAATGAAATACTTTTGTTTTCGGACAATTTGAAAATGTGTTCTTGATTTTGGGGTGGACTTCAGGGCTACTCCGTTTCCCGATCTTTCAAAACCGACGAGTTGCTGTTCGCTTGTAATATAATCCGCAACGACAATGCGGAAATCTATGAAACACTCGTAACGATAAGGGTGTTTCATCCCACAAGTGGTAAATGAATAAATAAATGAATACAAATTGTCAAAGGTAGAAACACGAGAATGATAACATGTACAATTTAAAGGTTTACAAAGGTCGTGCAATATTAATTTTGATACAATAATTTTATTTAAATAAAGATTTTGTAATTTCTTTGTTGAGTGCACACACACGCGCACCTCCCCCACGCAAAACTAATTTTCGCGCTTGCCATCTTACATAATTTCGATAAAATCATACATTCTACAAGAATCAATTAGTGATGAATGGAAAACACAGTGCAAACAGTGATATCGCTATAGTGGGCTATGGTTGTGACACCCCTCCGCTATTCAAGAATTTTTTTTTTCTTCACAAATTTTGAATTTTTCTTTTAAAAATCTGCCTAACTTGTTGTCAAAATGTGGTCCGACTCCCTTCCCCCATTCAAAATATTACTGCGACTATGGCGACGCCCTCTATGATAGGTACAAACCTCTTCTACGAGACCGACCTGTGGGACACGGCCGCCAAAATAATGTCACCGACTCTTGACATATTATTCCTACTTTCACCCCTCCACCGTCAGCCAGCAAATCCCGAAGGATTCTCCTTTCCAAAATATTATTTTAATGCTTTTTTTTTTCTGTCGACCATGAACCCATAAAATATGTCACTTGAAGATGGCCATGAACATAACTCTGTCAAATAGCATCCGCCGGGAGAAATGTTCAGATATATCACATCTCCAGTTTCAGGTTGAAGAGCGTTATCGTAGCCGGGGGAGGGGGAGGGGGTAGGCGGTAATCGAACCTCTCTTCTAGGGTATTTAGTGTTTTTTCTTTAAAGTCGCAACATTTTTATATTCTGTCTCTAAATGTGAGTGTGTCATCTCTGTCATGTTCTTTGCCACAATTCGTTAGATAATAAGCCTCTACCCAACAGTCTTTATCACATTGAATAGCAAATGTCCACTTAATGTGAGATAATGCGACTCTTATTCATACAGATTCATTTGATTTAATTATCTTATTACATTTTGTCTATAAAAAAAGTGTAAGAGTGAAGGAACTTACAACTGGTGCCATTTTGAAAATGAAAAGTTGATATTCAGACGCTATAGGGAAAAGTTTTTCTTCTACAGGTTAGAGGAAATTGCTTCACTTGTACTCTAACCCTAATTATAACAAAACGACGCGTAATAATTTATTACTAATTGGAACTACCAGCATGACTACTGTAAACATGGTAAGAAATAACCGTAGAGTAGTAGTCTGGCGTGACCATAACTCCAAACTTTTAATTCAAACGTTAGTTTTTTTGTGTGCCGGGGGAAAAGTCGTTGAAAGCTTTCTGACCGCAAGTTCGGAGACACCTGGAGTTCTCAAATCGAGAAAAAATGGAATTTCCGAAACATTTCGAATGATTACCGTTGAAAGCGCGGGAAATGGCGTTATTAAAATTCATGTCGATCGAACTTCCGATAGGGGTCGTTATCGTAATTAGCAGATGTATCGCAAGTCTCCGCTCATTCAGAGAAAACCTTATCAGAGATCGCTCTTCAAGCATAGCGTCTCTATGCTCCAGTAATATTCGATGTGAAAGAGAATGATAAATCAGTAATCATAAAATATTATAGGTGGTCATGAATCACTGAGGCCAATTTCAAACTTATTTTTTTGAATTTTTGGGTTGTATTTTCTGAATAAGTCATACTCATATCCCACATATTTCCTAAATCCATAATCATGACAAAATGTCTGCGTCATGTATTAAACATTACCGTAACAACGTGTATAAATTTGAAATTTACACAATTATGAAGATTATGAATTCTTTTCTGCATACACCCCAAGATTGACGGACGACAACTAAAATCCAGTCCTATATTACATTCTTTCATTTATTTACTTTCACTAGAATTAAAGTCGCATTAAAGTGATTTTGAATTGAACTAATTTGAATTGAATTTATTGTTTATTTTGTCTCCGAATACAGAATTTGTATTTCATCAGTAGCCTTTATCATATACCTTGTCCATGCCTTTGTACAAAAAAATGAATCAAATGTTAAATACAATTCGCTTAAACTTCAAATGCTGTTACGTCATCACCATCATCCACCACCATTTTAACGCAAAATCTAAATGTTCTTCTTTCTTCTTCCGAACAGCATACTGTCAGGACGACCGTGACTTCCAACATGGTTCGGTGGTCTACAAGCTCGGTGAGAGCTCGTTCTACAGTCAAACACAGTTGGTAGCAGGTATCAAACGAAGATATAGATGTAACCGAGGCTACGTACTCAAAGGGAGTTCCTGGTCTACCTGTCTAGCTGCAGGGCGATGGTCTAACGATCCGCCAACTTGTGAGCCAAGTAAGTCCAAAGTTTTCCCAATTTTAAAGCTCTTCTGGACTAGTTTGGCCAGGACGGATTAGACCACACAGGTGGCTATGTCATCAACTCAGCTCTCAATTTATATAATAAAAAGAGGATCATGGGGGACCAGTGGTCACCGATTAGGCATTGTTTTCTATATAGAGGGAGCAAGTAGCTACAAGTAGGACAGTGGGCCGTTAAGCTTTGCATAGCAAACGACCGTCTTCCCACTTGGAGCATTGTATTTGATGGCTCGGTTTGTTTATTTGTACGAAATTACTAATGACAGGAAACATGTTCAATGATACCTATCTTGAACTATAATAAATATTATGAAGTTTTTATACTAAGACTCCTGACCGGCAGAACAAAACTAATATTTTCAAGTCGGTGTTCTTACATCTATAACACAACCCTTCGCAGTACTCGGATTTGAGACGTACGTACATGTAGGCCTGGTATGGCTAAACTAAGAACAAATAAATACATCTTTTGAGCCAACATTGCACTGTCCCTTAACAAATTTTAGCAGATAGTCACTAAAAGGATGTGGGACACATTGAACATAGAAAGACGTTTACATATTCGTTAGTTACTATATATCTAACGATTGATATTTATTAAAAGTACTAATTTTGTAACAGAATAGTAAAATTTATCAATACTGCGTGCGCCTTAAAGGTAATACAAAGTTTTGGGAAATTTTGAAAATTGGGTGGATAGTGAATCTTTACAATTTTGATATATTTGGATGCCCCTGTGGATGTATTATAAGCACTAAAAAAAATAGCCCCTGAAAAATTTCTGTTTTCGAGAAAAATTGAATATAAAAATTTACCGGTGCTCCCGGTAAATTCTGATAAATTTCAAATAGCGCCTATGGCCGTACAATGGTAGCTGCGACCATGAAAATCTCAGAATATGTAGTTGGGATATATAATTTCCAAACGGGAATAGCTAATCGGTCGATTTTAGTCAAGAAACATTGTTTCATAGCTAAATTAATATCTTGGCCTTGAGAGGGAGCTATACAACATAAAGAGTTTATTATTTATAATTGCATAACTTTAGACTCGATTTCAACCGCGACAACGATCAATGTATATTGTAGGAACGCATATGCTTCCAATATGTTAATTTGAAACAAATTCATGACCCCATACCAAAACTTTGTAATACCTTTAATATTCCTTTAAAAAAGAAGCAGCAATTCTATTTCCTCAAACCTTAAAGATGTTTCTGAAAAACCTAACTGTCATTTGCAAACCATGATGCAGCATTTCTGTTTCTTTTTCTTCAGAGAAGCGCGTTTCTTAGAAGATGACGCCCAATGTCTTCATTATCATTAAGCTTCGTGATTATAGTATGTTCCCTTCAGTGGTGACATGACACAAATCGAAGTCGGTAACAATTCTGTCGCCCTCGCATCACTTTGAGACATTGGTATAAATTGAAAGGAACATTTTGCTGTGAAAGAGTTATAAAGGGCACGTGCGTATTAGTGGCGTGAGACAAAGTGCCCCTCCCTAGGCGTAGCCCGAACGCTGTATGTATTGAGCATACTTTTACCATAATATAATTAACTCATCAGACGTATCCAAAGCAGCTTATAGACTACATACTCTCTACACATTTTTTCAGGAATGGAGTAATGAATCTCGAACTACATGAATATTGATACGATCTACCTGTCATAGTTCACTTTTTTTAAAATAAAAGATGTACTTCTAAGGGGGCACTCCCACGGCTTCCATGTTGAAAAACCTGCCTAGAAAGGCCACCGTTTCCATTTGGTTAGCCTATATAAACGATTCAAAAGCAAACATAGGCCTACATATCATTCTTCTTCTTTTTCTCCTTCTTTCAACGAAAACAAAAACAAGTCACCTACTAATTTGGTGAAAACTACAGCAAGAAGTCTAGAAAAGAGATACTGGATAACCACGGTTTTCATGACTGTGTGAACATACCCCATTGTCCTTGTGGATCTATAAACATCTCATGTATCATCATTATTTCACTGTTCACATTCACCCTTATTGTATTTTCTAATCTAATTTAGTTACAGCCGACATCACAGAAAAGGCGCTATCGTCCCTTTGTGTGATAGATGGATAACTTAATTGACAGTTGCTATCCATCTTATCGTGAAACACGGACTTTAATTAGGTGTCATTATATTATGGGCGTCTGTGCATGAGGCTTCTTGCTCGAGATTTACGATT
Organism: Strongylocentrotus droebachiensis; assembly: GCA_035222895.1. NCBI lineage: Eukaryota > Metazoa > Echinodermata > Echinoidea > Camarodonta > Strongylocentrotidae > Strongylocentrotus > Strongylocentrotus droebachiensis. The sequence continues at coordinate 24,340 of JAVYIG010003683.1, forward strand.
GATCTTAAGTTTTCCTACACCAAATAAAGATCATGATGCGATTGGTGTCGCGATTATCAGTCGCTAGTGTTTGAGGCATCAAGACAAATGTTTACAACTATTAAAAATAGAGTAAACAGTAAACTGACAACATACGCCCGTAAAAACCATGCTCATCAGAAGCATGCCCCGATATTCCCGTCTACTGTTTAAACGGTAGGGGCACCCCTAATCAGTTTCGAAACAATTGATCATATTTGATGGCAGAAGTGGTGAGACAGAATAGGAATGGGTTGACAAGAATAAATAACTACATGTAGCTAAACAAAAATGCTCAATGCTCTCGAAAATACTTTGGGGACGCAAATCACAGAGCAATTTCCTTTAAAAGAAGAAAACATTTAAATGACAGTATTTTATGAAGGTGAAGGTCATTCTAAAAAGAACCTGACAATCTTCAAAACAGATTTGATTACCCCCCCCCCCCTTGTTTTGCTTCCTTCAAATATTAACTTCCTTGTCGGCAAATTTGTTCCGACCACCCCCAGCCCCCAGCCCCTTTTTTCTTTCATTAAAATGGTGGTCTTGCGACGCCCCTGCCGCGAACCCATCACCCGAGTTGATTTCCTGTTCGGTGTTGATATATTGACGTGGTGTGCCGTTCTCGATCTCCCAAGCTCCGAAGATAACCCGAGATACATTGGGTCATGACCCTCTTGGAATTATTGTTACATCAAAAATAATTCAAACACGTTCAGGGGCGGTAGGATGGACTTTACAGTGAGGAGGGGCAGACGGGGTTACCACCAAAAGAGTATTCAATTCAATTTCAATTCAATTTGATTTTATTCAAGTCCATTTAAAAAAAGTACATTGAAAAACATTGTACATTGACAACATATTTACATGTAGGATACACAGTACACATTGAACTTTAAACACACAATTAACAAGAGAAGTAAAGACAAGAGTAAGAAATCAAGGAAATAGATAATGAACATGAAATGGAAATTGCAAAAGAACCAAATATATTAGTTTGTGAATGATAATAAATGTGCTAAAGCCAGGGTAATAATCGGGAGCGCCAGGAGGGTCAAATCTGACTGACATGAGCACTATACAAGAACCCACTATTATTATTATTAATATTATTATTATAGTTTGTTTCAAGACGTTTTGTAAAACAGCCTCTGAGGAACTAATACTTCAACAAGCTCTGTTTCTAGTTGGTTTATCTTTTCTCGTGCTAATACTATTATATTTGTCGTTTCATATACTTATCTGTAAAGCGCTTTGAGAGGGCCTCCGGTCCTGAAAAGCGCTATATAAGAACGAGCTATTATTATTATTATTGTATATTTTTTGTAATGTACTTATTCATTGTATTATGTTTTGCATGAGAAATAAAATCTTTTGAATTGAATAAAATAAATAATCTAACTTTGTCATGGAATAAACATTAGACAATAGAAACAAAGTATTTTACTTGAAAACTGATGAATATTATTGACGAAGTATATATCACGGAATACCCAGAACAGCTTTTTACAAATTGCAGATGATAGACAGAAATGGAGAGCCACAACAGCCGGTGTCTGTAAAGCAGGGCTCCCACTTAGCCGAGTTGAAGCCTCGAGTTGTGGCGAGCTGGCGCGATCTTATGGCAAGCAGTTTTATCATTAAAACATTATTTCCTGATATCAAGAATTCAATTCTTGATATCACGAAATCGAATTCCTGATATCAGACGAAATCGAATTCTTGATATCAAGAATTACCATTGCTTTACAACGTAAAATTATTTCTTGATATCAAGAATTGATTTCTTGATAGCAATTAATAATAAAACGGCTTGCCATAAGATCGCGCCAGCTCGCCACAACTCGAGGTTCCAACTCGGCTAAGTGGGAGCCCTGCTTAACAGACCAGGGGATTGTTTCACAAAGACCAAGATCGACTTTAAGTTGGACTTAACTATGGCGGGCTGTTTTTGCCACTAGTTGCTCTCAGCCTCTCACCATTATGATCTTTAGATAATATATTTTCCTTCAATAATAAATCGGCAATAAATGTGAATTCTGTAGATTTGAGACCATGATTTTTACGTACCTTGAGAGACGAATGCCAGTAAATGGTGAGAGAAAACAGAGGCATGAATGGCCTTCCATAGTTAAGTCCAACTTAAAGTCGATCTCAGTCTTTGTGAAACACTCCCCTGGTAATATACTTGATGGTGATGATGATGATAATCGTCCAAAATTATTCAAATGTCTCTATTTATTTTGATTACTCTTTGCAGAGGGGTGCCCATCATTACGTAAGAAGGAGAACAACATAGCCTATGTTGGTTACACGAGAGAAAAGGGGATGGATGGAAGATATCCACAAGGTACTTCTGGCCAGGTAAGATAAAGGGTTCTAGGACACCGACCCCCTGGACAATCACCCTCCAGATAACCACCCCTAGTTATCCTAGAGGGTGGTTGTCTGGGGGTAGTTGTCTGGGGGTAGTTGTCCGGGGTTAGTTGTCCGAGGGTTAGTTGTCCTAGGGGGTAGTCGTCCTAGAGGGTGGTTGCCCAAGGGGGCTAGTTGTCCTAGGGGGTAGTTGTCCTAGAGGGTGATTATCCTAGATGTGGTTGTCCGGGTTGGTTGTCCAGGGGGGTAGGTGTCCGGATACGAAAATAAAGAGATAAAGGGATTTTTAAAACTTTTTGAAAAACAATTCGTCCTGCTTTGTAGGTGGTGGATATCTATCTCTATACTGTATCACACATTTGCGTCGAAGCCTTCCTGACATTGATGATACAAAACTCTCGATGTCAGAATTAAGATTTGCAGCTTTCAGAACATTCTGAATTTTGTGAATAGATGAGGATTTGATTATGATGTGAACATAATTTATTTGAACAGTCTGATGTACAAAGCGATAGAAAATAATGATGAGGGCCTCTACGTGTGTTAATCAGTTATAGTCATGATAGTTCATATGCAATAGTCCACAACGCAACAATAGCGGCATTTACATGTATACTTGTCATTCAGGATAAATAATGCTATAAAAAAACGTCGATAGAATATGATGATGAGAAGATAAAGTAAGTAAAATGGACGGTGTTTTTAGCCCGTCTGCACTAATTTGGCCAGGGGTATTAAACCTCCCTGTAAGGTCACTCATCAAATCCGCTCTCAATTAACTTAAGAAAAAGTGGATCATGGGGACCAACATGCACCGATTAGGCATTGTTTGCTATATAGAGGGCGCAATTAGCTATAAGTAGTGCAGTGGGGCTCTAAGCAAAGAAAATTGAACGCTGCTCGAAAATAGGTATCAGAAAGTGATTGGTCTGGACTAGAGGGCCGGAAGAGAAGTGCGGAAATTTGATGGGGAAGGACTGGTCATTAGAGGTGCGAAAAGTAAATTGTAGGAAGCAATTGAATTATATAAGTAGCTTGTGTAGATATAGGTCGTCTGCTTCGGAGATAGTGATAGCCTGATAGGTGTTTACTTGCCTTATGTCTGGTCAGTTCTGTCAGATAATGATCAGCTAATCAAAATCTGCGATTATAGACTTGTACTGATAGAGATTTTTACTTTTTCATCAATTTCGTTGCAATGGTCAAGTATTCAGCGGCTTCGCTAAAGGGAGGGTTGGAGCAACTTGGAGTTACATGTTGATGTTGAGAACTTGTAACATTTCAAAGACAGGATTTTCCCGGGAAGAATGGAGGGGGGGGGGGGGGGCTTAATGGAAATTTATCTTGCCCAAACTTCAAAACTTTGAAGCGACATCCCGCATATATGGTCGATAGAGAAGAAGCAGAAATGGAAACGGTGTATTTTAAAGTCTATTTATATCACTAGATAGCCAAGGTAGCAATGCTTCGGCACTTAAAGCCCTGTTTCATGGAGAAAATAAAATAAAATACACTTTTAACTTAAAAATCTATTTGAATACATATCTAAACAAACACAATTCTTAGAAGGGTGCTACCAAACCTACCATACAGTTTAAGAGCCTAACATTTTACAATGATTATTTTTCTTGACTGCCCAGGTATTCTGCGACGCGGGTAAGATCCTGGTAGCTGGTAACGGTTTCACCGAATGCAACGCAGGAGAGTGGACCCCTCTTATACCTCTCTGCTATGACATTGATGTGATTGCACAAGGAAGAGGTTAGTCCAGATTCTGCCCTATTTTATAATTATGATCTCCACCTCGTAACGCTACCTCTCCCTACTTGCTCCCAGCCGATGATGGCGTGATCATTAAATTAGGTCTTCAGGCTGGGCTTGTGAGCATAATTATGAGTTTGTTGCTAACGCCATCTTCGACGGCTTGAATCAAGTGTGTAGGGAAATTATAGAGGACCGTGCAGATTCTGGACTAGGAAGAGGTAAGAAGGCTGGAGCCGATGGCGGATCAAGATTTTTTGTTTGTTTTTGATGGGCGGATGGGATGTCTCAGCAGTATCTGAAAAGCAGAATATCTTAAAGCTTGAACAATTTTATCAGGATTGTTTCAGTTTATTAAAATGAATTCCATGATACTGTGGCACCCGAAAATTATTTATCTGTGTCACAGTTTCGATGTCTCAGTCCAGAGTCCAGACGCGGGCTAGCAGACTGAAACTAGCTACCAGTTTTCAGATCGCCCGCGACAATTGCAACTTTCACTTACAATAATTATATTCACCCATGACCTAATCCTCCCTTTTTCGTCATCCCCATTATCCAATCCCACTCTCTCTGTCTCTCTCTGTCTCCCTCTGTCTCCCTCTGTCTCTCTCTTTCTCTCTCTGTCTCTCTCTGTGTCTCTCTGTCTCTCTGTCTTTCTCTCTCTCTCTCTGTATCTCTCTGTTTCCTGCTACCAGAGTCACCTCGTTATGCTTGCCTTATCTTTCTTCATCTCCGTGTGTCTTGTGTTTTGTTATACATTTTATTTCGCACACCTGCACAATTATGGTTGCATACTTGCATTATGCAAAGTGTGAAAATAGCGAACAGGGTTAACTCTACCTAATCTATTATTCATTTCCCTTTTGTTCCCTTTCCAATCATTTTAGAGGATTATTGTTCAATACCATACATCTGGGCCGGGCAACTCTCCTCCACCGACGTCACCGAGGGCCACGTCGTCCACGGTTTCCAAGTCGACTTCGAGTGTCTGCCGTTCGCCGAGCGCGCTTCTCCGTCACCCATCACGTGCATGAGTGGTCAATGGGAGCCAGAAGAACCCCGGTGTACACCAAGTAAGGATTCGATTCGATTCGACATTTGTTTGTAACTTTTTAAATTTTGCTGTAAACTACCATTATTAAATAATCAGGTAACTAGTTTTAGGCGCTCAAAGAATTGCCTTTTCCCTGCATGCGGTCATGGTTTCAATATCAATTTGCATCGATATGTAGTGACTTATTCCCTAAAGATATAATTTATAATTCGTTTTTGTTTTTATCCTCAATTTCTTCATATTAAATATGTGGAAATGTATTTAATTATATATTGTTATTTGTGGAATCGCTATGTAATATCGTTATGATTATATTCAAACTGAACATTGAAATGGATGAAAGCAATGAATGAAAAGTAAAATAAAAGTATGATTGTAGTAATGAAACACAGTGCCATATACTCAAGCCAACGATCTTCATTCAAGTATTTCAAGCACTCGACTACGGTACTTGTACATTTTATATGACATTTGTCCATTTCTAATGTAACCATATAACGTATCCCATGTAAATATATGTTAGGATATATTATGTTATTATTTTATTTTTTTTTCGTTTCGTTTTTCTCCAGAACATTGCGCGTTGCCGCCTTTAACACGAGGGCTTCGGATAGTGGATGCACCATCGGGTGCTATTACACCTCACACTCGAAACCTTACATTAGAATGTTCATCAGCTTATATTCTACAGGGTCCTCCTCAAGTAAGTGTCTACTACTACTACTACTAGTACTACTATTACTACTAGTACTTCTACTACTACTACTACTACTACTACTACTACTACTACTACTACTACTACTACTACTACTACATGTACTACTACTACTACTACTTCTATTATAACTACTACTGCTGCTACTACTACTACTAGGCCTACTACTACTACTACTACTACTACAACCACCACTACTATAACTACTACTACTACTACTACTACTACTGCCACTACTACCATTACTACTACTTATCCTACTACTACTACTTATACTACTACTACTATGACCTAAGAATAACTATTGTTTGCATCCTATCCGTAATTGTGGAAAGTGGGTTTAATCAAGTATACATCTAAATAAGAAAACCTATAAAACGTGACCAAAATTATAAAGGTTTTGTTTGACATCACAGTCCCCAAACATCCTTGATATTCTAAAACCAGACTGGCACAGACCTAAGAATATTCTTTGCCGTGTGACCTTTGACATTGAAAGTTAGAGGTCGAAGGTCATAAATGTGTCAAGTGCATGATGTCGGGACGATATTGGTGATGCGGGGGTATATTTTATTCTGATGACCCGGCACAGGTGTGATACATATGGCAGACGGTGTAGACAATTTATGGTTTTGTTTCTCGGTCTCGCTCCGGAGTGAATATGATATGCCTCTGCTGTTTACTTGCCAGATAAACGTTTTATCTCCATATAAATGTATTTTATTTGTCATTTATGAGTGCAATTCTAATATGAATTGCATCCGGTGGTCGTTGAAATTGAAAACAAATTTCAATAAAAAGTGTATTTTGTGGTTATTTATTTTTTCTTCGCCAATTATTCACATCGTTGCCATTATCGATCGACAAAACCACCGCAATCACATTCACCAACCACAACCATTCCCTACTACCACCTGTCCACCACCACCACCACCACCACCACCACCTGCAGCATCACCACCATCATATCCAGTATCATCACTTTTTCACTTTGCTATAGACAATTTCTTCGCAACTGCACAGGTTATACAGTCGTAAAGTTATTAGAGACTTCGATGAAGAGTTCATGATGTCAGTTCTTAAATATTTATTTATTTATTTGTTTTATTCTCCATTATATCATCTCCTCTTTCTATCTTCCTTCTGTCTCTGCTTATTTCTCAATCTACTTATTTCTCTCCCCTTCTCCTTCTCCTCTCCTTCTCTTCCTCCTCCTCCTCCATCACTCCCTTTCTCTCCATCTTTCTCCCCCCCTCTCTCTACAGATTACATGTTGGTATGGTGACTGGGCTGGTAACATACCCACTTGCGACTACCCTAAGACGGACCCACCACCCACCTCACCACGCCCTACCACCATTCCTACCACCATCATCACTACAACAGAGGAACCACGAGACCTCCTACCAAGATGTAAGGACCGTGATATTACCATATTTCTGTACTGTAATGATTGACACCCCAGACACACCTTTAAAACAGAAAGATGAATAAGAGTTGATGTTATAATGATTTAATTGTAGTCTTGATTGTTTAAACAAAATATATAATTTTAATAGAATCCAACAAAATGTACACTGAAGGTATGGAATTGTGAAAATTTAATCTAACGATATAACTGGCACATTTCCTCCGTTTGAGGGCCAGAAGGGTGTTAACTATGTGTAGGAGGCTGTGAATTCACATCGATCCTCCTGGGTCTCAACAGACTATTTACAAATGTTGAGTAATTTTAATTTAAACTTTTAAGAGAGTAAAAGTATGTTAATCCCTTTCACTGTAATTTCCAGCAAGTTGTCATAATATTGCAATCAGTGTTTTATTTCTTGATAATTCACAATCATGACAAATTACACTTGAAGGTTTCCTTCAAACTGTGTTATATTAAGGTTTGATTACTTAATAATAACAATAATAATAATATTTATTTTTATATACCGCTTAATACAAATGATTATGTGTGATTATTATTCAATTTCCTTGATTGATATAATCAGTTGGCAAACTAAACAAAAAAGAGCGATTATGGAAGTTCAATTAAATGATTATATGGCATATGAAGTAAAATCACGAACACTGTTGTATTCATTGACTTGGCTTTTAATCCCGAAGTTTTGGCTATCAATCCCAATCAAATGCTTATGTTGTGGAGAAGGCATTTTGTCGACAATTGTCTCCTTCGACCCAGGTCGATATATTTGCCAAGGTGAAATATATTTAAGTTTGAGCTCTAGAAATTACAATGTAGCTCATCTGAAGCCTCTGTCTTTTTCTAATAAAACAAATCGATTCATTATTTGCATGCAGCTGTGTTTCACTCTAAATTAACAATATTCCGACTTTTCTCGTTTTTATTTTTCGTAATCACAGTACCTGGCGAAGATTATTCTCAGTGCGGTAGGGCGGGCGACATCGGCCAGAAGTTAAGGGGTCGTGTGGTCGGCGGTTACGAAGCTAACGAGGCAGCTTGGCCATGGCAAGCCGCTATATATTGGCAGAGGGCTGACGGCTCAGTAAGTAATAATATCGACATTATACCCAAAAGAAAAAGATGTTGTATTGCCCTTTAGGTGTCCAAACATGGGTCGGTCAGTCAGATTTTTTTTAAACTCCCTCTTTGGGCTAATATATCAGTTTTTGTAAAAGCTGACCGTAGATTTCAAGATTTTGGGGTCGGTCGCAAAGGGCAATACAACATTTTTGTTAGGCCTTATTAATACGACTACCATACATTAAAATACGATGGCGTAACCACGCCCCTCTCAGTTGAATTGCCTGAAAAGAAAATATTAATTGAATTCAGTCTACGGCCTGCTAAGTACATTCCGCTCTTAACTATGAGATATCCAATATCTGGAAACGCTTACGAAACACGTCTTGAATCTTGATTAAAATAATTATTATGCTGGTAAATATCATACAAAGAGTGCAGGAGAAGAGTTACATATGATATATCAAATGAAGAGTATGGATACAAACGCAAGGGAAATTCAGAACCTTATTCTATCTCCGCTTTTTAATAATTTGATCATAATTGTCCACATACACCATGGCGTTAACATTAAGCGTCAGTCAATTTAGAAATTCCAGAAAATAATCCTTCAAACATCAGTTTATATGATGATTGTTTATGTAGAGCATTCCTGTAAGATTTCATTAGAAGTTAATTGTCTTTACTGACGTAATATGAACTAATTTCTGTCAAAAACCGACGGTTCCTGAGAGGGCACACAAAAACAGTTTCCATTGCACAGTGCTGGCTTTTTATAGACCTTCACACCTGAAAGGAAATTACCCCCTCTGTTGGCGGAAATCTCGGAGCCCTTTCCGAGCAATCAACTGGCGGTTTTATGGCTTTGTTGGAAGAAACGTTAATATATTTCCTTGCCCAAATGTTTGCCTCTTGCCGTGGTTAGATAGGCATCAAATACACCCAGGAATCGCAACCATAAAAAGAGGGTTAATTAAATTATAAGAAATAGAAATGTTTAGGAGTAGGGAAGGAAAACATTGCAAAGAGGAAGGGGTCTGCGGCTGCTAAGGGGTGGGGGTCGGGGAGCAAAACCTTGAAACGAGGAAAGGGGTCGGCTACTGATAGAATCAAGGAAATGTACTCTTTGGTTTTTCTTGTATGACAGGTCAGACATAATCCAAATAATAAATTCAAGAAGAAAAAAGTCGAAGAATAACAGTGAATACAGACGTACTAAAGCTTTTTGTGTTTTACTCTATACATGTATAATTATGAGAGCTAGACGAAAAGCTTTAGTATGTCTGTGTAGTCACCTAATACAACTTGTAGGTGGTTGGGAAATTCGAAAGTAGATTAAAGATGACTGTTATAAATATTTGATACATGCTTTCCTCGTATAAATAGGGCAAAGGAGTCGTTTTACCGGTTTCCATTCTTGTAATCAGATAAAATGAAACAATAATTAACATAGCACATTTTACGATAAGGATTTTCATGGCATTTCATAACTGTTGCTTGAAACTGCTCATACTATTATATAGTATTCGAATGTAAAACTGTACAATTTATTCGAGATCACCGCATTTTTCTCTTTAAAATTATGATAAATGGGGTTGCCCATTCGTGGGTCAGACTAAATGTTAAAGGAAACTTTAATTTGTATGAATTAGAGGTTTTGCTAACACGGGTTATGTCTACCATAAACCACATGACCCTCTAAGTAAGAACTACCTAAAAGCCAACCTATCAAACATCTCGTGTATTTCAAGGTGCCATATTTTATGGACAACCGCAAACAGTGCCAACGGAAAAGTAGGATAGAAATATACATGTATTTATGTATTCTTGAATGAGTCAGGTCGGGCGCTGCTACAAGGAGAGTAAATTTAGTCTGAACCACCCCTCCAATTTAAATTACGGTGACTCCGCTGGAGAAGGATAGTTAGATAAAGGGAACAAAGAGAAATGATGAATGATCATCATAGTTATATAAGATTGAAATGCATGAAATGACACTTTATTTGTTTGTGTTACAGTGTGGGAGAGAAAGAAAGTTTTTTTTTAAAAAGAGGGGATTGAAATGGAAGAGTAAAGGCAGGTGATACTGAAGGATCACCTTACTGCGATTAATGACATCACGGAGTGATTGATTGATTGATTGATTTTTATTCGACAAGCTTCCAACATACAACAATATACAATAATAACAGATCAAAAATAAGTCAGCTTGAACAGGATAACCCACGAAAGCTCGAGAGCTTATTTCCAGTGGTGTCCCTTACAGACATGTATACAATTAATAAATTAAAATAGTAATATTTACAGACAGATAAGAAAATTAAAAGAACTACTTATTAAAGATAATAATAACAACATTAAACTGATGATAGAAATGATATTAAGTACAAGAAGAAAAAGAAGAAGGAGAAGAAGAAAAAGAGGAGAAGGAAGAAGAGGAAAATAATGATGAATTTGTAGAATTTCTATAACGTACGAAAACATAAGTATATACAACATGAAAAAGTATGAACCGACAGAAGAATAACAATTTCAATCATATAACATGTCATTCACTTCTCTTCTCTGACTGTCAAGTAAAGGTAAAGAGCGTCCTCTAGCAGAGTTAAGGGACAATGTTCTAAAGAGTGTAACGGAACAAAATATAGACCCTCTAAATCTCTGATAAAAGTAACATTGTCATGGATGAAAATCTAGACACTTGACTACGATTATTATCTTATTCTCTCTGTTTTTTTTCCTTCTCTCTTTGCAGTGGTTTTTCTTTTGCGCTGGTACGGTTATCGACAGTGAATGGGTCATGTCTGCGGGTCATTGCTTTGGGTATGACGAGGATATCACAAGACTTCAAGTCAAATTAGGTAATTATGGATGGATTTATAAGCCTTGTCTAACGGTGGGTTTTCGATGCTGTCAAATGTTTGTCGAATCAAAAGAAATGTCATGGTTATCATTCATGGTATTAGATATTACGCCGTGTTTCTTAGCACATCAAGATATCCCACTCATACTGCATGGACAACAAACCTAATTCGACTGGAGTTGAATTATAAACATGGAAAATTATTATGTGAATACATATGTCATTAAGTATAAGGGATATTGAATCCTCGCTGGTGATTTAAGTAAGTTCAGTGTCATGGATTTCATTTGGGAAATATGACATGAGATGCGTTTCATGCTTTCTGTGTTTTCTGGTTGACTGTGTGAATATCTTTACACGAGAAGGTTACTATATGTCATGAAACAAGTCGAATAATAATCAATCTAAATATCAGTGTAAGTGATTATTTTTCTATTCCTCGACCCTAAATAGTAGACAATCTAACCAGGGGGGTGTTTCACAAAGATCCTAAGTTGAACTTAACTCTAAGTTGAACTTAAAAATTATGGAAAGCCATTAGCATCCTTGAAAACTTTTTGTAAAAGTTGTTATAAATGGCATAAAATGTTGATTCAAATCATTTATATTTTCTATTATCATAGGAAATTTCATGTTCTTGATGTAAAATTTATAAAAAGTCTAAAATACTTGAATTTCTGCTTTTGAATATATTTCATTTTAAGGCTCCAATGGCTGTCCATAATTTTTAAGTCCAACTTAGTGTTAGGTTCTACTTAGGATCTTTGTGAAACACCCCCCCAGGGTAATTAGCAGTTGATTTGCTATCATTGATTGTTACGTCATCAATTATTTATCTTGATCCAGGTCTAACGGACCGAATCCGGGACCAGGGTACGCCGAGGGAACAGATCTTCTCCATCAACGGTCTCTACCTTCCCAAGGAGCACGACTTCATCGATTTCGACTACGACATAGCCCTGCTTCACCTCGCCCGACCAGCCGTCTTGGGACCATACGTTAGAGCAATATGTCTGCCGCCAGAAATCACTAGTCCTGACGCAGACAAAGGTATATATTACAGTTTTACATCCTATATAAAGCCCCACTGTACTACTTATAGCTACTTGCGCCCTCTTTATAGCAAACAATGCCTAATCGGTGACCCCTGATCCCCCATGATCCCCTTTTTCTTATGTTAATTGATAACTGATTTGATGAGATAACCACCTGCCAATGACCTTGCAGGGAGGTATAATCCCTCCCTGCCAAACTAGTGCAGAGGGGCTTTAAGGTCATTAGGGCCATCAGTTAATCCCAATTTGTCTAGCTCCTTTCAGAAATAATTGGTATATTGCAGACCGGTCTTCCGTTTGGCCTTCTTAGGGCCATATACATTAAACCATATGCATCCCGATACGCTAAAAGATCATGTATAGTGAAATCCTTACCCTTAAATATGGAACGAACATTTCACTTTGAATTCACAACTTCGATGCTGGACCAAAACACTACAGTATCCACAACCCAAAGCCTGAATATAGTACCTTATTCACACCGAAAAGTCCGACACCAGATCGACTATATAGACCAAACAAATCATTACATTGCTGCCGATAGCAAATAACAGGTCGGTGTGGAGTCGGTTTGGAGTCGTTGTGGAATCGGTGTGATGTCGGTGTGGTGTCAGTCTTACGGTGTGACTGAGGTATAACCTAAAGCCTAATGGCAAACATACCCTCAACCTTATATCTATGACGAAATAAAGCCCCTGATGTAATGTTTAACATCGGGGCAAATGTAAGAGCCATGTCGGATCAATGTATACAACGGCGGCAAAAATTGCAATAATTGGAGAATACACTTATTTGGATATTTTTCTGTAGTTGTCTTTCACTACACAGATGAACATTAATACTTAAAAATATCGTCATTAAGGAAGACATTATGTTACTATATATATGTCTGTCTGTCTATCTTTCTATCTGTCCGTCTGTCTATCTTTCTATCTGTCTGTCTGTATGTCTATCTTTCTATCTGTCTGTCTTTCTATATGTCTGTCTGTCTATTTATCTGGTGTAAAATGTCTACTCAAGATAGTTAAGAAGTACCAATGATTGATTTACGATTGGTCCTTTTTTTTCTTTAACAGAACGATTAGTAGCTATCAACTCGTTCGGTATGGTGGCAGGATGGGGACACAGTAAACCAGTAGCAGTTAATAGCAGTCAATACACCATTTATGAAGATGTTCTTCAACAATTACAGGTAAGGACTGCTCAGAGAGGCATATACTGACCGTCATTATTTTAACCAGTTTCAGAAACATTTCCTAAGTGTAACCCTTTCTCTTATAATTTTATGACGTAAACTCTGGTATATTTTTTCCTCTGTATTATCATGATCATATGAACTACAAAATAGGTTCTTAATGTTATATTTTAATTCATAAAGTAGTTTGTAAGGTTTTATTCGTAGCTCATGTTTAGATAATATGAATCAAAGATCTCGTATTTTTTCTGTTTTGGTGGGTGTCATATACGAAATAAACGGTTCCAGGACACCTATCCCCTGGACATCCACCCCCCGGAAAACCACCCCAGTCAACTACCCCCTAGAACAACTACCCCTAGCCTAGGACAACTACCCCCTACGACAGCCACCCTCTAGGACAACTACCCCGGGACAACTATCCTAGGGGGTAGTTGTCCTAGGGGGTAGTTTTTCGGGGGTAGTTGTCCTAAGGGGTAGTCGTCTTAGGGGGTAGTTGACTGGGGTGGTTATCCGGGGGTGGATGTCCAGGGGGAAGGTGTCCGGATACGGGTGCAAACGATCCAAAGTTCTTAAAAGTATCGTTAGTAGATTTCGTTGTCTGTTTGATTTCGCTGTGACTCGTATAATTATGGATTTTAGTCATCACCATGTTAAGGGTACTCAAGATTGATATGTAATAACTTGGTTAAAAAAACACACATCAGAAGTAACCGAATAGTAACTCCGTGATTGATTTCATTTAAGGAGGGGGTAGCTGATTACAAAAACAAAAAATTGTCAATTCTCGTCTGATGAGAAGCTGCATGAGCAGTTTATATTTTCACATTATGCTAATCATAACTTTCATGTTCTTTCTCTAGATTCCCGTACGTCCGCGTCAAGCCTGCGTCAACAGCCTCCGTGAGGTAGGCGAAGACGAAACGCAATTCACCATCAACATGTTTTGCGCCGGGTACAACCGGAAACCACTGGATACCTGTTTCGGTGACTCCGGCGGACCTCTGATGCGGCACATATTTCACTCGGTAGTCGGTCGAGACGGGATCCAGCGAATGCAGAAACGATGGGTCCAAGTCGGCATTGTGAGCGCGGGAAAAGGCTGCGCAGTAGAGGGACAATTTGCATTTTATACGCATGTACCGAGACTTGTGAACTGGGTGTATTCTGTTATCAGAGCGAACCACACACAATCAGGGACGGAGCTCGTTCAATTATAAGAATTGACTCTCTACAAAAATGGAATTCGGTACTCTGAGCTTGACGTAAAAGCATAGAACGTTGTGGAATTAATTAATCTGTTTTTTTGCAAGGCCAGTCGTCGACGGACAGCTTGTTTCGCCACGTACCATTTAAATCTAGCATTAAAAACTCTCCGGTTATAAAATACGTGGTAGCCCTACTGATGCTTTCATGTAGTGAGAAGCATGTTGTGAGCAGGATCTGGAACACAAGGCGTTGATGTTTTTTTTCTAAATAAAACAAAATGCATGTACTAGCATTCGAATATGCGTCCGAAAAATGGCCGAACCCCGGAAGTCCGATGCTACATGAGAACTTAAAGGTCAAATATTGAAGGAGTCCAACATTCTTCCTCCCACTCGGATCGAGTGGATAGGTATGCCAGTCAAAACTGTCCGACGGAGCTTCTCACGGCGTGGACAAAATCAACCGTTACACAAGATTCACCTCCCCTTCATGATATAATGAAACAAATAATGAAATGCAAATTGTTGAGAATTTAGTAATAATGCAAGTGTTCAACACCTTTAGGGGTGTTCTAAACTTGTTAAAGATACATTTTCATTCATCAGTATCGATACATTTAATTCGAGGGGATGAATTTTAAAGTCTTGAGCTATAAACGTAATGTTGGAATGTTGTGAATATTATATATTTACAAAATATTGTTTTTATATTTGTTATTTATGAATTGAAGCAAACTAAAAATTTGTACCAATGATAGATTGACGTTTAGTATATGATATTGCACATGTATATAACTAAAGTTGTACAAATCTTCAAATATTCTTTTAAGTGATTGTAATTCCGTAAATTTGCTGTATCTAGAACGAAGTTTAACACATGACAATTTTTTTTTTGTGTTACCATTCTTATTAATTTTGTCTTGGTTGTCAAATGCTTACGTTTTTACCTCAATTATAAAATGTGCATGCTTAGGGGCAAATTGTGACGACAATATACAGTGTAAGCCCCCCCCCCCTTTTCTGCAAAAGAATGTTGTGTCTATTCAAGAGCATAAATTACACAAAGATAAACTGAATTTTTAGCTGTCTTTACAAAAATTAGTTTCGCGTATAGGAAATGTTCTTTTTTTAGTTAAATACATTATTTCATGTCATTTCAGCCGTGTTTGCAATGCCCCTCCCCCATCATAGATGGGATGGATGATGTTCAGATGTAAAAATCAGTATAGAAAACAAACCATTTAATTGGAGCTACAACAAGGGCGTTAGCTTGAAGTTTATGAAGTGGTGCTTTATATCGAAAGATGTGTGGTCTCATCTTTCAACATTAAAAAAGGTTGCTCACAAATGTATTCAAATATCCGACAGTTTCTTAGTGGCGTAGCTAAGGGGGCACTGGGGCGTGTACCCTCAACCGATGGCGGAAAAAAGGGGGAAAGAAATATAAGGAAAAAATAAGAAAGAATGAAAGGAAGAGGGGAAAGTAACGTGACGAGGAGATGATAAGCACCCTCTCACATCCACCTCCCCCTATTCAATAGCTTGGAAATTCATATTTTACCCACCTTGTAAGGCTGGTCTCCCCCTCCCCCATGACCCCAGCGCCCCTTCAATGAATCGACCCATGCTACGCCACTGCTAAAATTCAAATACTGCATTCATTAGGCATTAGTTCTTTAAGTATAGGCTGCAGAGGTTGATGTCAAGTCAGGCAAAGCATTTACATTCATGCGATGGGAGTAGTTTTAAAGTAGGGAGCGCACCTCCTGAGGAACACCCATCGCCCCCCCCCTATATCCGCCATTTTGAGTTGCCAATTCGCGTTACATATTACCCTACTGATTATTACACGCAGGGAAGGAGTATTATATCACTATCTGCTACCTCTAACTCTCCTTACCCGTAGAACAACCGTGCTAACGAATTATCATTGCAATACAAAATACAAATGATATGTGACAATACTTGGCAAGAAAATTATTATTGTTGGAATATATCCTCAATTTGTACAATAGAATGTCACGAATCACTGCCGATGCCAACAATTTTGTAAGAGTTACATCGCAAAGCGAAAAAAAGAAATGTTTACTATATGTGTTTTGACTGATCCTATGAAAAAACTATTACTAAAAAAAAATCTAGTTTTCTTAAAATAATACTGCTGTTTTTCCGTTTAACTGAAGTAAAACTTGATTTGTTTAATCTTCAATTTACAGTTATGTAATTTTGTTGAGGACAGGGTATTATTATCCTATTACAGTCTTGAGGATTTGTTTCAAACTCGTTATCGTTGCATTGTATGTACTGTAAAATAAAACTGTAAGATATACCAAAATATTCTAGTTATCATTGCGTAATGTAGGGTGACATACCTTGCTTATTGTCAACCGAGGAGAGGGGGTTTGTATTGATGGGCATGAGTATAGGTGATGGCGGTGATGATGATGCTATAATGGCGAAAAGGCCTAAATAAAAAAGATGTCGTATTGCCCTTTAGGTGCCAAAACATGGGTCGGTCGGTCGTGAATTTTTTTTGTTAATAAGTTTTTTAAATATTTAGGCTTATATTTTTCCGTTTTGAATGCCTTAATACATTTGTTTGTACGGTAACAAAAAATAATAATTAAAAAGCCGACCATTGGGTCGGTCGCATAGGGCAATACAACATCTTTATTTAAAGGCCTAATGATGGTGGCAATGATGATGATGGTGATAAGGATTTTGATGACGGAGATTGAGGATTGTGCTACTGAATAAAAAAAGGAGAAGAAGAAAATGAGGAGGAGGAGGAGGAGGAAAACGGAGTAGAGAAGGAGAAGGAGGAGGAGGAGAAGGAGAAGGAGAAGGAGGAGGAGGAGGAGAAGGAGAAGGAGGAGGAGGGGGAGGAGGAGGAGAAGGAAGAATAAGATGAATAACAAGAACAAGAAGAACAAGAAGAACAAGAAGAAGAGAACATAATTATATACATGTAAGAAGAGACGATGATGGTGATGGTAGTGATGATGATGAGGATAATAATGATGATAATGGCGGTGATGATGATGATGATGATGATGATGATAATGATGACGGTGGTAATGATGATGTTGATGATGATGTAATGACGATGGTAGCAGACGAGTGCATGGGGGCAATGATAACGAACATCGGGATGAGGAAGAAGAGATGATGATGATTATTCACGTATGATATGCGCTATTAAGCTAAGTAGAGAACGATGACACACACAAAATAACAACTCCATAAACTGTCAATTTAGTGTATTAAAAATGCGTTTGAAGTATATTTGCATAAATCGGTTACAACACAATCCCAACACCCATTCTTGAACAATTCAATTTACACAGCTTTCAGTCAAACAATAAATATTTTACACATTTATATCATAGCACATTTTCACCGCATTTTTAAAAACTTCAACCACGAAATATTACCATCGGGAGAAAGGCGAAGAGATAAAACAACATAATTTGGACGCTGATGTAATTTTTAAGCTTTTACATGTACTTTAACACAATGTATATATTATTATCCAATTAACGATAGACAATTTTAGATCTAGATTTGTATCTAACATATAAAGAGAACACTTTTTTCAAAAGCATATTTATAATCTTAATAGTTTTATTTTTATGGAAAAAAGAGAGGGATAATTTTAATGAAATAAAAAGTCATTTCAATTCAGATTACTTTCAGTTAGAAGAACATACTCTGTCTCAGATTGTAAGGAGTGAATACGGAAATAGACTACAATGACAATTTTTCTCCTAGAATAATGTTAAAATGGTGCAAATCTTTATAGTACAAATTACACTATATATCATAGGAAATGCCATGGTAAATCCCTTATATTACATTAACTTTATAACATATTAAAAATATATAATATAATAGTTTCAAACCTAAATTAGTATTTTTAAAGATTTGTATCTGACTATGTCTAAAAAGTAGAATCTACCACCAATCCTACAAACTTACACTAAACAATAATCTAATCTATAATGTATGTAAGTATGCCATTGCAGTTATCTAGTATAAATAAGACTTTATTATATTTTAACATAATACTAGCACAACATTAATACATTATCATATTTCAATAACATATTGGACGATTCCACATGGTGAAACACAATTAAAGAGAATGTTGAGTTCTGGGGAGAGGTGATAAATAATTTGTGAGCATTATCTTTGTTATTATTCAAGTGTGGAAGAAGATCAGAAAAAATATGTTCCCTGAAAAGCGTGGCTCTTCAAATGCTTATGTAGTCCCATGTTTATCTTTCTGTGTACAGTACGCCCAAATTTCTTATTATTTTGATGACTCCAGAATCTTGCAGAACACACCGATACGTATGTACTACATGATTAACTTTTTCCGATCGATCCCACATACGCATGACCAGAACTCAACTTTATCTTTAAAGGTAAAGACCAGTTATGGTCTGGCGATTGCATTGTGAAAGAAACGTTGTGAAATCGATCAGAAAAGGTTGATCATCTAGCATCTAGCATCTGCAAGGTTCTGGAATCATCAAAATGATAAGAAATTTGGCCCATTCTTCGTAAAGTTACAAGCACTATACACAGAAAGATGTATATGGGGACTACCCTATATCTCTCACAGACCATGAGAGAAACAAATTTACCAAATATATGAATTCGTAGGCGGTTTCCCGGCAATTTTTTTATCATCATGTATTAGTCAAAACATATTCTTTCACATGATTGGTAATGAGAGCTTCTATTTCATTTTTTGAAATTGGGGTGTTTCCAATACTGGTCTTTACCTTTAAGGGTAAATCAAATTTAAATACTGTAACATTAATTTGATTAAAGTTAAATAGTCCAGTTTACTTATGTCTTCAAGCACCGTGACACATTCCTTTAATGCCGAACTGGCTTTTGATGACCCGAAAGGCCTGTCGACTAAAGAACACATATGTAATGTGGATTCTATGTGCAACAATATGATTTGTCATCACTTGAACATAATGTACTCTATTTTGCGATGGATATCAAATATACTATTCATGGTTACCCTTTAAAAAATTGCCCTATACCCCAAACAATTAAATTTGGTCATTTTAAACATGTAACATCATTACTATTCGTCGCTCAAAAGTTGTTCTATGTTGATAATTAGACCACATGAGACATCATTGATAATTCTCTCCCAATGCCCATACTGTGATATTTGGTACAATATACATATATGTACTATTGAACTAACATAATTATATTTCATAGACTGTTCGCAAAATGGGGTGGAGAAGGACTTCCCTCACATCTTCAAACTGTAATGGTTTCAGGCATCTCAGATGGAGGAAACAAAGCTATATGAAATCATTTGCAATAAAGTCAATTGCGGCTGTAAACAAGCACCATCTCTGCAAGATTCCAAAGATTGATATGATTATTTCTCCAAAGAAAGCTCATCGGTTCTCAAACAACCATTCACAAGGACTAAATCGCTGCGTGACCGCATACTCCTGACATATTTCACCCTATTCGATACCGTCATAACGTGACTTGCGCAGAGCCCTGGCGTAGCTATCCAACCTTGACCCATCACTTTAGCTGCAAAACGTTGTAGGACAGAGAAAAACCTGCTTAGACGTGGCTTCATGACGTCCAGACTGGTATGAAGGCGCTAATCGAGGGCGTGGCAATTTGCATAGGATAATAACCTTAAAAGTTTTGTGACTAACATGTGTAGAGCAGCATATGAAGCTTGAAAGATACTCCTTGCTTATCTCAGACCTTTGTTGCGTCTACGACACGAACCTGTATTCATAGAAAGAGAAGAGAAGAGAGGCACAGAGAGAGAAAAGAGAAGAGAGGCACAGAGACAGAGAGAGAATATCATGAAAGTTAGCAAAAACTAAATTTGTCGTTCAATCTTCTTCTGTCATGTCCATTTTACTCTGGGTAATTGATGATCTGCACGGACACAAAATTATTCTTTTTAAAATGCTAGTTATGGACCTGTTGACATCATCAGGTGGTCCAGAGCAAAATCTCAAGAAAATTTCGAACAAAGTGAGAGGTCATCTTCACAGCATAAAGTACACTGTGGGCGTTGTTTACATGATATCTTGGATATCTCATCATGTCTTTGATGAATTGGGTAGATATTGTCGTGTTGGGATCGGTTGTATTGAGTTATTGGCAGTAGGAGAGGTACATAAATATAAAGCAGCAAGGAGAGACTTGTAATTCCGGAGTCATATATCAAGAGTATTTATTATCTCCAAACTTTGGAGACTCAAATCGGTCACATCATACAAACTTCCACATAATGTAAAACACAAGATGAAGAGAGAGCCAGCTAGAAAGAGGGTCTTGATCTAATGGTGATCAAAACTCAACTCCTCTTCAGAAAGCCAGAACATGTAATATTTATCCAGAAGGATACAAGTAATATGAGGGTAGGTTACATTGTGTCAAAGGGACAAAGACATAAATGAGAGCCGCCAAGACAATGGACTACTTCGTAGTTTTATGTATAGTTGAAATATAGTTGAAATAGTTGAAATATAGTTGAAATATTTATTGGTTACTGAATCATCATAGGTTATAACAATAATGTGACAATGTCTTTACATGAGTATAAAACATAAGTTAAATTACATTTCCACATTCAGTAAATCATAGATACATACGCTCGAAGAGGTGATGATACAGAAGGGCTACAGCCTAAGCGTGACAGCTTGATACGCTTGCAGCCCAGAAACATTTAAAATCATAACGATTGTAAAGTAAAGTAAATTACAAAACATAATTGGGGGAAAATAACAAAAAATAAACAGTGACTTGCAACCAAAAAAAAAATGGGATAGAGGGTGCATGGGAGGGGGATTTTCCTGCTATATCAAGGAAATGCTGACAAACATATATGATATCATGTGTTAATTTAAGAGATTTGTCAATATTTGCTCAATAAAATTGATTTCACACTTTTCTTGAAAGTATATATACTGACTTCAAGTTACGGATGTCAACGGACAGTGAGTTCCAAATATCCGGACCAGAATGTCTTATAGATTTCATAGCCATTGTTGTTTTAGGATTACATAAATGGTATTTATTTGATTGTCTGGTTGGGTATGTATGAATATTTCTATTCAAACAAAACATTGGTGGGAAGTGGGAAGGTAGGGAATCATTATGTAGACGGAACATGAACAGTGCTTTTTGTAAAAAGTTAATATCAGTTACTTTCAGAGTTTTTAACCTCGCGAATAGGGGATCAGTGTGATCGCGATATCCAGCATTGGTACACACACGAATCGCTTTCTTTTGTAAAAGTAGCATTTTATCAGTATATACTTTTGAGTCTGCCCACAGTATATTGCAATAAGACATGTAAGGAAGAATCAAGGAATTGTATAGCATATATAGAATATTCAAAGGCATATAATGTTTTAACTTATACAGTAAACCAACAGTGCGTGACACTCTCTTTGAAACGTAATGTACATGATCACTCCATTTCAGATTTTCATTGATGATAGTTCCAAGAAATTTAGTATTTTGTTTTTTCTCCAAATATTCACCATCCAAGACTATTTCAGGTATAGGTTTATCAGTTGCATTTTTCCTGCTTTGAAAATGGATATAATTAGTTTTTTTCAGATTCAGAGACAATTTGTTGCTCCTAAACCACAAAGACAGCTTAGGTAGCTCGGTGTTCAGAATTCTCTGAAGGGATCGAAAATCGGAATTGGAGCAAAACACATTAGTCTCATCAGCAAATATAATATATTGTAATGATGTAGTTGAGTTCGAGATATCATTAACATACAGTAGAAACAATAAAGGACCGAGTATCGATCCTTGTGGGACACCACATTTCATAGGCAATAATGATGAATCTACAGATTCGT
This sequence comes from Strongylocentrotus droebachiensis, assembly GCA_035222895.1. Taxonomy (NCBI): domain Eukaryota; kingdom Metazoa; phylum Echinodermata; class Echinoidea; order Camarodonta; family Strongylocentrotidae; genus Strongylocentrotus; species Strongylocentrotus droebachiensis. Next base: position 46,968 of record JAVYIG010003683.1, read on the forward strand.
AGCTTACATATTGCTTTCTACCTGACAAATAATCATTAAACCAGTCAAGAGCAACTCCTCTTACTCCGTAATAATGAAGTTGGCTCGATAGTACCTTGTGATCAAGAGTGTCAAATGCTTTGCTTAAGTCCATGTATGGGCTTAAACATAACAGTGGTGGTATTTCCTGGGAAGGAGATTATGGATGCACTTGGTCTTTCTATTGGGAAGGATTATAAAGATATAGACTTGGCTTTTAAGTGCATCTCAAATATGAGGGTACATGTACTTTACGATTAACTGAGTTTTGGGACAGTACTACACAACAATATAAAACAACTTTCTAAAATGTGAAACAACCACTCGGAATATTTACAGAATTTTAATGTGGACAATTGCATATCCATACCATACATATGTTTATATACTGTTTAAACACAATATAAAAAAGCATTTGGAATAAAATATGGCTCTACTCACAGTCTGCTAATCTCTCTTCAAGCATTGATATTTGTTCACTAAGCGATTCCACTCGGTGCATCTGTGCTATATACTGATCGTTGGGTGGGGGTGGGGCGTAGATGTTTTGAGGTTGCCGAGCGGGGGGCGCCTGATGGGCGGCAACATGAGCGGACTGGTTCTGCCGTAGTTGGGCGACATCCTAAGAAGTGATGAAAGTGAGAACATTTGATAAAAGTGATGTGATGAAAACAAGTTGAGATGGGTGACGAGATTAAACAAAAGATGAGATTAGGATAAGTTGAGAGGGTGGGTAGATTAAAACCAGTCGAGATAAGGACAAGTTGAGATGGGTGACGATCATACAAAAAGATGAGATGGGTGACGAGTTAAAGCAAGATGAGATGGGCGACGAGATTAAAACAAGTTGAGATGGGTGACGATCTTACAAATAGATGGAATGGGTGACGAGATTAAAGCAAGTTGAGATGGGCGACGAGATTAAGACAAGTTGAGATGGGTGACAATCTTACAAAAAGATGAAATGGGAGACGAGATTAAAGCAAGCTGAGATGGGTGACGAGATTAAAGCAAGTTGAGATGGGCGACGAGATTAAAACAAGTTGAGATGGGTGACGATCTTACAAAAAGATGAAATGGGTGACGAGATTAAAACAAGTTGAGATGGGTGACGATCTTACAAAAAGATGAAATGGGCGACGAGATTAAAACAAGTTGAGATGGGCGACGAGATTAAAGCAAGTTGAGATGGGCGACGAGATTAAAACAAGTTGAGATGGGTGACGATCTTACAAAAAGATGAAATGGGTGACGAGATTAAAACAGGTTGAGATGGGTGACGATCTTACAAAAAGATGAAATGGGTGACGAGATTAAAGCAAGCTGAGATGGGTGACGAGATTAAAGCAAGATGAGATGGGCGACGAGATTAAATCAAGTTGAGATGGGTGACAAGATTTCAAGTTGAGATGGGTGACGAGATTAAAGCAAGATGAGATGGGCGACGAGATTAAAACAAGATGAGATGGGTGACGAGATTAAAACAAGATGAGATGGGTGACGAGATTAAAACAAGTTGAGATGGGTGACGAGATTAAAACAAGAAGAGATGGGTGACGAGATTAAAGCAAGTTGAGATTAAAACAAGGTGAGATGGGTGATGGGATTTAAACAAGATGAGAGGGGTGACGAAATTAAAGCAAGATTAGATAGGTAACGAAATTGAGGCAAGTCGAGATTAAGACAATTTAAAATGGGTGACGAAATCAATGGAAGTCGAGATTTAGACAAGTTGAGATGTGTGACAAGTTTTGAAAACAAGGTGTGACGAGATTAAAACAAATCAAGATGTGTGACAAGATTAAACGCAGTTGATTATAAAACAAGTTGAGATTAAAACAAGCTGAGTTGGGTGACGAGATTTAAACAAGATGAGATGTGTGACGAGATTTTAAAAAGTCGACATGTGTGACGAGATTAAAGCAAGTCGAGATGGGTGACAAAATATTAAAACAAGTCGTGATGTGTGACGATATCAATGGAAGTTCAGATTAAAACAAAATGAGATTATAACAAGATGAGTTGTGTGACGAGATTAAAACAAGTCGAGATTAGTGACGAGATTAAGGCAGGTCAAGATGTGTGACGAGATTTTAAAAAGTTGAGATGTGTGACGAGATTAATGGAAGTTGAGATTAAAAAAAGTTGAGATTAAAACAATATGAGATTAAAACAAGTTGAGTTAGGTGAAAAGATTAAAACAAGGTGAGAGTGGTGACGAAAAATTGATCCCCTATCTCCGCATAGGAAAATGTCTCCCTCTGTAGTTGAACTGAAGCCCAGCATGATTATCACCCTTTTCGTACATGCAAAGTAATATGAATATGCATCTGTTATTGACTTGTAAAACGACACAAGATGGACTCGCATCTATCTAATATTGGTTGGTATGGTAACAGTTCAGATTGGCCTGGGGCAATTTCAACTACCTCACTTACGTTTTGAAACGTGCAAACATTAAGAGAACATAATAATCTGAACATGATTTCTATGGAATATGGAATCAAAGGGTATTGAAAATTGCCCTTGAGATGATTTCTTGAAAGTCTGTGCGATGGTGTTGAATTTGATGTCAAGGTCAAGGTCAGATAAAGAAGCATGAGATCCCCCGACCGTTGTCATAGTATCACTGACTTACCCTTTCTAATAAATTAACTCGTGCTAGTAGGAAGTCGAATTCTGGTGTGCAGGTTAGGCAAACTGAAAACAAAAACGACAAATAACAAGAATTTTAAAGATAGTTCATTGGTTAACGAAATGTATTTCATGTCTCCTTTCGTATTCATGATTACCATTTATATTGATTTAATGACAGTATCGGCGATTGAAATACCCTTTTAACGATGAAGTCGTAATATTTTAAGCTTATCCAAATTTCTATCGTCTTTTTAACTGTAGTCATTTTTTAAATGCACACTGCTGTAAAATGACTCAACTTTAAAAGGGACTTTGTAACATTGCTAAGTTAAGAGAAAATGGTGCTAAGGTAGTGACTTTAATGCTAGATGTACAATTAAAGGTAATTAAAGGTGATCTGAAAATTTGAGTGAAAACGGACCATTATTAATGATAAAAATTGGAAAATACTGATCTGATTTATTCCTTAATTCTCCCAACTATATTATTACAACTTAATTTCATTTTAGGTAAATGTAAATCGTCACAAAGCAATGAATTGGCTCTATATACCATTCCAGACATTTCAGTGTTGAAAGATATTTTAAAGCCTGTCTTATGTCTTATTTTCATGGAAAAACGGTTGGGAAAATTCAAAAATGTTTGGGAGAATTTACTAGTTAATCAGTGTAAAAAGGGTGTTGCACAGTAACGCCTTCAGAGAAAACCATGAATATCTTTGTGGTTTGAGAATTTTTCAGGATTTGTTGCCTGTTATAGATTTAATATAGTAGAAGGAATATAATATGTAACATTTCACACACAAATTACACATTTTTTCATCAACCTTCAACAATGTTACTGAGTCACTGTAAGGCACAACTTGCTCTTACTCTAAAAACTGAACTTTGAATTACTCAACAGATTTCTATCAAACTTGCTCTTAAAAAAACACGACATGGGCCTCACTTTTAAACGGCTCTTCAAATGCAAGTCCTCTAATCAATCGTAAATTTATGAAGGCCAATCTATGAGGTCGGGATGGGCGATTAATAAACAACATTACTTTTAATTAAGGCGGGGTTCATTAACTTGTTACTATTAAACACTTAGCGACTGGTTCTTTCTTATAATGAGATCGTACATGTGTGAACACAACTCACCTGTGCAAGTTTTACCGTCCTCGGCTAATGTGAACCCAACCTGGCATTTACACTTGTAACTCCCATCCGTGTTCTCACATCGCTGCTGGCAACCGTGCGTGGTGCCTTCACACTCGTTTATATCTGTAGGAAGAGAAAGATGGCATTGATGATAAATTATCTCAAATGTGTAATCATAATGTGAGCTTCTATGAAACCAGGAATCGTTAACTAAGGCCGTTTTCGTGGCAATAGTTTTTTTTCGGTTAGAGTTTCCACTCGATCCTTTTGTTGCGTGAAAATTTCGTGTATCTGGACCAAAAGTAAAATTTGCAAAAGGTCCTGATTTTACATTTAACTTCCATATTCAGTTTTGGCTTGAAGGTGATATGTTTTGAACACAAGAACATTCCATGGGTAACGCACTCAAAAGTATTATTATAAAGCTAACGTTAGGCTAACTCTAAGAGCTAATGCTAAATAGTATGATCAATTTTTTATGTTTAATTTTACCTTGGAAGATATAGATATTTGACAAACAAACCGAAACCAACAACAACAACAATACAAACAAACGAGACAAAAACACAACAAAACACAAACAAAGAAACGAACAAACAAAAACTAAAATAAATAAACAAACAGAAAAACCTTACCAATTTCACAATATTGACCAGTCCAACCTGCCGGACATGCACACGCATTCGGCCTCAAACATCGCCCGCCATTTTGGCATTCTTGAGTACAGATTGCTGTGAAAATGAGAGAGAGAGAGTGTGTGCGAGAGAGAGAAGATACAATAAAACATTAATGATGATTTCTACCTGTAGCGTTTTCGATTGCATTATCACCTGCGTCAATCAAGCATATGCAGGCAATGAGCCCACATGCCAGAATTTTAACGCAGTGTTGCGTTAATCATTCTGCTTTCAAGTCATCACTATATCACACGGTCCGTTAAAGGCCTCTTTAGCCATTGACGCAGCATCACGTCACTAAAAAATGACGGATCTTAGGCAACGGGCATTGGGAAGTATTATTGAGCCTTCAAGAAAGGAACATCAATTTCACTGGCAAGGCTTAACGATTACATAAAAGATTTACATCGATATAAAAACGCACTTAAGCCTTGATTACGATAAGAAAAAAGTAAATTTAATAATTTATAGGAGAGGGCAAGGTGATTTGCTCTGTCCAATACGGTCATTCGAGCACTCAATAGAGTCGAACGTGTCAAACTTGTTCTCCTAAATCATACTAAAACAAAAATTACGATGTATTTGTGGCGTTTCTTGACAGACGATCTGTTAAAGGCTCCAAAGAAAAACCTTGGAAAAAACTACCAATAATATTTCAACCAAAATTGTAAAGCGATAAATAGAGCTGATTTTTATGTGTGAAATCATACAAATCTGAATCGATTTTATGAATCTACATATCCAGATGGACCCTTGTTTTGTTTAAATCCCATTATCGTAATATGTGCTTTAATACAGAGGCAATTTTACAGGCAATTAAACAACGTACAACTATTAGTATTCAAACAATTGGTCGTATTTCCTACTTCAAAGCGGCGCTATACATCATCATATGAAAACAAGTCACACATAGAACAACGACTATTATATTCTAAATGTACTGAAAAATCAATTGATTGCTTCCTTTCAACAATTGTAATAACATTATTGATACGCGTTACCGAGCATAACTACTGCATTTGTCATTATATACGACACAACAACAGTAGTTTTAAATCAATCAACCCATTCCTAGCGTTCTAATACTCAAATAAAATCCCCAAAACATCACAGTTCAGAATTTGTTGTAATCAAAATAAAAGTAGGCCGTTAAGCCACACACTGGCAAATTGTAAAGGCATATCTAACCTTTTGTGTATCATTTTGCAAATTATGATTTTAAGTATAGGCCTAATGGTCCTAAACGTCATGAATATCACCGCTCACGATATAGAAAACTGGGCCCTGTATTGTAAAGAGTTACTATTGATTCAAATCAATCGCAACTGTGTACTTAAAATATAGAAGTTTCGATAAATTTCAAGAAGCGATTGATTCCAATCAATCGCAACCGTTATAAAACTAAATCCTACCGGTGAAAATATAGGCCTACATATCTTACTTAATATCTCAATGTATCATTTTTCGCCAAAATTGAAGCAATAGAGTCGAGGTCGTAATGGGGAGGGATAGGGAAGAGTATTGGGTCAAGATTAACGCATTCCCTTAAAAAAGTCTAACGGTCAAAAGCCGATAAGTCTTCTATTGGTAAACATGATTAACGTGATCGCAAAGACTTTTGAAAAATCAACTCAATCAGGGGCACTTTCAATTCCCATCAGTACATCCCATAGAAATCATGTTCTAATTATGTGTTGCGTAATTGTAATGTTCGCACATTTCAACATTGAGGGATAACATTGGTATTGATTGACCTTGCCTTAGATTGATTCGACAATTAGTTGCGGTCGTGTTTTATGGGGTTTAATCACAACAAGTACATGCCAATTAGGGGCTGGATTCTGTGTCCTTGTAGCTGGTAATGTATTTCTTTTCAGTTCTGCATGATGCATGATTCAAGACAATCATAATTTTGTAATACATCTTTTAAAATTTTGTAGCGAAATAAAAAGATAATATTATCCATCCAGTTTTCCATGAGGAAGGGGGTAGGTAAGGCTACACCCCTACCCCTACCTCCTCAAATTTACAATTTGATTGTGGAGAGGCTAGAGGCTGATGAAGAGGAAAGGGACACAAGAGACACAACTACCCGTTCAAGTCTTCGTTCATGTCAAGGGGCCCAGTCAAGGTCAAACACAATGTTTTTCCTCGCATTCCTCAGGGATTAAACGACAATCCAACCAGCTTTTAGGATCCTTCTATTTGCCCCCTTAGAGTGTTTCGCGAAACCAAAAAAGACACATCTGAACTTGAGAACTCGGTAGCGGAAAGAAAAAGAACTGGAAGACGATCTAAGTGGGATGGATTCGATCGAATCTACCCTCATATCCAATGATTCCACTAAGTGCTAGATTCGCGAGATCTGTTTACTACTACCCTCTTTTTTTCTCTCTACATTTTTCTGTCCCGTATCACTTTCACTCGCGCTGGTATTGATAAGCTTACAGAGCTTTGTGAAGATCAGTCTTGAAGTTTTCTCAGTTACAATGTTGTCACGGCAAACTTTCTTTTATGAAGGGGTTGAGAGATCATTGTTATAGGAGCTGAACAAAAACGAGTTTGCAAACAAAGCATTATTGGCCCACGCCTTTCACGAGCCACAGGTGGGACTATTGATGTAAAACTGTTTCGTGACATTTGGACATGATATCAACATCTAGCAAACCCACTCCATTTTCAAATAATGTCTATCATAATACCGCACATTCTTTCTCGGGAGAGTTCCTTTTATTGGGGGTTCAGGATTTAAAAAATAAATTATTGGCCTTCATCTTTCAGAATCTGCAGGTGGTGATATTAGCGGACAATTTTGTATGTGGAATTTCGGACATAACATCTAAATCTAGCCAATCATTTTCATTTACAAAAACGTCTTTCATAATCCCACAAAATCAGATGGGTTCCAATTTCTAGCCCTACGCTCACGTCTCAATCAGGACATACAGGTGCAACATTGAGTACAAGTTGTTGCATGAAGTTTTGGACAAGCATCAAAATAACGTTTCATTTACAAAATACACGTTACATATTGTATTAGCCTGAGTAATCTACCCCTGTGGACATTTCTATTTTACGCAGAAAAACATTTTCGCAAAACAGACCAAAGTATGGGAGAACGGACGCAACTTTGAAAGGAATTTTCCCGGTATTAACAAGAGAAGCCATACTCCTCCAGCTTCAGTTATTGGCGTACGGGAGCTTTTGGTCTGTCTATGAATTACCCTGCTCGTCTACTATTTCCTTGCCCCGATATAAAGGGTATATCTCCTGAACTTTTCAACTTTCTCAAATTCCCTGGGAAGCAGGACAACAGATTTTGAGTTCGATATACTTGTTACAAACAAAGATATATTGTATTATTGTATTATTGTACACTGTGTTATTGTATTATTGTATTGAGCTACGCTGGAACACGTCACATAGCAAGATGTAATCACCTATGATGTGCATTACACATCTTCAGCAATCACATATGTTATGTTGAATTCTTTATTCTCAAGTTCTGTTAATCGATGTTTTATCTGTACTATATATTTTACAAGAAGAGCTTTTTGTTCTCAACTCATATTATCTCTAGCAGAGGGTTCTAATGACCTGATGTCGTATACTAATAAAATAGAAAAAGATATATAGCCATAGCCCGATCCACGAAAACAATATACAACTGTAAATTTGAATGTTCATGAGTCAGCGGTGAAGCTAAAGGGGAGCACAGGGGAGGGGCACTTTTCCCCAATTAAATGTCGAAAAATGAGAAAAACACATTTAAAGAGAGAGAGAGAAAGAGAGAGAGAGAGAGAGAGAGAGAGAGAGAGAGAGAGAGAGAGAAAAGGAAAGGGATTTGCAGAAGCTACACAAATTCTCCACGTCCCCTCCCCACACCCGTCCAGGATTAAAACATGGCGTTTTTAATTCGCATTCCATTCATCCAAGATGACCGGTGCCGCATACTACCTAGGCCCGCGCTATACTGATATATAGTTCAAATGTCCACCTATGACCCCCTACGACCCCCATGACCCAATGATACAATGTTAAGCTTACCTTCTGTGCATCCTTTTGCATATTTATGAGCTAGTCTCCATCCGGGGCAGCACTGGTACCGCTCCACGACAGGTGAAGGAGGAACGTATCTCCTACGATAGGCCATGTGGTACATGGTTCTACAAAAAAAGAAATGAAATGGTGATAATCAGAAATACGTCACTTACACTGGCCAATGTCATGATGTAACTTATGCTCTACCAGATAAAGGGTTGACATTTGAAAATGATCATGCAAAGACAGTGACGAGCTTGTTTTGCAAATATTTAATCCAAATACACATTATTATAAAGAAATATGAACTGGTGGAGAGCGTTCTTTGACATTTTGGTGAATATTGTAAAAGTTTCAGAGCATAATTAACTGTGAAAATTAGTAAACTAACTATGTTATTACTGCTAAACATCTTGCACAATATCTAAAATACATCGACATTTAGCACATTACGATTACGGAAGTTGTGTGGTTCTTCCAGACATCTGATGATATCAATGCCATCTTCGTGGGATACTATCAAAACGATTTCGAATTCAATCTTATTTCCAAGTCAGAGAAACATCATTATTCCCTTTTTTGTTTTGTGTGAAGGTTTATTTCCATTCTGAAACACCATAACAATAATCAACTAGCGCGTTATGGCGCCTTCATACATTCATGGTGGCGCCTCGGGTTCATATGTCACGTGATAACAACTACTTAGCCAATGGCGCATCGCTTTGTTGGCACCTAGCGACTCGTATTGATCACGTGACCGCGTTGGTGTCAAACGAACATCTATTTGGGGGTGTTTATGGATGATATAATTAACAATTAGATCATGAACAAATCTAAGATGTTATGGTATCCCTATACAGTAAACATGGTAAAACTAAAGTGACCTAGCGCTTATAAAGCTTCTGTTTACAGACACGGTTGACTTTAATAATTAAAGTTTAAAGCAAGGTTGTGATTGGATCTATTGAACGAGTTCAGGGGGGTGTTTCACAAAACTTGTCATCAGTGACAAATTACAATGTTGTTATAAGCTACTGAAATCCTTTCTTCTGATTGGTTATCAGCAGATTTGTCACTGATTTTTGTAATTTGTCATTGAAAAAAGGCTTTGTGAAACGGGTCCAAGATGATTGGAAGGTCTTACGTGTATCTGCTACACAGTCTGTACTCCCCATTGGGAGCACCACATCGTGCGAAGTAATGTTTGAAAGTTGGTTGGCAGTAACTTTCCACCTGCAGCACATTCTGTTGAATCTGGTTGGACTGCTGTTCCCGACATACATGCAGCCTGGAAAGAGCAAATAAACGAACAGGAAAACATTCAAATTAGTTTCGAATGTGTTTAAAGCATTTGATTTGATTTGATTCATGATAAAGGTAAAGAGAAAGGGGTGTTAAATTCACACTTCCCGTATCTCTCTCTCTCTCTCTCTCTCTCTCTCTGTCTCTCTCTACGTGCCATATCCTGAGACGTTGGCGACCATGGAATGCCACAACTCTCCGTCCCATATTCTATGAAGTAATGCATTTCCCCAGCTAATAATAAAGCCTTGATTAACCGCCTCACACAAAAAAAGCCCCCTTGTGACTTCACTATAATTATTTACGAAAATTTGATATATTTGTAGTCAATTTTGCTTCATTATCGATTAACAAGATTAAGTGTTATTTCCATGGCACATTCTTCTCACACCATTCACATTCATTAATAGATAACTGCACCGTCGAAGAGCTAGAAAGAATTGATCTGTTGCCTGGTTTACTTGGAGATAGCATCAAGGCTTTACGGTACGATGTCATTGTTTCTCCCATAGAATGCCAGTTTTGTTCTCTCGTCAACTAACCGCAGACTGTCAGACAAATTGGTAACAAAGGCGAATTTCCGAATAGCTGTTCTTCCAGGCCCGTCCTCATAATTGAGCATCTTTTTGTTTAACAATAGAGTCTTCGTCACAATATTCACCAACCTTTCATCATCATTTTTCAACAACAGTTATATTCATATAAAAAATATATGATGTTAGAAACCCTCATGTTCAAAAGTATTCTGTAAATTTACAAACGGAAGAAGATTCATATTTGAGGAAATCAAACAAAACTCTCAAAATAAACAAACGAGCAAACATACCTCGCCCCCAAAGAAAACACAAAAACAACTCTCTCAATCGAATAAATGTTCTCAAACAAACAAACAAATAAAACACTCTTTTTCAAGGGGTCACTGTCGTAACAATCATTAGAGCGAGAACTTTGGGGTCTCGAAGGGTGCAGATTGGTTACCCTTAGCTAAGAGGCAGGAACAACTCGGCGCCTGATGCATCCGCCCAGTAATCCGCTAAAAACACCCAGAAATTTGTCTCGTTACGTGTTATTAGGATATATTGTGTCATTTGTGTGTCACTGTTTCATCCCCCGTCACACAGACGGGACCGACGCCAATATAAAAAAAAAGTTGCGTTGAAGCGCAAATTAAAATTTCAAAATAAAAGAAGAAAAAAATAACGCAAGCAACAACAACAAAATGGCGATGCTGATTAGCTTGAATAGTTAAGCGGTTGTCATTATAGTTATCATCATCATCATCATCATCATCATCATTATCATCATCACGAATATAATTTTTAAGTTGCGCTTAAAGCTGCATTTATGAAAGATAGCCAAGGACAAACACAACTTAAATTACCTTTAATGGCTGAGTGTCGGTCGATTTAGACCAATAATAGACCGAATAAATATCACATTATCCCTATAAATTGACCAAGGTTTTAGCGTCGACTGGCGGTAAGTCTGGAGTCGTTTTAGCAGTGTGACAGGGGATATCAACAGAGTTTCTCATGTCTGTTAAGTTACACAGCTAAAGCAAAGGATGATGAGTCAGACGTGAAAAACATTTTCCTTGTTTCCAATCCTCGAACGCAGGCGCTATGAGATGCGATGCCCTTATACCAAAAAAAAAAGGGAATGTATTTTAGATGGTTTATGTTATCATTACATTGCTATCAATCTATTTCAATCACGTTTACACACAAATATAGATCTGTGATCTATACCGGTAAAAAATAACAGTTTCCATTCATCGCAAATAGGATTTTATACTCTGCACACGAATCGATTACACGTATACTGAAAACAACAGTAACAGGGCTAAACAAATATGCCTTACGTCCGGAATCCGCTTTGGTACGAGGATATCATTGCAAAACAGTTAAACAAAACAATTTAACATGAATTGTTATTACTGTGATTGAAATTGTGTATCTTGTTTGTTGATGACCCGATGAAATATTTAATAAACAGACGTGATTTATTTGGTCTTTAGCGTAGCCCAAGAGAAAGAGAAAGGGAGGGAGGGGAGAGGGAGGGGGAGGGGTGGGGTGAAGAGATAGATAGAGAGAGAGAGAGGAAGAGAGAGAGGGGGAGGGGGAGGGGGAGGGTGGAGGTGGGAGATGGACGGACGGACGGAAAATGTAACTTTATTTTTCCTGTCCAAGTCTTTTGACACATTCGCTTGCCTCCACCCTACTCCTCCCCGCGAAAAAAGCTACCACTGCTTATGATTATAAGAAGAATAGGTTGGAATGTTCTCTCTTTTCTCCATTTGAAATTGTTTACAACCGAATGCATTTTGTGTAGTCTCATAAATAGGAGGATAGCTCAGTTGGTAGAGCAGTGGTCTAAACCAAGGCGAAGCGCTAGTGCCCTTTGGTATAGGCATTAATCCTCATTACCAGGTCCCTCGGAGAAACCTTCAGCCGTCGGTTCCCATGGTTGCTTAATAACAACCATTTATGCTTTCTTAGCAGTCAGGTAAAAATAACCACCACTAAATCAATCTCCAGAGTATAATCATAACCTGTTTCATGTTCCCGACAGAAGATATCTATATATCTCTTTCTCTCCTCTCCTTCCTGTCATTAGTGGTCATATTTATTTTCTTATTTTTGTTTGTACACGTGGTGTAATGGAATGTTGTACTTTTATATTCCATATTACGATGTCCTCGTCTCCATAAAAGTCAAACTAAATGTCTAAAAAGGAAATAAGTGTTCTTTTCAACTGAATAAAAATGGATAAATTAGGTTTTATCTCATGAGAAGAAAATAAATAATAGCCATAGCCATAGGGAGGATCTATTACGAGACGAGATACTTGTTGAATTATTTCAAGAACACACACACACAGGTTATCCTCGTTACATTTACGGTCAAAGGTCACCCATCTCTTCTAATGTATCTCTAATTTCACTTCTGGGGGCAATTCCCTTCAGTGCTAAATAACAATCAACCTTACTCTTTCATGTGCTTATGTATAACCTCGCGTTCTAACAATATAAAGTCGCATCGCGAGGCTATGTATCTAATCCCAGGGAATAGACGAATAAATCAAAACATACTACAAACAAAACCGAACAAAATTCTGCTGAGTTGGTGAAACGAGTTTGGTCAATTCCTCCTAATATTAATGAAGGTCATGTCGATATTTCACTTTGGGGGTGAATGCACTCCGAACGGTAGGCGCCAACTTCTCCAAGGCTGTGGTCCGTATACGTGCATACATTGACATGATGATCAGTTTCATTTGGTCTGACCTTGTCTTGTGCGCATTCAAGTCATATTCAATTTTCCAAGACGTAAAGATAGTTCGTGTCTGATAGTAATGAGGAAAACCCCTTGGTATAAAAGTAATTCAGAGTAAACCAATGAGATACAAGTAACTCATTGTAAAACTTACTATGTGAACATAAAATATAAAAGTAAAACAGATGGAAAATAGTCAATATTTGATATTCATGTTTAATGTGTATTAATATCCAAGCGTTACGATGTCAACCGATCAATGCCATGACTTATAATGAGCAAATTGCCCCATTGTTTGCCGAGTCCAGGCATCGACTCGGGGAAAAACTCGGACTGTGATCTAAAGTTCAGAGACCCTATGACCAAATCTAATCTCCCATTTTCAAGCAAATATTCAGCCTTTTGAAGAAGAAAAAAAATTGTTCACTAAATAACTCTCTAAATATGTCGCAGTTGGTTGATTCTTTCCTATTACTTTCGTCCGTCCAAAAACAACGGGGACGGTGACCTAAAGGTTCATGGACCTGACCAAAGGCTTGAACTCTCGCTCTTCTTCAAGAGAAGTAAACTAAAGAGGGGAAGATAGGCTGCCAAGAAAAGGGAGAGTTGTGGAAGTATCGGTGGAGACCGAACATCCAAGCATAACCGTTGTCTCATCTCCATGTTAACCATGTTTGACAACTATCAGCGGGTGACTCATCCAATACGAGTTCGTACCATCGAACCGGGGACGGCACAGGGGAAAGTGCCCCACATCGAATTGTGAAAGGACAGATAACGAAATGGAGAGATGAGGTTAAAGAAAATAGACGATTCAATTTACAACCTCATCTGATTTTAACACCATCCACCTACAAGACAGGTGCCCCCCCCCCCAACACACACACTCGAATGGGGGAATTAAAGGTAATACAAAGTTTTGGTATAGGGTCATGAATTTGGTTCAAATGAACATATTGGAAGCATTATGCAATCCTACAATATTCAGAGATCGTTGTCGCGGTTGAAATCGAGTCTATAGTTATGAAATTGTAAATAATAAATACTTTATGTTGTATAAGCTATAAAACAATGTTTCTTGGCTAAAATCGACCGATTAGCTATTCCCGTTTGGAAATTATATATCACAACTACATTTTCTGAGATTTTCATGGTCGCGGCTACCATAGTACGGCAATAGGCGCTCTTTGAAATTTATCAAAATTAACCGGGAGCACCGGTAAATTTTTATATTCCATTTTTCTCAAAAGCAAAAGTGTTTTAGGGGCTAACTTTTCTAGTGCTTATAATACATCCACAGGGGCATCCAAATATATCAAAATTGTAAAGAATCACTCTCCAACTAATTTTCAAAATTTCCCAACACTTTGTATTACCTTTAAGGGGACAGGAGATAGGAGAAAGGGGGAAGGAAGGCAAGGAAGACGATACTACCCATCACTTCACAATGGTTCTTTCACATTTCATACGACTAGTAAGACTACCCCCCCCCCCCCCATGACACTGTTGTCGCACCCCTCCCTTATTGCTGACGTCATGATACACCACTGGTCCATCTCATCAACGAATCTTCCCCAGACAATTCAAATATTAAAGCACACGGTCACTTGACTTGTTATCTTAACCTGGTATCAAATCTGTCCAACTTGCAGAATAATAGGGATCGCCCTCGATGGGATACTGCCCCCACCCCCTTGCATGCAGCAGAGGCCCCCTAAATGGCTGGGCTCAGGGTATACCACTGGTCTACCTCATCAATGAAACTTCCGGAGAAACGTCAAATAAGTAGACGAATATTCAAATCGTTATCTCATTCTGGCATCGTTTTTGCCAATTTGCGGAAGAATAGTGCTTATAGCAAATGCTTCACAGGCACATTTCGAAGACTTCACCTTTCATTTCAACTTCAATTTCGGAATGAAGGAAAGAAAACGGGACTGGGAGTGAGTAATAACCATAACGCAGACTGCACATTCGATTATAACCCACACATTTTCTGATGATATCCTAGTTTGTTGTTGCTAAGCGACGTCAACCTCATTTTCCTGTATTTCAATGTCAGACTGTGTAAAGGTGTTAATGATGGTAATGAATTTATTCGGGGTTTTATCAGGTAAAGTGCATACTAAACATGCTACACGACGTTTATTCTGGATTGAATGATTCTAAGTCATTGAAAACAAATTAATGACAACAAACAAGCTGGTAAAAGACATAATAGGCCTACTGAAAATATTTCACCAACAAGCTCCTTCCTGATCTTTCTCTCCATCTCTCTATCTCTCTCTCTCTCTCTCTCTCTCACTCTCTCCCTCGTCCCCTTCCCCCCTCATTCTCAAGTTTCTATCTACACACACACACACACACACTCTCTCTCTCTCTCTTTTTCTCTCTCTCACTCTCTCCCTCGTCCCCTTCCCCCCTCATTCTCAAGTTTCTATCTACACACACACACACACACACTCTCTCTCTCTCTCTCTCTCTCTCACTCTCTCCCTCGTCCCCTTCCCCCCTCATTCTCAAGTTTCTATCTACACACACACACACACTCTCTCTCTCTCTCTCTTTCTCTCTCTCTCTCTCTGTATATCATTCTCCCTTTGTCTCTCTTATCCTATCTCTTTTCATCTTCACTCTCGTCCCAAGTCATCTTATGACTCATAGCATCTCATCATTTTGGCATGTTTATAGTCGAACACTCTCCGATCTTCATTTTGTTCATCCTCAAATCTTCCCTGATTGTCTTTACATCCATCCACCCGACCTATTTCAGACAATATTCATTTAATCCCTAGGTGTCAACTAGATAAGGGAACGTCAATCACCCGCGCGGTGTGACAGCGGCGGAATTCAAGTGGCGATTTCCCCGGATTGCGACCCGTGGCGCCACACCATGCACTCTAACAGCGCACACGCGGCGCCGGATAAACCAGCGAACATACCTTAGATGATGGGGGCAATGATGACGTCACAAAACATTTGACCACCCGTCCGCTCCCCTATCTGTCCGTGCTATCCCTATAATATGCATTTCCACTTTTTAATGAAGGATAAACAAAAGCTGAGATCCCTTCCGATTTCAATTGAGCATATTTTCTTTTCATTCACCTCGCATCCTGCTAGCGTATACGCATGCGCGGAAATGCGCGAGTTAATCGGCCCTACGATGGCGGAAGTGACATTTTCATGACATTGCCTGGTGTATGTACAACGGTGATCATATTTACACCATACATGGTCGAGGAGAAAAGAGGAAGTAAATACATGGGCGAAGAGGGAGAGGAAGATAACGGCAAGGTTGATAATGAATTGATGATGGAAATGTGAATAAGGATGATACTAATACAGCAAATGAAAATAACACAGGTGATGTTGCTGCCTCACTTATCAAGATATAAAGAATAACATAATAACTGGGGGGGGGGGCAGATGTGCGGATATAAGGATTATTTATTGACCCGTCTTTTATAACAAGGTAACAAGTACATATCAGTTGGATGTTTAGATCCTGCAAACTAGAATGATTTGATTTCCGAATTTTGTACAAACCCATTTTTCTATGGAGAAACAAGATTACGCGTAGCGACTGGGATCGTCTTCATCAGATAACAACAAAATGTCTAGAGGCACAATAGTTTCGGAGTTTAAATATAACGTATTTAGAGGGTCGTTTTTCTTTTCTTCTTCAGTCGTCTTTCTACGAGTCTGCACAGGTGCATGTCTCCAGCCTCGGGCTATACCTGCAGCTGCAGTGCTCCCGACAGATATTGTCCCTCCGCAGATTTTGTACTTTCATAAAATCTGCCGGACGAATGGTGACGTCCATTCATTGTTTTCTTCGTCTTCCTCTTCAATTGTAGAACAGGCTACCGCCAGGTGTATTGTCATACTGTTGAGGTGCAGTCAGGTGCAGATGTACAGTGTCTTCGTTATCATTTTGTTGAATTCACAAACCCAATAGAATACACCAATATTTATCTGCTACAGCATAATAATATAAACAGCTTCTAACATAATAATAGTATTAATAGTGGGTTCTTTTACAGCGCTCATATCTGTCAGACTTGATACTACCCTCCTTTCATATGTCCGTTTTTTTTTTTATTCTTATTTTTATATATTTTTTTTTTGGGGGGAGGGTATTCTAATATATATTTTTTTGGGGGGTATTTTTTTTTGGTTGTAGTATTTGGCTTTTTTTTTCTTCTTCATTTTATCGAATCTTGCAAATATGTGATTCTCATGTTTTGCTTTGATAAAATATACAAAGAAAAAGAAAAAAAGACGACACTCCTGATGCTCCGCAAAATCAACATTTTCCAATCACTCCCACTCAACTTTATCTTTAAACTATACACAAGTGAATTTTTGCCCCGTTTTCAACGATAGAAACACTCATTTCTTCTCTTCGTTGAGAGCACTAAACACGTCGGACAATTTTTGTGATAGTACTAAATCCGCTAGGCGAACCATATCTGCCGTGACACCGGGCTAACCCTCGTGTAGGGTGCAGACGTCATGATTCATGTTGGTCGTCTGTCTGATCCAATGAGAGCATTTTCTGTCATTCGCATTTCCCGCCAAAGGAATTGGATTCGACAGGCCACCCTCCCGGGACCCTCCCCCCGGAGTACCCCTCAGGATATGGAGCCATAATGGGGTAATTCAATCAAACGTGTATGTACTATATTACCGTTGTTGTCATACAAATCAAATCAAGAAGATATGGAACTTGCATACGCAAACATTTAGATTACCAGTAACAGAGGATTTTTTGGCATTCGTCATAATATCAGTGACTACTCTAAAACCAACAGGAAACAAACAAACTTGTACTCACACTCTCAAAAGTTCGTGACATGGGATGACTGTGTTTTTGTTATTCAGTAGGGATCAAAAATGAGAAGGGACAAACGTAACACTTCTTACAAAAAACATCTGAATGTAATTTTTGAATAACTGAAGCGTAGAAGTTCCCGCCTTTTCTCTCGTGGGGTTTGCTTGTTTATCTCTCAACGGTGTGTCACATCTTTCGCATATCCTTTACCACGTGCCAAAGTATAAATGAGTTAATGCCCTTTTGACCCTCAACGGACGATATTCGACTTCTGAAAGCATCTGACAGTAAAGTTTTAGATATTTGTAACTTGTGGCTTTCATTATAGGTTAAATAAGGTGAAGAAAAGTGATACATTCGTTAGATCTGTAGGGAGAGTAGGAACGGGGGAACGCGTGTACATGTGGTTTTCCTGATTTCACTGAAAACGGGGAACAGGGCAACATAAAGATATTAAATGTCTCGTGCTAAATTTGGTTCGTTTGTTTTTATTTTAAGTTGGAATCTGTTTGTTCCAAAAGCGAGTATTTAGGCAGTTTTCAGGAAGATATAATTTAGAGTGAATTATTTTCATACGCCCTCTACAATGAAACTGTGATTAAAACCGGTCAAATCTATCGCAAAATCGTTTTATATGTCTGCTTATTTTTTCAATTATATTTCTTTTTTGTTTTGTTTAGAGGGTGGGGGGGGGGGGGTTGACCGATACATTCAATCTGCCGTTCTGTTGATAAAAGTCTGCATTCATTAATTTGCAAATTCTACCAGACTTCGACACAAGTACTGGTAAACTAGGCTTTAAAGGGATCCGGTAACTTTGTTTCAGATTCTAAAACAAAATCCTGGATTAAGCTCACGCTGCAATTATAATTATAAACCTGTAGGTCAGTCAGGAAATCCATTACTTTGAAAAGCCGATCGCCTGTCTGATTATCAAGATATTTATGATTGGAATTACACATTTTGAAAACCGTTTACAAAACGGTTTTCATAACACTACAGTCTATTGGGGAAAACGAGTAAGGTAAAAGCGGTCACTCAAAGATTTGTATTTTTTTGCGGCACTTCTTGATCATTTTAAAGCGCAATTTTGTTCAGGGCTTCAATATTACACCATGTTACAGACACTGATAACAGGTAGGGCCGTGAATCTCAGATTTAACATTGTTAAACGATGCCTTTAATGTAAAATGATATTCACGATAAAGCTTTAAAACTAACAATCAATCATTTACAAAGCAAGCAGTCAAAAAAATTAAAAGAGTAACAATATTGGAAAGAATTCACAGGTCACAATAATAACCTCTTTAACGCAATACATCAGAGAAGGAGTATGTGTCCATGAAAATATACATAGAAAACGATAACTAATTTTCATTCATTGCCCCCTTGGCTTTAGATTTCCGCTTATAGAGCAGACTATTAGGAGCAATATTTGACTCAGGAATAACTCTCAGTTGGCATATCAATTCCCTATTGAAAACCACATAACGATTCGTTTATGAACTTTTGAACTTCAGCTCTTTCACAGCCAGTCATATCCCTAACATTTCATATCTTTATATTTCTCTCTCTATCTCTATTTCTCTCTCCAATTATTTTGTCTCTTTCTGAGTCTCTCTCTCTCTCTCTCTCTCTCTCTCTCTCTATCTATCTATCTCTCTCTATAACTCTATTTTTCTCTACTCTTCCTCTCCCCCTTCCATCTCTATTTGCTCTTTTCTCCCCCTCTCTCAGTCTATCTTTCAATCTTTTTTCTCATCCTCTCTCTATCTCTATGTCTATCCATTTGTGGTAAGGTCCATGGTTGATCTACCCCACTCTTTCTCCCTATCTCTCTCTCTCTTTCCACCCTTCCCTCCCTCCCTCTCCATCTCCTCTCTCCCCATCTCTTCCTTCTTCCGTCATACCATATTTCATAGACAAATTCCATTGGAATCCCTGAGGTTTTCATAAGGTCAACAATGATGGGAGATGTTGTTCCGAGGGGAATCGTTCCGTACTCATGGTACTTTCTATTGGTATACATCATATTTATGATCAATTGTTTCGGTATCATTCACCTGCTAGCAGTTTGTCAATATATATTCCAAGGAGTCAGTAACTCCTTAGTTATTTTAACTTTACTGATGGACCTGTCCTGCCCTGTACTCTATTAAAGAGAAAGATGCGTTCTGGGAAAGGGGAAATAATTTATAGAATTTTATATTGTTCGTGCGGATGGATATCATACAGATAATTTTCTCTAAAAAAAGATGGCTCTTCAAATGTCGTCATATTCGGAAATATGACAAGTAACATCTATTGTGGACTGCATTTCATGGCATATGTTTGTGTAGTCCCAAATACTCTGCTATTGTACAGTGCATGTGACTTTTAGCAAGACTTTGCCAATTTCGTATTACTTTGTTGATTCCTAAACCTCACAGTATATGCCTACACAAATACGTATGTGCTTTAAAAACCAACCTTTCCCAATCGCTTGCACACAGTTTCTGCACAATTCAAATGCATGACATGGACCCATCTTATAAAGAGTTGCAATTAATCAGAATCAATCGCAGGTCCTCCAATCTATCGCAAGTTTGCAGTCTCTCATATCGTATGTACATAGCTGTGATTGATATCAACTCTTTATAAGACTGGACCCAGAAGTCAACTTTATTTATTATGCGAGGTATGGATTTGGGGAAAATGTAAAAATGTTTCACCGATGACTGAATGAGAGGAAAATGATGAAATATTTATGAAGCAAACTGGAGTGAAAGGGGGAGGGCCATTCTTATAGTAACCAATCGGTCAAACCTTTATATGATGGGGAATGATGGTCAGAACAATTGTATAGATATTTCAAAATGATTGAATGTTGTGAACAGGAGAGAAGGGTGACCGCAAAGCAGATAGACGAGGGCGAGAGAGAAGACGAAGATAGATGAGTGGTGACGATGAGAGAGGGGTGCTGGACATGTAAGAGCACGGAGTTATATCATTAATAACTCCTTTGGAAAAGAAGAAGTAGTTATCAAATAAACATGATGAAAGGACAAGTTACAAAGTAATAATTGACTTCAAGAAGTAGCCATCATCAAAACCTTCGTCATTTCTTCACCCGTCATATATTTTTAAAAATGTAAGAATAAACAGGTTATAATAAAGTACGTCCTAAAACCATTATATTAAATCCTATAAAAACACCTAAAAGCGCTTAATAAATCATCGTGGCAAACGAGATTATCCCGATCTAGACTGCGAAGAGTGATCGGTATTGCAAGTGGCAGAAATATTCGGTAAACAAAAGTCATCGAATGTAATTCACTCTTTCGAAAACAAATTCTTCCACTGACATCCTAATAAAGTCAACGAAACGTACGAAACCAAATCAGGCATGCAAGGGCAATGGCACATTTTGAAAAAAATACATCACCATTGTCAGGATTTTGTTATTTTTCATCAGTGTAACATTCTACCAAATGTCAAAAGTTGATGTTCACTCGTGACGTATGAGTATACAATTTGGGTTGTTCATGGGCGTACATTACACCGCGAAAAATGTGGGAAATATACCCGAGGGAAGTGTATGATTTCTCGATTTTCGGAATATTATTTTTACAGATCGATTGCAATCATGGTAAATCGCCCCTTCGGGATCACAAAAAGTTTCTAGTTAATCACTGGAAAGAAAAACGAGAGACGCATTATGACATATTATTCCCCTTTGAAGTTCCCCCGCCGAAAATGATTTCATGTTTCGTTTCTCCTTCCGCTGGAGTCTCGGGATGTGTAGCGAAATGTTGGCCAGGTCTCTAGGTGGGGAGGGAAAATAACAGGTCTGGTTGTGATAAATGATGATGAGTGGTATGTTTGAAGGCAGTGATATCATAATAATAGTGAGATATATGTTTGGATTTGATAATAGAATCGGAAGGGAATGAAGTTTGTATTGCACTCCAGTGCAGCCTTCATGCCTTATTCGACATTGACATCTATTCATAGTAGACAGAATGAATGATGGTGATTTGTATTTCACAGAGGCGTCCCCCGGGGAGGGGGGGGGGGGGGGGAGAGGGGGTCATGCTTTAACACCCCCTTCACAATTTCTGACTTCATATCTCACATTGTTTAAAATGATAGATTTTTTTTAAAATTGCACGTAAAAGAAAACAATTTTTTCCTTCTCTCTTTTTGTCGGCGAGTTTGAAAATCCAGGAACCCTCTCTTTAACCATGGGAAATTTTTCGAAAAAATCTGCAGATTTTTGTTCATCAACCCCCTCCCTTCATGTAAAATGGTTTACTGATACTTCTAATTTTGCTGCTGTTTAAGTTGTTGAAACCGGACAATAGGCCTAACACTAATTTTCCGGTCGGTTAAATCAACTTTTGAATCATGTTTATTTCTATCAAAGATTCAAGGTTTCTACAACACAGATGAACGTAACTACAGACTTAGTATCGCGTCCTCCTGACATATCGTAATGATATTAGCCTGTTAAGATGGTGGTTGAGGCAGTCACGCTTGTGTTGGTGACGGCGATACTGATGACGATGATGTTAATAACAATGATGATTATAATAATGACCGTAACGATTACGATAATTGTGATTCAACTTCCAGCCTGATATCCTTATTTACAAATTCGTAAAATTCAATTTGGATTGCTTTTACTAATCTACCATTTTTTCTCCGAAATTAGTTATTTACTAGAATATTTGGGGTGTTCGAATCAGACTATTTGAGGATTTTTAAGATAATGTTGAGTATTGGTAAAAAAGAGAAAATTTAAATGAACTTGTTGCGTTTGTCCCTTCATAGCTCCCTTAGTTTATCTTTTCCCGAATCAAGCGGAGTCAATGCATGCAGTATGTGTTATCTTCTAGAGAATATTAATAAAATGGTAATGACAAATACCACCTTTATACCTACCAACAAAAAAGGTTTAACAAATGGAAGTGTTTGTCTTAGGTGGTATCCATGAGGGCCTGGACCTCCCCGTAAAATGAAATTCATACCGCTTGGATTCCGAGTTCAACAAATACACATGCTCTGGCCACATGCAGGCTCAAGGGATACCTGATGATGCTACCCGCTGGGTTTTGCACAAGAAAGACAAATTTTGGACATGTTTATGTTGATTTTTGTCCAGCTGTAGAACTTGACACTTGTCAGGCTGGTAAAACAGAAAAGAGGAAACTAGATAGGATAAGGAGACAGTGTTTGGAGATATGAGGCGTCCAGGATGACCTGAAGAGAAACAGTCTTCATTAAAAAATAACATCAAGGGAGCTTCGAAAATACAATAAAACCCATTTACAGAGTTGGAAGATGTTTCAACGACGGTGGCGTCAGTGGTCAAGAGGTTCTTATTTAATTTTTCTAATCTTTGGATACAGACAAGCCTATACTAGCAGAGTGCAGCCGGGGAGATTGGTACAACCTCCTAGAAAGAAAAAGTTCGTTACGGAATGTTTCGATTAGAAATAATTTGATTGGACAGTGAAAATACAAAGGAAACATATAGCTGAATAAATCATCATTAAAAAAGAAACAGCAAATAATTCTTAGCCGAGAGAGAGAGAGGGAGGAGGTGGAAGTGAGAAATACGGGAGGGGGTAGTGGGTAGGGAGGGAAATATAGATAGATAGATAGATAGATAGAAGGAGAGTGACAGAGAGAGAGAGAGAAAGAGAGAGAGAAAGAGAGAGAGATGCGTTATACCATGAACCCTACCACAAACGGCCAACAGATACTGAGGATAGGACGAAATCATCCGGACGTCATTTAAAAAACTGGAAAAATGGACGAAATAAAAACTCGACAATTTAAAATTGTCAACAGAAATGACAGTGATGTAAACAGGGAGAAAACAAAAGAAGAAGAGCGAGGGCGTGAACTTGAAAGATGAAATATATTTGTGTACCATCATTTCACCTCAGGTGACCTCACAATGCCCTCCTTCATCCCTTGAGATTATTGGATTAACGAGAGAGTTCCTCTTGACACCCTTTTCCTCTCCCATACTCCTTCCGACCATTCATGAAAGGATACCGCCGACACGGAATTGGATTAGAGATTGACATAATCCTTTAAAATCATCTTCGAAACCATGAAAGCCGACAATAGACCACATACTGGAAAAATTAATGTCATTTTCAACCACGTCTTTACCGAGTAAAATTATGCTTCGTTTGACTTGCGTAAGAGTGGTAATACCGAGAAGTTGGAAAGAAAATGGTTCGAAATATATATATGTGCCACGGAAAGAACATGTGGTTACAACGAGGGGATTGGAATTGTACTCTCCGATGAAGAATTGACAGAAGAATTGCTATGTGTAGCACAATGGCTGTGCACATTTACACATTTCCAGTCTTGCTAAGCTCAATGACAACCCTTTTGATACAGGTATAAGGAAATATTGATGCATTTGCTGTATAATATGGCACACGGGTATTATTTATGTGGCATACATTAATTTGTCTTCGGGCTGGAGGGGGATGGGGTGTAAATTGGTGGGGTTTAAAAAGAGGAGGGGTGTAAGGTGAATATTTTACCATAGTGCATGACTTTGTCTTTCTCTTCAAGTGCGTTTTAAATTTTACAACTACCCATAGTGAACAAGAGTAGTTTCAGAAAAACATCGGGCATTGTGATGAACAAATAATAAATCATTTCTCTTTATGAAATATGCCTATACAACAAGCTTTAGATTTCGTATAGTTCCCTTTCCTGGACATATTTCCTTCTCACAGACAAGAGTTCCATATTTCCATATAAACGAAAATATCATCATATTGTAAACATCACTTGAAATCATCATTTCGAAAGGTATCTCCTTCATAAATAATACCTCTATCATGACAGGTTGACAACCGTGTTTATGACACCTCAAGCTTTCTCTCAGTAATTCAAAATTTTCGCCCGTTTTGCATGGATTTTAGGACTCTAAAGGACAACAAGTCAAGATATCTTTCACTACCATAATGGAAATACCTTCTCATGATCCGGATAAAAAAGAAAACCTCACAGAAAGAAATATAAGCTCAGTTTGCTTATTTTCCAAAAATGTGAACTGAGACAGTCCACGGAGGAACAATAAATACTGTAATCGGAGAAGGAGTTTGAGAAAAGAAAAGAATAAGTTCTAGAAAATATCCCAGGTCAAGTAAAATCTAAAGACGTTGTTTATTTGCAAGTCTCTTTCATGTCCCCAACAGAAAAACATGGTTTCAGTCAGATTTGAACACCCTAAACAGAAAGCGATTCTTTTTCATCTCGATTTCCACTTTCAGTCAAGACGTTATCCTTCACTCTCGTTTTCACTGCGATTCTGTTTTGGAAGAATTTCTGTGATCACCATGGTCAATAATTATATGCTTCTTGCTTTTTATATGAAAAGATCTTAAAAGTGAGAGGTTAAATGGACCAATATAGGGAGGGACAGTACGAAATAGAGAAGGAGTGGAAAAGGCGGGGCTAGAGAGAGAGAGAGAGAGCGAGAGAGATGACAGATTGTGAATTGGATTAAGCTCATCATTATATATTAATCATCTAGGGGTTTGGCAGTTCTCCCCAAAAAGGGGGAATTCTCGGTCTGGTATGTGTAAATCGCCCCTTTTCATTTCAAGTTGTTTGTACAACCCATATTAGCGTTCCGTATGAAAACTGCTTACAGGCAGAAAGGAAAGCGAATGAAAGTACAAGGCACGTTGAATGGAGGCAAGGGGGGGGGGGGGGGTGGCGAGTGGGGGCTTTCTAATGGAATTGCATTCCGCGAGAACGTCATATCAAACTTTCATTTTCATGGAGTGCAATGCATTAAAATGCCATTAAGATTTACCGAATTTTATTCCATTTTTCAAGGGTAGGTCTGGACATGTGATGTCCATAGTGCTATTACCAACCATCTCGAAGTCAGGTCGAGAACGACAAGGGAATAGTTTACCAAATATGATTGTACATAATCATAATTAAGATTCTCTAAAACCATCGCTGACAAAATAAATCGGGAGCTATAGGTGATCCACCTTTTCCCTCTGGCTTATTTCATCGAAAGATATGAAGTTAGGAGTAGGAATGCAACCGAGTTTAAGGTTAGGTTTAGGGTTTGGGTTATGTGTCAGGGCATTGGGAAGTGAGACTCTCTCAAGATGAAAAGTTAAAAAATCGACTAATGTAAGACATTGACCGCGGAGCCATATTGTAGCTGAGGCACGCGTCATTTTATCGTCAACGTTCTGTTTGTTTATGCTCATCGTATTCATTCCGCTTTGTTTATTAATTTTGACAAAACAAATCTGAGGGTTGACAAAAGAGCATCTGAGCCCCCGAGCGCAAGCTTTTATACACCGGATCCTCTCCGGGCATTATCTATTCCACACGGCATCCAGTGCCTGTATGACCACAGGGACGGATTAGAGAACCTCATCCTCCATACACAGAAATGCTCACCTGGGACAACATAGTGGAGGAAATATCAATTTTATGAAAATACCGGACCTTTCAACTTGTCTATCATCGTTTCCACGTCAACTGAGAAGGTCATTGACACGTCATAAGGTCAACGGGTCAAAAACACAGCATAATAGGTGTGGGATGGTCAGATAACAGTGGCCGTTTTATGGAATGCCGTTCCATTCTGATTCATTATTCGGTCAAAGGCGTATTAAACAGAAACATCAGTCTGACCTCTCATCCATCAACGCTTAAAGAAAAAATGTTTCGGATCGGAGCTATGCTGTTGTGACATAAAACGCACAATCTTTTCTGTTTTTAGACATCTAAATGCTTAGGATTGGTTTCTGTATGTGTTTCGTTATTTTTGTTCATTTTAGTTGATGTTTTAGAAAAGCGACAAAAGTCAGTGACGAAAACTGCACATGATGCAAAACACCCGGATCATCTTTGATTCATACAAAATATATAACACAATCATGCTCTTTCAGTTTCAGTTTCAGAACACAAATACATTTTTTTAAATCGTTTGCTTCAACTTGTTCAAGGTTCAAATAACCAAGTATGTGGAGACAACGACTGCATACGCTAGAATCAGACTAGGCTATAATTTGCGCACAATTCCTCTTACATTATAAGATACATCTCTCATAAGTATGGAACATGCAGTTGCGTCAGTCACTGACGCATTCCTGCGTCAGGCAAATAACGCCTCGTGTGCGACGGCCGGTGACTACTTTCTGTCTGCTATAAAGATCGTGCCTGGTATTGTTGCGTCTGGCTTTGTTCATCGGAGTATCAGAACTGCTCATGGAAACATTATGGTGCTTCCGTATGATCAAAAGGTTACATTTAGAGAAGATGTTTTGATTAATGATTTGCCAAGTATCTTACATCGAATGTTCGATTGCTATATTGACTTAAGGAAGCCACACAAGTCGAAAAGATGGATATATCACATCTTCATGACAATCATGGCCCATATATGTCAATTGAGAGCTTTTCTCCTCTCGTCCCATTCGAAACCACTCAAGGAGGCTTGGCTGTGGTATCCAAACACGCATTACTATACGAGTCAAACACAATTAACATCAGAATGATACTCCAATATCTGGCATATTTCTCTGAAGTGTCTTCTCATCTTTAGACTTCAGTTGTCACCCCACACCTAAATCTTCATCTCCCTATTGCTTAAGTTCTCAAACTATCTCTTTTACCGCCACATTGTCTCCTTTCATCTCGTTGCGTTTACTTCACAAGTCTCCATCTATATCTCTATCGATCTCTGTCCCTCTGTCTCTGTCTCTGTCTCTCACTCCCTCTTTCTCTCCCCTCTCCTTTCATCCTCCCACCCCCTCTCCCCTCTCCCTCTCTCTGTCTCTGTCTGTCTCTCTCTCTCTCTCTCTCTGTCTCTCTTTCCCGCACTTTAGCTCCCATTGTATCTCTATCTTTCCTTCTAAAGCTCTCTTCTTATCCTTGTCCTCTTCCTTCTCTCTTCATCTATACTGTCTTGTGCGTGCTTCCACTGTGTTCTCTTTCAATTCTCGGCCGGGGTCAAACGTTCATTGGCTAGAAATTCTGTGTGACGACACAATCATAATTATTTCGTCACACCATACACATCCATCTCCCCGACCCACGCACGTTCACATTCATTATTGGCTTATTTGGCATGATGGTTTATCGGAAAACATCTATTTCCTTTGAGTCATGATCACATTCATGTTGGAGCCAACAAATCATTCCCAGGTCTCTTAAAAGGTCTCTCAAACCTTTCATCTCTTTTGATAATACCGCAATATAAACCGCATCTCCACTTTCGTTGCCATGAACACCTTTGGGATAATATAATTATTTTCTACTTCCCGATTACGCCCCTACAATCGATTTGCACTTTTATCTTAGCACACGAGAAGCAACAGAAATAATTTTGTATTGTGATACGATGGAATAATCACGCATATGCTTTCTTAACAGTTAGGTAACAAACACCAACCAATCAGCCAACTTACCAACCAAAATGATTTCAGATAAAAACGATTTATTCTTGGAGATCGAAGATCGCATAGGTCTATATTTCACACAAATGTGGCATGCTACTTTAATCAAAAGGTTGGGAAATGTTTTTCGTTCTAGGTAGAATATGAAAGTATTTCAAGGGGAATTATTTTTAATTTTTCTTCCACAAAGGGACTAGAACTCAACCTATAAAATAAAAATTGTCTTCCCTTGCCTCACCCCCTTATTGTTCTCTCTCATCCCCCCCTCTCTCTCTCTGTCTCTCTCTCTCTCTCCTCTACGATCATGACAATGACGCACCACCTTTATCGTTTGTCGTTGTCGTCGAGCAATTTACCCGTTCCACAATTTCCACAAATCGCTCAAAAAATAAACAACATGAATCCATCTGTCACAACATAACACACTTTCCACGGGTGGTATTCTGTCTCAAGCCCCAGACTGGACAAGAATTATCATCCTAAACTTCATAAATTAAGAGCAATTACCCTCCAGTTCAAAACAACCCCAGATTTGTATACATCATCCTTCACACCCTTTATCATAAATCTGCCAATGTCTTTTTTTACTGATAGCATTCTGTACGATGTAAGCACGAGGGGGGCAGGGGCGTCAGTGAATCTCCCAGAATGGGGGAAGGGGGCAATAAATAAGGGGGCAGGTAAAAATACCTTGATTTACCTGGAAACCTGCTAGAAAATAAAATACACTAATTTCAATATTTAAGTACCTTGTCGAGTGGGCCTCGCGTCTGAATACGAGAAACGAGTGACTGGCGTGAGATGACGAGCGTGCGAATGTAATCAGATTCGGGACCCTGTGGAAAGGTAAAATTATTGGGGGGATCAACTGCCCCCATGGCCCCGGCATCGGCGCCCCTACGCCTAGGGTTGTGTTCTATTAAACACAGAGTGGATTGAGATGAAAAATAATATACGGTTTTGTTGATTTACTAACAGTATTCTATCAGAGCGAAGCAATAACTGGCACGATTTATTCAAGACAGTGATTTAGTGCTTTCGAAAGCTGAGCAAATTTATAACTTCATTTTCAGTGCAGAACGTAGGCACTTGATAGGGGAAAGTAGCATCTCCTAGTATTTGTTTTCGAAGAAGAAAACAAGTTTGATAAAAGGGCTTTATAGATACAATCTGTCTTTACCATGTGCTTTCGGCATCCATCAGTGCTTGAGGAAAGAAAGATTAGTAAAACAAGTTTCGGGACAATTTACGCAATGACATAAATCTACAGCTCTATATCTGGGACTCTAAATTGAAGGAAGGGGGGGGGGGGTCATCTTGTGCCTCACTTGCAGTCCCCTTTCAAATTTCGTTTTCCTTCGTCGTTTAAAAATATTATCTATAAACATGATAACTCTGAAAAGTGATTTAAATTTGACAGTCTCAGGCATTTTGTAGCATAAACAAAACCCATTATAATGTACTCACTGATTGACTTTTTTGTTGGGGGGGGGGGGGGGGGGTGGGGAGGGAGGGCACAATCGGTTCGTGCCCCCTCCCCTTTTGAAACTTAAGTGACATACCTTTGATACACAAATTCTAAAATGTGCTCGTTTCCCCCTCCCCACACACTTTTGAGGTGATGAACTTTTTTTAAGTGTCTTTCTCGGGAGAATGGTTTGAAGTTGTTCAAATTGATTCATTTAGAATTTTACATGAATATCTCGGATGCGTCACAATCTTATCTTTTGGAATATGAGTCATCATGTTCGAACATGAGCCAAATTTAAATGTTTCCAACATCTCTATTTTCCGCATCCGTTTTACAACATATCATGACTTCCAGTAAGATAAAGATAGGTTTTATTTTTTGATTATTATGGGCGGACCTTCTAAAATAATAAAACAATCGGGAAGGATGCTCTTTTTTGTTAGGATATAGCAACATCCATAGGACATCATGATTATCTTAATGACGGAAGTAGATAAATAATTGGTGTCATGGCTTGCTTCCACGTCAAGGGGGTCATTCTAAAGTATGTTATTTCTTATCAAAGGATGAACGGATATTACTCAGGTTGATGAGGGGCAATTTGTCATTTTTAGCCAGTTTTATCAGCAAAGTTTACACCTGAGGGGTGTTAGCACAAACTCTATTTTAGAAAAATAGAGACTGATAATAAAAGAAAATTAGAGACTGATCTGAAGGAGCACCATGAGTAAAACTTGGTTGATATTCGAACGGGGAGCGCCCCCCCCCCCCCCCACACACACACAATCTAACCCTAACCCTAACGCTCGAAGTCATTCGGAATGGCATTGTGTTTTTAAAGGTTTGTTCGCTGCGTGCTACGTTTCTACACACATTCCATCGAGACCGGCGTGAGCGAAATGGGATGCATTGCACAAAGAAACGTTCGAAAAGTCTACCTTTGAAAAATAAAGTTGAGAACTGGGTCCCGTCTTTAACTTAAAGAAGTAATATTAATCGCAACTTATTATTATCGCAATCATGTGCACAGATAGGAGACTGCAAACTTGCAATTGATTAAAGGACTTCCAATGTATTTGGATCAATCGTAACTCTTTATAAGCCTGGGCACTGGTTAATTTTTTGTGTTAATCCCCGGGAATCAATTGGAAAATATTAATTATCTAATACATCGGAATCTTTTTGAAAATCACATCCTTTACACAAGACGTGTGGCATAGCAGCTTTGTCCAAATCTTTTTGCTACAACTTTCTCGTCATTCATGAGGCCACATCATGAGGGCATTTGAAGAGCAATACTTTTCAGGAGACATTTTATTTACAAATTTACAAATTATTTTTCACCTTTACTGGAACTGCACCTTTTCTGCAGGAGAGCAAAGCAGTAGGCCCTATGACTATGCGAAATAAAAGAGACAAAGTATGATCAACGGAAAGGCATAACAACCCAAGGTTAATCATGTTAATACCTTCCCCTGAAAAGGGATCTTTTCAAATCGGTTTGGCGATGATTGCTTTTTAATCATCAGAAAGAGGCTACTTTCCCCCAAAGAATTATCATAATCTCATGGTCACATTAAAGAGGTCTACATCTTTAGAAACTAGTAATTAATTTTCATGAAACTAGGCGTATGTTCTTTGTGTATTCCATTCCCAAATTGGTCGTTCATTTCAACTTTGCAGGTTGTTGTGGCTGCTAGTTATGAAAGCAGTTAAAATTCACTTGGGAATATTGAGGCCAAATTAATTTGAATAGGAAAGGTTATGAAAACCTTCAAGTCCTAATCAGTCCACTTTATTTCAATTATATTTGTTGTTTGCACGTTTGTTTCATTGTTATTGTTATTGTTATTATCTTCTTTTTTCTTGGTGGGTATTTAATTACTGCCAGACCTTGTCGGCAAAAATAGATGACAGTTTCTATGGTATCATCTAGCCAGCCAAGTGAAGGATTTGTTGTCAGGTAAAAGTTTACAGATTTGCTCACAGGCCGCACATTTTTATTCGAGAAAATAGATCGATTAGGGTAGATTTGTCAAAACCCGTCTTTCTAAATAGTTATAATCATGACACAGATTATAATTTTCTTATCATCTTTCACGCGAAACCCGACACAAGCTCATTAATCCATCTCCAGGAAAGGGTCGGGACTGGGGAGGGAGGCACATAATTTAACGGTATTATTAATGGGCAGGGGCGAATGCCCTTTCACAACTGTGGTGGAAATTCAGATAACATTTTAACAAAGACCGACTAATCAAACCACTGATACCATTCATACCTTGAGCTGACACATCAAAATCTACCAAGAAGTCTTCATCTTTTGTTTTGTTTTTCTTTCGTCTTATTTTGTTTTTATTAGGTTTTGATCACGAAAACGTGTGAAAGTAGAGTCGTATTTTCACACGCCTTGCCAGCATAACAATAACGAGACACCTTAAATAGCAAAACGAGGTAAGTGTACAGCAGTTTCGTAATTTAACGACTCAAAAAAGTCGCTCAAAAGCACGAATTTGACATTAATTTTACGTGCTTGAGGTCTTGATGATGTATTAGAAGGATAACTACATTCGCTATCATGGAGTATGTTTGAAGAAAGATAAAGATAGCCTCGACCAAATTTACCTTAAATCATTTTGATTGACAAAGTAAAAACGTGACGAAATATTTTACAGCTTCTTATTCTGCACTATGACTGGATTTCGCCCCTAACCAACCTGTGCTACAAGAACTGCGCACATTTTTTGTTATCGGTATCATATTAGTTTAGGTAACTACCATGATGAAAGGAAAATAAATTTTAATTCTGAATTGTCATTATATTCTTAAATTATAGATTATTTTATTTGTATCTGAGCAATACAGAGACTACTTTAACGCTCTCTTTGTGACCCCCCTCCCCGCCATTCTCATAATTTCAACTTTGTATTTTGTTCGTTAAACTTATTTGAACAACTGTCAAACTCTAAGAAAATGGCACGGTTTTCTTATTTGTCTTGATATAAAACATCGTGACAAATACATACATTTCCCCATATCGCTATTTGGGTAGTCAATGTAGGAATTAGAACTAACAATTATACTCCTAAAATTTCACGTGAAAAACTCTTTTCATTTTAGGAGCTAGATCAATATTATTGATCAATATTTATTGGTTTAAGTTTTCAAAGTTAAAAAGGCCTCAGATTATTTGTATACATAATAAAAACGTGCAGGGGCAACATTTACATTTGCAAAGTATAAAGTTTCTTTTAATAAGGGCATTCAAATTGCTTATCTGAAGAAGATATAAAACTGCCACAAAATATCACATTACTGCGAAAATCCTTTGGGAAAAATAAATGCCATTTCCATTTTCTTCATAGGCGGATGATAAATTTGCACCTCGGTATTTTTGGTCAAAATTCTCGAGACTGAAAACGAGATGGAGTGGACACTTGGGACGAAAACATATTTTCCTGAATTATATTATTCTTCGTGCATGCTCTCCTTCTCTCATTCATTTATTTACCGGCATTGTTCGATATTTGAACTTCTGGCCTTTTATAGAGCGAGTAATTGCATATACAATGTCCTATAAAGCTCGGGGCAGTTAGCTGTCATAAAGGGTTATTGCTGCAATCCTTCAGTATTTGAATTCAATCATATGAATAAATACTCAAGGGAATGCCGATTTAAGGAAACCAAATATGAATGGGTTTATTTCTTTGGCCATTTTAATTTTGATTTTCTCAGTGGACTACATTTCAACAGCCCCCCGATGACGAAACTTTCCGGAGCCAAGTTTCAGTGAGGAGTCCTCTTATATTTTACTTTCTTCACTTTGCCGGTTTAAAGATAAAGTTGAGTACTGGTCATGAGATCACATTGTAAAATATTTAAAAAACTGGAATTTCATTGGGGAAGCTTAATTCAATTTAAAAAGCATATTTGGTCATTGTAATGTTTCTAGAATCAAATCATCAAAAAATAAACAATTCTTGCTGAAAATCACATACAGTAATTAAAAAAAAAAAAAGCACTCAGATATCGATAAATGGGACTACACAAACATGTAGCATCAAAATGTGGTCCACATTTCTAATATATTTCTTCTTATATTTGGAAGAAGATGGTACTTCAAGAGAAATCGTATTCATCTGTCATTACTAGGCCTACTTTGATATTCTTCAACGTATGAATAAAAAGACTCACAAATTGTTTTTCATATTTAGCATAACTCGACTTTCTCTTAAACTCGCTAAAGGTCGGAGATGACTCTCTTGACACACTTTAGGGAATTGCGGTAGCCCGTCCCACCTGCGTGCATATTTCATAACAAAATGTGTCATTATTTTAGGGCAACTATTCGATTTCCTTCAAGTTATGTGCATACATCATTCAAAGATCATTCGTTGTTTTACAAACTCAGTGAATCATAACCAATTGTCACCTACTCCTTTACACATACACTAACAAAATATTTGAATCTATTTTGTGTCACAAGGTCGCATGTTATCCGATTTCTTTTTTTCACTACTGTTTTTTGATATTTTCCGATATTTTATGCAATTTCTCAAACACGACATTTAAAAAGGTACGATTTTCCACATTATGCACTTTAAAGATACTTGTTAACATTATTTGTTATTTCAAAATAATTATCCAATGTTTGGAGCATCACGGAATCCAATAAAGATCAACACGAAGTAAATAAATTCCTAAACGTGACATTTATGGATGAACGCGGCATTTTCCTGAAGTAAAACTTTGACGAAGGCACACAAGAAAAAACATAACTAAAGTGAAAGTTAAATATTTTAACACATCCCATTGTAGTATTTTTCCTGAAAGTGTATGTCTTTTCAAACAATTAAAGATATACAAATTAAAAATGTCAACACTTTCATTTTCCACTCCTCCCCCCCCCCCCTCATTAAAAACAAAAATCATGAACCCCCGTTAACAGAAACATTGATGAGATTTTAAACTGCATCAAGGGAATAAAAAGGAAAATGGTGGAAACCATATGACTGGAAGGAAAACGAAAAAAGTGGGTTAGAAATGGGATATGGGTTTATTAATTCCCAGTGGCGGTATGGAAGTAAAGTAAATATGAAGAATCCGGGACAGGCAAACGCTAGCGATGAACACAGGTATCGGAATGCACAGTAGTACAGTGCCATCAATACACAAACAAATAGGCCTGTAACTAAACAGACAACATCCAAGAGACGAGACCGGCTAACGATGTAGGTTACCCGAGGTCGAGCAACGACACGACCGCGTCATCGGTATCTTATTTCGTGTCCGTCGTCGCGGTCATGCTCCAGCGCGTGTTTTGTCAGTCAACACATCACCGTGTGAGTTTGGCTCCTTTGACTAATACCATGGACCTAATACGAGCTGAGCCCACTCACATCGGAAAAACCTTCAACTTGGGTTGGATCCGTCATTTTGTAATCTGCAAAGGATAAACTGCTCTGCGCGTCGCATGTACGGACGTGCGTAAATCTTTCAGTTTGAGGCTAAATCTTTCATTTTTGGTAAATCCAATGGATTTTCATATTTGATACAAAGATAAGCTCGTAATAATAGATCGAAACAAGCCTTAATTAATACGTGAGAATATACCATCCAACTATGGAGTTTATTCTCGATGACTGAACCCCCCCCCCCCCGCTTAAAAAGAAAAGTGAGGTAGGGGGGGGGGGGGGGGACTCATCGGCATATTAAGCGCATTCTATTGTTTTGCTCCAGTAAAATGTGCCACATAAGTTATATATTGACCATGGTTACACAAAAGGGGAATGCAAGTCTCCAGCCGAGGACCTGGATGGTGACAACACCACAAACACATCATGCATGGAAAGAAAGTGTTGTGTGCGTGTGTTTGTGTGTGTGTGTGTGTGTGTGTGGGTGGGTGTGGGGGTAGAATTGTCCAATAAATTCAAAATCTGTTTTAATATTAAAGAAGTTTTCTATTTAAACGAAGCTCCCGAAAACTAACTTTATTGCCCTAAACGCGCAATTCTGATTGGTTGAAAGTCATGATGCGTTTGGTATTCTGGTGTTACGCATGATCTGAACTTTGCTGCGCACAGAAACAAAAGGTGTCAAAAGGTAAAATCCATTCCTTAACCATTTGGCAGGCAGGTGAAAATTTTGCCGACTACAAACTTTTTCTTGATCTCCAACATCAAGCCAGCACATGTGACCCAGTTTCTGCCGGATTAAACTTCGGTGTGTACGGGGTAGATGAAGTACAGGGTCGATGATGGATCCTTGTCGTGAACACCCCTTACGAATTCCGTGTCAGCGCCGCAGGGCGATCAATAAACATGTTACATCAGTGGTCATGTCAAAAAGTGACGGAATTTCGAAAAGAAAAGTTATGAAAATAATAACAGAAGCGAGGGGGTCGGCTTTGACCTTATTATTATTATGAACTGCCCCCAAGCAAAAAGGGGTTTGCTGAACTAACATAAGGGGTTCTAGGGGCCTGCTGCGGTTTACGTGTAGTGACAGATTCCTGTACGGAGATCCAGTATGTTCTCAAGCATACATGTACAAGACAAACTAACATACTTTTGCACATGATTTCAAGAGCAGTGTGTAATTGTTTGGCTAAAAACAAACAAACAAACAATAACAACATTTGAAATATTTGTAATCCATGACTTCGATGAAAAGCCTTTTACTTTAAATTAGTTTTCTGCCTCCTTATAATTATACGGCATCCTCAATTGGTATTTTCAAACGCACGTAAAACTATGTTTGCAATATATTTTCAAATACAAAAATGATAATCAGTGATAAACATTTTGCTCTTTCAATTTTCAATTTACATCACATTAGTACCTTTAACAATCTAGAGGTCAAACTAAGTTCATTTTTTTTCTACAAACGTAACAAGCATGGGCAACGTGTATGCAACGTGTTGGTGGTAGTGGTGGTGGTAGTGGTAATAATGATGACAGTTATGATATTGATGATGTTGAATGATGATGCTGGTGGTGGTGGTGGTGGTGGTGGTGGTGGTGGTGCTGGTGGTGATGGTGGTGGTGATGATGTTACTGCTGTTGCTGCTGATGATGATGCTTGCACGGGGAATGATGATGATGATGATGATGATGACGACGACAATAGCGCTTCATACCCGAGGTGCTGATATCGTTGTTGATGTTTCGGTCTGGTATGATTTATTTCTTCGTCTCGCTATTTTTCTTCCAGACGTCTCACTTGATGCGCTCAAGATGTTGATCTCTCACTCTCACTCAACCAAAACTCCAATCTCCCACAATCATCTGTCACGCCGTACCGCTCGACGGTCGGAGGAGCTAAAAGGGGTCATTCACCTACCCCTCTTTTCGGAGATTATCCACACCAAAACGTCTAAATCTGTTCCCATCTCCGAGTACCCCTGTCACATTAAAAAACCGACACCACAAAGACACAAGACCGAACCCAATCACTCCAAATGACCAGGATTCGTCGATTATGGGTCGATGTGGCTGTGTGACTGACGTAATACCGTGCTTTCGACTAAATTGATGTAGATAATGTCGTGGTCTACAGGATATTTTTCTTTTACCGGGACATGAATCGAGTAAGTGAATAAATGAGTTCGAATCTTTGCCGAAGCACTACAAGAAAACATCAATGTATCTTGGCAATGATGGATACACTTGTCACTCCTCACCAAGGTACAGTATTATAACAAAGCACCATCAAAGTTATGATTCAGCCCCTTATAACAGAACAACTAAAGTTGGTGATAATCTTTAGAGCCATGTACATCTTGAGGAAACGCAAGAGATTTTGGAAAACTTCTTGGTCCTACTAGTACATTAACACCCAAAAGCATAACAAACTAAAAAGCTCATTAGAAATCTAAAGAAATTGCTCATGCTTTCTCTTTCTGCATTTGATGTGGTTCCTAATTACACATGTACAATTATCAAAAGTTCCTTGGCATAGCAGCGATCATAATGATGCAAAATGAAGACTAAATTACCTTTGTTAGTGTTAGCCATTCACAACTAAATTTGAGTTAGACATAAAGAAATTGCTTACAGTTCGTCATATCTTCACACCCCCCCCGCCATTAATTTCGTTAATTTCTACTCTTAACTCTTCTCTGAAGATGTACGTTAGGTAAGCATTGCTTAAATATTTCTGATCATCAGGAAAATCGATAAACCTTAATACTTTGACATCTTTCAACCGCTTTCACAAATATCTTCTAGACGACTGTTCCACTGGCAAATAACCGTTTTGCAGACACCACAATTATTCCACCCCTCTCTCCACAAAATTGCATGAACATACCCTTAACATCGTTGGCCTAGTTTGATTTAGGCGAAAGTAAAAGGTCTCCCCGCAGCGATTTCAACCGTCTCTGACAGATTAGGCACGCAGTGTCATTGTTCGTTTATCATGGAGCCGAGTGACTCCACGAATGTTGTCGACCCATTGGGAAGGGTGAGGATAAACATCGAAAGAGACACTATTAATGTTTATCATACTTCGGAATTGGGGAATAGGGTGCACAACCGTGACCTATTGGTAGCTACCCGTCTTGGAGGGCTACCAAGTGAAGAGTAGGCTTCACCGTCACTGCGTCAGTGAGGCAAAAGTTCCGCAAATGTTAAAGCCCGTATAAAGCATACGGAGCGTCATTTGCTTGACGTATGACTGCGTCAATGACTGGCGCGGTTTTGACGCACCCTGTGAGACTGACATCATGGACAAAACGTGATTGCAAAATGAACAGCACAACAAGTACTTTAAATAACTGGCGTTTTGACAAATTGCCTCCAGGGCGTCATTGCACAGCAGTTTTTTTAACTGAATGACATACCCTGCTTTTTAAAGAAGACATTAATAAATAGATAATTAACGCAGGTGCCAACGCAGCCGAAATGAGGCCTCGTGGGGGCGATGGGCCTTAAGATGAGAACGGCGGTTGTAGGATTGCAAACGGGGCATGGTGGGGGTAAATGCTGGAGGAGGGGGTGTACATTCGACTTCTTTCCATGTAAGTTAGACTAAATAATCATCAAGTTTCGATGTTTGCAATGTGTGATAAACAAAAATGAGAAAAAAACCTGAAAGCATCATGAAACTAAACACATGAATTTTAAAATACGGGGTTCGAGAATGAAAGTCATCGAAACTCTACAAAGATGATCGGTGCATTGAGTGATTCACACTAGTTTTCCTGGTATGCAACGACCATGATTGAAATCAATTTTCTATCTTTAAAACGTATCACTCATATTGTTGATAACCGTTTTCATATAGCACAATACCCTACAACTGACAAGTACTGGAATCACCTGCAATGCATGCATGTCACGTTGCACACTCTCCACTCCAATGGGAAGCATTCCAGCCAGTCGCCTTTTAATACGCGAGCATGTGCTATTCAAATCGCGATGACGTTCGCATCTTACAGGATACCCATTTAAAAACCTGGGTGGAGCGAAGCAACGTCGGAAAATTGCCTTGTTCAAGGATAAAAGTACCATAGCGAATCTCCGAACCCCAGTTGTTGACGTTAGATTTGAAATGAGGAAGGAAACCACGGCAACAGCACAGAAAGCACGAAAACAGATGAGAAGCTAGAGGCCTATATACCCCACCCCTAATCGTACTAATGGGCCACCCAAAGTTGTAAATCATTCTCGACATTCATGCCAGTGATGTAAACTGCAATGTTGCTAGGACAGGAGCATTCAACAATGCGTGGGGGCAAACACCCACCACTTTCGTCGAAACAAACATTCGATTGAGAAATAAATCGTGAAAATAAAATGACATGATTTATTCCTGGCACGTGACAACATGACACAAATACTTAAATTTGAAGAGATGGAAGAGTGTTTTCACTTTGATTTTTTGGAACGTTCAATTGTTGCTGCAAAGATTTGGCGTTTCTGAGCAACAGAAATGTAAAACATATAACGAATTGTCATGTCACTTTGATGTAATCCATACAACCCTCTATTTGTTTTGTAACATCCATTACCATAAATTCCCAGTTGTTACATCAATCACTGTTCCTATGTCATGCCTGTATATCATGGCTCGGGGTACCGCAATGTCCTCCTTTAAATAAGAGATGCACATTGTGCGCCATTCTGTCGACTTATGATTGCGTCAGCAATTGGTACTGTCTTTGGCGCAATTATCATACCTTTCCAATTGTTAACTCAGTAACATTTTCCTGTTGCGGCGTGGCTGTGACGCAGGAACAAAAATATAAACCATAGCCTTGGAAACGCAGTGTCCTCCGTAATACCTGCTGCATACGAGACGTCATTTTACTGACGTAGAACTGCGTCAGTGACTGGCGCGGTCTTTGATACGTCAAGTACGTGAGAATGACAGAGCGTATGAAATGAGTAAACAAAATGATGAGAATACTGTGAAAACTTCTGTTAATCAATACAAATTAGTT
The DNA here is from genome assembly GCA_035222895.1 of Strongylocentrotus droebachiensis. Classification (NCBI taxonomy): domain Eukaryota; kingdom Metazoa; phylum Echinodermata; class Echinoidea; order Camarodonta; family Strongylocentrotidae; genus Strongylocentrotus; species Strongylocentrotus droebachiensis. The sequence goes on from JAVYIG010003683.1 coordinate 87,263, forward strand.
TGCCTGATACATCCCCCAAGATTTTAATTTTTCTTCAGATTTCAACTTAAATAGATTATATTGAAGGCATTGTTAACAAACTTGTCTAATCTTTCAACACATGTGGGTACCTCTGACAATCCCCTAATATCAAGACAACTCAAAATCATGCACATCATCAATCAGCCCGCTTTCCTCGCAATTTCACGGGTTTAGGCCTCGAAGTTTGGCTCGATTTCGGAGGTATGTTCTTGACTCTGTTCCAGACCCGAATCTAGGGTAATGTTAATCCAGGAAATGTCAACAGATATAGAAACGTCTCCATTCAATTCACAATGCGCTTGTGATTAATTGAATCATCCGTAATAACGAGGCCCGTTCAATAAAAGAAGAACAAGTTATTAAACTATCAGAGAGTAAATTAACGAATTAATGTTCCAAAAACTGAGGGAATATGTGAACGCATAATTTACTTGGATTAAAGCCCGAATGGAGACAATTTCCTTGACATGCATTTTTTTCTTTTTCCTTTTTTATATTTTTTAGTTTTTGATTTTTGTTTTACTACGATCATACATTTATAAATTGATAACCTAAAACTGGGGCCTTGAAATTATCGATTGAGTTTTCCAGAACGCATAAGACCGCACATGATGCTATATATTTAAAGAGAGGGAGATATAGAAAGAGAGAGAGAGATAATTCAGTTTCAACAATTTATGAAGATAATCTGATACTTCAAATTAAAGACTGGTGCCTTTACTAACGAAAAAATCTTTCAAAAATTGCAGACCCCACATGATGCTATAACTGCCATATACATACATGTAGACGGAGAGAGAGAGAGAGAGAGAGATATTCCATATCTTACCTAAAAATTGAATGGTAGATCATAGAAGAGAGAGAGAGAGAGAGGGGGGGAGAAAGAGAGACACACACATACTCAGAAACAAAGTCAGATATGCACGGAAAAGCAGATGCTAGTCTAAATCTGTGTGGTAATTTATTTAAAATTTTAATAATACGTTGTAATGACAAGTCCAACATATATTGAGGAAAAATATTGAAATAAGGAATCGGAACTTGTTATCATTAATCCAGCATGCCAAGTCTTAACTGTCATCGCTTCATTAGTTCCCCCATTTATTTATGCACTCTCCGCGAAACATTCAATTTATGAAAATTACACAAATAATTAGATTATAGTTAACTCTTTATCCATCAAGTTGCTTATGGTACGGTGTCTGTTTGTTGTTTACCAGTTGAATAGTATCAAGTTAAGTGATAACATTTTGGCAGAATTCTAAGATCCTAAAATGAATCAGAAAATACTGCAATTCAGTCAAGTATCTTTTCAATCTTTGAGATAACTATAAAACTTATCGCTAAAATACTGTTAATTTCCTTTCTCCTTGTAGATGTGAAGGGCGATTAAATTACAAAACAACATTTTTGTATGAGCTTTTAGATTGCATACAGCATCAGGTGGATATATGAAACATTTTCATCAATATTTGTTGTCTCTCAAACGAGATCATCTTCTGACTTCAGGCTATATATGAAATAAGAACCTACACGATCGGTCTTCCTGATTTAATTTGCAAATTGGCAACGGATCTATGAGCAGTAATTTCGATGTTCACATCATCTCATGGATGGCAAACGGAATCTAATTTGATTCATTACTACATTTTAAGAAATAAATTGTCAGATTTTGTACTTTCTGCTCAGCGGGGGTTATCATGCACTGCCGTATATCAAAATCCTGCCATATATATGTGAGTCCGGTATATGACTTGCATTGGTCATGATACAGTATTGCATTTCTACTCTGAAGAAGAAATATCTTCCTATTTCAGTTCAGGGTAATGTAGATATTCCATAACATGGGAAAGATTATGACATATGACATTCAAACATTTTTTTTTATATAGCTTGGTAAATATTATATGCGTAATATAAATGTGGTATATTATTATTATTAATATCATCATTATTATTGATATCATTACTAGTAATATTATTATTTTTGTTATTATTATTGTTTTTATTATGATAACTATTATTTTTATAACCGCTATTGTTATCATTATTGATATTATTATTATCATTATCACCACTGTCATTAATATTATTACCTCTGATTATTGATAATATTAACAATATCAGAAGTAGTAGTAGCATTATTGTTGGGACGTTTATCCGAAACTGTTATATATAAACAATGATGTTTAATTGTAAAGTCAGTGGTTTTCTGTTGATTTTCATCAAGATCTTAAATCCCATTAAACATAAATAATAATTGTTGATATAAACAACATGTACGCAGCTGGAAATTTGATAATAAACATAAATACCGACAAAGAGACGAAAATGAAACAGCATTATATCGACACTGAAAACATATGTTTCTATTGAACTCATTTTGAATGACTGAGTACTGAGAACATGAAAAGAATACAAGTTACTACTTGAATAATACAATAATATTTCAAAAGGAATCATATTTGATACATATATGTGCAACTATACACAAACTCTTAATATATTTAATTCTTTACTATCTTACACGTTTTGTATTCAATTTGATTCCGTTGTGTATTCGATTTGATTCATATTCTATTCACACCATACATTGTTGTATACATCGAATCAGACTATACATTCAATTACCTAGATTTGAGAATCATGGTTTATGTCTTCCAATGGTGACCATGTTTTACACCACACGTGTATATCCAGCGAATCCAAACCAAGAAGTTTGCTTAGAATGGATTCTTCTTGCGGTCAATAACAAATTATCTTCACGACTAAATCCTTCTAACTAAGCATCTTTGTCAATCAAACACTGGTAATCATTAATGAGTGGCAAGTTATCTTATCTTAATTCCTGAAATCTTTCAATATCCTTGCTTTGTGTTTATCTTCACAGGGATAATCTCAGTAATGGGTGTCAAAAACTTTGTTTTGGGGTTCTGGACATAAAAAAGGTATACCGTAATTGACAGTGTAACAAAATAAAGCCAAATTTAAAGATAGTGCTCAAACTTTTTGAAAGTTCAAGAGCCCCCATTCACCCTAAAAAGGGATTTTCCATTTATACATACACTTCATTAGAATTCTTAATTTTCCATTCATAGGCTAGGCCTATATATAAGAATTCTCAATTTTCCATTCATACAGTCATATAAAAATTCTCAATTTTCCCTTCGAACATACAAGAATTCTCAATTTTCCATTCATACATATACGTTTTCTCAATTATTTAGTGTTGATTTTATTTTTCCGTATGGTACCTCAAATTGTTTTCTCAATTGTTATCACATTAAACTACGTGTCACAAATATTTTTTTTAATTCAAGTTTATATTTTTAAAAGGGGAACGCCATATTTTCCCCTCTTTACCCTCAATATAGTTCATGTTTTTCGCTGCTGAAAGTAGAATTCATTCTTTTGTGGCCGCTCCAATAATATTTTGTACCTTGTCTCATTGTCATTGCCTTTAAAAGACCGGCTTTACTTTGGGCAAATATAGTGGGTAACCGATATATTTGCATGGCATACAATCGAGCTACACGTTGTTATCCGTGTATATTGATAGTCTGAACCAGCTGCATATATACAGCACAAGTTCTCAACGAAGATATATCATAAGTTCAAAGCTTAACTATAAGTTTTGCCACAATGTAAACCACTGTTTCATGACATACGTCTTTAAGCCCTTCGACGCAGTTTTGGCCTGAGGACGATTGTCATAATTCTGCGTAAACGTTTAGTTTATTGGATTACAATTCTAAACCTCTTTTCTAAACTTCGTGATTATTACTGAAGTAACATGGAATACACATTTTATCGACAAGGTTTGATATTTTAATCTCACTAATCTGGAATGGTGTTTGGAACACATCAACATAAAAGTCACAGCGCTTTTTCCGTATTTTCCCTTAATATCTCTCCAATAATCTCAAATTAACTTTGCACTTTTCATGTTTTGAAAGGATCCGTCAAATGATTTGTACACGAGATAAAATAAGAAAACATGATTTGGACATCCAGTATACAAATTCCGGCTTATTTGAGCTGGTCTCCTTTGTACGGTTTAAATGAAATGTAGATGAGTATACATTCACATTTCCCATTAGGGATTTACACTGTGAAAAATCTGGGCAATATTTTCCAACACTTTGCCAATAGTCAACCCAACCAATTATTGGGCAATATTTTCGTATTTTGCCCAACAAGTGGTCACGATTTTCCCAACAAGTGGGCTACTGTAGTCGGGCAGTTGAAGGGTCATATCTTTGCCCAAATTTTGGTCAAAATACGAAACAATTATGCACGTGTGAAGTAGGGTACTTACGTTTACCAATAGCACTGGGCAAAATATTGCCCAATAGATGGTTGGGTTGACTATTGGCACAACGTTGGGCAAAGTGTTGAAAAAATATTGCCCAACATTTTCACAGTGTAGGTACATTAAGTTTGCTAACTGTTTTACACCCTCCCCCCCCTCCCCCATGGAAGAATCGATATAAAATTCACATTTAACAGTCGAGACACTTTTTCCTTTAAAAACACATCCAATGAAGTCAATATCTTGTAGTCTGGCTCTCGGCATGATTTCACACCCGGCCATATTTCATCACATCTTTAACGCTTAACGGATCTTGCGGAGGTTGTTCACTCTTCGGAGAAAGCCCAAACACTTGGGATGTGACGGATAAAGATGAAAGTAATCTTTAGCTGCTCGAGGAGCATGATATAATGAGGAAGAGACGAGAATTCAAACATGATCTAATATTGATACATCCTTGTTTTCAGCGCTCTCGGTGTGGATGTGCCAGATACTCTAATTATTCTGATTATTGGATCAAGACGTTTTTAGATTGTTTGGAAATTCAACCGTTGTGAAGACATGTAAACACGAAATGGGATCAACTATGCGAGGGAACACAGGATTAAGGAAGGATGGATGATTTTAATATGATTATTCATTGCTACTTCGTTAAAGGTACTATGTCCCATTTGCAGGCCAAAAAAATGAAACAGTTAAATTCCAACTGCATTTGAAAGATAATACTAATTTAGAACTTCCCTAAAAAACGTGGGGCTTGAAAATGTCTTCAAGTGGGAAAATGACGACTATTAGTTGTCAAATCGACCTTAGGGCTATAGAGCCCATAAGTAATAGTCTTGATTTTCACACAATTGTACCGAATGGTCATACGTTTTATGCTGCGAAAAGATTCAATCAGTTTAATCTTGGCCATCACAAGAAGTGGGTTATTGATGTAGACAAATGCTCATGCACCCTTTACAACTCTTTCCATGTATGTTATTACCAAAGAAGAAAAAAGCCAGTCAGTCACTCAATAGTGTCTGACAGTGAAGTCTAGCAAGTAAACGGGTTTCCTTGCATAATTTGAATATGAGGACACTGCTAACGTTTAAATTTCACAGATAGGCCATACATGACATATTCATAATTCCTGCAAAGTTCTACAGCATTTGAGGTTGGCTGCAAAAGGGACATAGTACCTTTAAGAAGAAGATTGTTTCTAGACCATTTTAGTATATCTTACACTCTTCCTTTTGTTTTTAAATGTCATACTAAATTCCCCCAAGTATCCTAATAAATTCGTAATAATCTGTTTTTACTTTCAATAACATTTGAAACTGGCATGCATGTAGAGGGTGTATAGAGAAATTCGCAATAAGGTGACCTAAACAAATATTAATAGAGACAAGTATGAAACAGGTATGAAATTTTGTGTAGAGAACTAGAGATATGTTCTCATCATCATTCTAACCCTTCTCGTCCAATTTGATATCTTCACCGAATCAATGTGCAAAATGACGGATAATGATTATGAACAGAGTTCTTTTTAACATTGTAAGATTTGAAAAGAAAAAAATGATGAGAAAGAGTAGCTCTGACGCTAGTCCTCTTCTCCTCTCTGTCTAATTTCCTACACTGGGCTTTAGTGATTCAATCAAAACATCTTATTTCATAACATGTCTTAAATATTAGAGCTCATCAAACTTTGTATTTGGGTCAACTTCCGGCGAATTCCATCTTATTTCTTAAAAATAATTCCGTCTCCTGAGGTCTAGCTCTAAACGGCTAAAAGTACTGTTCGCCTCATACACAGATTCTTTACCCGTCAACTACATTATACCCCAGATTATTTTTCTTCTTACCCATATTAGATTCTAGAACATTTTATAGAGAGCTCTCTCATTATGTAATCATAAAGGTAAACAAATAGATATACAGCGACATGAAATTCTTTATATAAAATGATTGTTTCTTGCCAAGAATGTCAAAATACACCTCCAATTTACTGAAAAGGGACAGTGAAAATAAGCTTTTTAATTTGTTTGATTTCCATGCAAATTGCCAAGGTCACAAGAAAATATATTACGCATTGAATGCTCTTGTGTAACGGCGAGGATTCCAAAACAGCGTAAAACCAAAGAGATCCTCCTTGGTAAAACACAGCTATTCAAATTTATGACCATTCAGAATAACATCAAGACAATCTCCTTCTGAAACTGCAATCGCAATCATTAAACCAGCACTTAACATTCCCTACAGCTAAATAAAACTATTTTAAAGGGACTATTTATTCAAGGAATAGAGGCCGTTTGAACGGGGTTTGGCAAACATTACAAAATAGAACTTCGCTTTACTCCATTTCTCCTACAGTTTGAGATTAATCAAGTATATTTGCACTATTTAGAGTTCTGATTATCACTGCAGACATGCTTCTGTGCTGGCATTCTTAGTCTAGACTAATAGAAACACAATGAGATCAAAAAAAAGCATCGAACCATTGGTATGAGCACTCTCGTTTTCTTGAACAATCTTTGAAACTATTTAAAGATACTATGTCCCTTTTGCAGCCAACATCAAATTCTGTAGAACTTTGCAGGAATTATGAATATGTCATGTATGTCCTATCTGTGAAATTTAAACGTTAGCAGTGTCCTAATATTCAAATTATGCTAGGAAACCCGTTTATTTGCTAGACTTCACTGTCAGACACTATCGAGTGACTGACTGGCTTTTTTCATCTTTGGTAATAACATACATAAAATGAGCTGTAAAGGGTACATGAGCATTTGTCTACATCAATAACCCACTTCTTGTAATCGCCAAAATTAAACTGATTGAATCTTTGCGCAGCATAAAACGTACGACCATTCGGTACAATGGTCTGAAAAATCAGACTATTACTTACTGGCTCTATAGCTCCTAAGTCGATTCGACAACTAATAGTCGTTATTTTCACACTTAAAGACATTTTCAAGCCCCCTTTTTTTAGGGAAGTTCTAAATTAGTATTGTCTTTCAAATGCCATAGGAATTTAACCTTTTATTTTTGGCCTGCAAATGGGACATAGTACCTTTAAAGCAAGTCAGAGGCACAGTTTCGCATGAAGCCTTCGGAAATGTACCATAGACATGACACATTTTTGTATACAAGCTGAAAATATCGCGTATTGTTTACTAAGATGTCGAGTATAGGCGTCAATGGGTTACCTGTCGTGACGTATATAGGATAGGACAAGCCAATGGGGGCAGAGCTGTCGTTGGGTGGAGGGGGTGGGGGGGGGGGGGGGGGAGTGGTGTGGAGGAGGGGTGAACTAGAGAACATGGTCATCAAGCAATGTGGGGAATAAGGCTCCAGTCGTGTAATCTTATATTTCACGTTGCCTTCCCTTCTCCCATTCGCCTCCCGTACTTTTCTCCCATTACTATTCAACATTTATAGGGGGACTGGCCCCATACCTATCCACCTAATCCACGTCTACAAAAAGTAGAAATGGACCGATAAAGGCTTCGACAAGGAGAATTAGTGCAGACAGCGACAAAGAAGAAGAGTCTCGTCCTTGCATAAATAGATCACGAATGACCACTTCGAGGTAAACTTTCTAATAGTTCTTTGAGGAGTGGGAAAGTGCAAATAATGTTAAGCGAATCATCACTGTTTGGCTTCTTTCAGGTTGGAGTCATGGGGGTTCTGTCTGGACAGAAACTCGTCGTTTTAGTTGTTCCTTTGATTAATTGTCTATCGGTTTGGCGATATGTAATAATTAAGAACATGAAGGATGCATTATCAATCGCATTTCTAGGTTTCTCTAAAGAATCAGTCATGTCAATTGGGGGGGGGGGGGGGTAAGGGGGGAGGGGGCACAGGTTCTTATTTCGGGTCAGGTGTATTTTGGGGTCTACACTTAATGCTGTGAGGGGGCAACAATAAGGACCTGTATGCTGTGTCAGGTTAGACAGTTTTCAAGGCCTGACAGCTCATCTGTTCCAAATCTAGCATCAACAAATACATGCAGAATTAATCTTTATAGAAGCTATTTAATTTCAGTGAATGTTTTCCTTGTTTTGCCTTTTGAATGGGGGCCACGTGCTCCCGTAGTAACAACACTGAGTAAGTGATAATTATTGTTCCGATTCGATATCCTAAACCAATTCATTTCACTCGTGGTTATTGTTTTTATATCCCTAAAGTTATCAACTGGCCAAATGATCCCTCGCTGAAAGAATAATTCACTCAACCAATTAATTAGTCAATCACTCTCTCGAGCCCTCATCCCAAGGAAAAATCCATTAATACCAGGGGGGGGGGGGGATTTCGGCTGGTTTAATTTCGCTTAGCATTCGCAGAAAAAAATACCTATTCAATGACGTAGCGTCAGTGAACCCGCCGGGGGGGGGGGGGCAGGGGGCGGTACCGGAATGGTTTATTTTCCTCATTTTTCTTTCTCTTTTTTTCCGTCACCACTCGATTGGGGAGCACGTGCCCATGTGACCCCTGCAGTTTCGTCACTGATCTTATTAACTTTCCTAAAGCTCTCATAGAAGTAAAAATCTACATTATTGCCAGTCAGCTATGATATAATCTGCAATTCGTAAGGGGGTGAAAGGGGTGCTTGGTTGCCAGCAAAGGCACCAAATTTACATTGCCTATGATTCGTGACTAATCTTTTCTTATTCTAAGACCAATTATTGTTGGGACAAATTTGTGTTGTCATGTTTTGTATTATGTTGTATTTGTTACACATCTGTTCATGACCTATATTTCTGTCTACCGTATAACCAAACTATTACATGATTCATAATGGAAGCTAAACCATGCAGGCCCTTATATATGAATCATGTTACAAATATATCACTGAATATTCTAGTGTATAATCCAATAGCAGCCAGGTACTTCACAGAATCCATTTCCCCCACATATTTCAGCAGACGGTGTTTACAAATGAGATAAATGATGCCCTATTATACGATAAAGACCAACTCAATCCAATTAGAGGGGCACTTCGAAGCGTATCAGTCGCTCCATCTACACCCTATCGCGTTTGCCCCCTTTCCAAAATACTTCATCTGTTTCAGTAATGGGGTTACAAGCAGTAAACGGGTCAAAAGACAGTTCATACCTTGTTCAGAAACGTGAGCTGCGAATGTCGCCTGATTCGCGGGAAATTTATGGCGAAATTGGAACAGCGTTTCCCGCCATACAACTCCCGTTCTTTCGATTTGGGGTTTATTAATTTTCTCCGCGACCAAGTCGTCGCCATCATCAAGGACACCCATGCCATTATGAAGACGAATATGTCCAAATAAAGAGGCTTCTTTCTGATGTCCACAAGCTTTTTTCCGGCGGTCAGACATTGAAATTAAGTTGTCTGTTTTCAGATTGAGGTCGTCCCCGTGTTGTAAGCGTCCATAGAATTGCGCATTGTTCCTTCTTGCTAACAACTGAATGACCATCTCAAAGACTGCTTTTGATACGGTCTAAGGTCTCTTCGAAACTATAATATGGGGTAAATATAATTAGAATAGATAGTGCTTTGAACGGCCAGTTTAAAATACGATAGGAGGGAAAATAGATAAGTGGTCTAATCTTTAAATGTTAACTTTCAAGCACCGGTGGCGAACACAAATAAAGTAGCGCCGAATTGTGCAAAAATACGCTGCAAAAGAATAAATGAAAAGAATGTTGATAAAAAGAGACAGCCCCGTTAGTGCAGGTGTATTTGTGTTTGATTTGAAAGTCCTCTCGATTAGGACCCCTAAAAACTAATTAAGATAAATTACTGTCTGACTGAAACCTTTTACTTGAGAGTGAAGAGATTGAAGAAACCTGACAAACTGGCGAAATCATAGAATTTAGCGTCTCAACAAAGCAACTAGACGAACTTAAAGATGAAGTTGAGTTCTGGTCATGCGATTGCATTGTGAAAGAAATGTTGTGGAATCGATCAGAAAAGGGTGATCATCTAGCATATAAGTATTGGTGTGTATTGCAAGGTTCTGGAATCATCAAAATTATAACAAATTTGGCCAAGTCTTGGTAAAGTTACAAACACTGTACACAGAAAGATGTATATGGGACTACACGAACACGTGGCGTAAAAATCATACCCGGATTTTGGCGATGTTACATGACATATTTAGAATATGAAGGCATTTGAAGGGCCATGCTTTTCAGGGAACATGTCTTATCTGATGTTCTTCCACACTTGCATAATAAAAATGATAACGCACACAAATTATTTTTCACCTCTTCCCAGAACTCAACCTTCTCTTTAATTTAACTAGTACTGTTAGCTTTTATTCTTCCAAAATATGAAGCGAGGACGAAACACCGACAGACATGAATTAGATAAACCAAAATTAACATTGGTATGGTATCTAATGCGTACACGCATTATTATCCTAAATGGGTTATTATATCTACAGAGAAGCCACTGACCAATATTGTAGCCGAAAAACTGCACAATCTTAGCTCCCTCCTAAATATTTTGGTGGAATTTACGATCTGAGCAGTCATTAGGCTACTATCATTATTATGTATGAATTATGCATAACAGTAGTACATTTTTTTGCAAATGTTTTCGATTATGCAAATGTAAATACAGAATTGACAGTCCATTGAGAATTAAAACTACACTTTACTTTCCTTTCTTTCTTTCATTCATCCTTCTTTCTTTCTGTCTTTCTTTCCATATGAATAAATAAATACATCGCCTTCTCACTCAATTATTATCAACATATTTCATCTCTTCCTTTTATTTTAAATCATTTCATAGAGCTATTGCCACAAATGATTTTTATATAAGATAAAAAGGTCTGACACTGAACTATGCAATCTGTGTGAGCGATTACCAGACTCAATTGAACATTTTTTAATATATTGTGAAGTTGTAAGGCCACTTTGGACTGCCCTAGAAAATTATCTATCTCTAAAACTTAAAAAAGAAGTTATTTTCTCAGATTTTGAAAGAATGTTTGGTTGTCCCAAGGACTATCAAAATTCAATATGTATAAATTTCTTTCTTTTGTGTACCAGATTCTACATTCACTGCTGCAAATTTAAGAAAGAGAAACCAAATTTTCATGGTCTTATATCTTTGATAAAAATTAAATCTAAATCTGAATATGTAATTGCAGCCAAATATGGCAAGTTAAGCCTCCATTTTAAAAAGTTTATATTTGAGTTGTAGTGGACTATATGATGTTTTTGTCATTTCACATTCCTGTACATGATTGTAAATAGCCAGTTGGCTTTTATGTTATTTTTGAGTACCCAATAAAAAAAAAAAAAAAAAAAAAAAAAAAGAAGAATAAAGTCGGTCTAGCCCTAATGATGTCAAAGAAAAATAGAAAAAAAGAAAAAAAAAACATATTTCATTTCCATGAACAAAAATCCTCATCGTTTGGATAGGTTTCACAAAATTCTTACGATTATATCCAATCTTGGCAGCTTTTCTCTTCATGCTACGACCGCCGAGATTTGGTGTAAAACCCTACAAAAAAAAAAAATAATCTACGGTGTTCAAAAGTTCCTGAACCATATTGATAATTGGTACGATCTCAATGGATCATAATAACCCGCTGAGCTTTGATAAAATTGTATTAGAGAGCACCTCGGATCAGTGAGTTCATTGAAAAAAAACGAGACATTATGAAAACCTGCGTAAACTGTGTTTGTGGGCGCAGGAACTCGTTCGAAATTTCTCTATTTCTGATCATACAAAATATGAGAAGTCATTTAATAGTTGATCCGCAGAAAATAACCTGTCATCGATAAAAGCTTTGTTGACGGTTGTGGCCTCTAGCTAGCTAATAGACGGTTCTGACCAATGCCGTATTACCGGCTAAATGAATTGTAGTATTCTACCAAAACCTCTTGTCTATCGTGTCTGCAATTAAAGCGATGGTGCGGCTAGTAATCGATATGCAATAATTACTTATGTTTATAAAGAGAGTAACAAAAAGATGACAGAAACAGGCATGTGAATAAAATGTGCAAAAAAACAACGAAATGTATTTAAAAGAAAAAGGAGGTAATGTGAATATATTTTGTTGAACGATTCATGTGAACAAAACGAGAAAATTGCAATTGGACGCTGTACAGAAAAATTACAATTTATTAGGTGTCATGCGATATTGTTTCGAAACTAGTCCAGAATATAATCCCTATCCAATATTGATACTGGACTCCCAGGCATGTCCAGTATAACATGAGAAAGGTGACAATGCAAATAATAACGATAAACTCGAGGAAACCACCCCAAATACCACAAAATGAAAGAAAGATGTGAGAATAAATGAAAAATGGCAAACAGCGGTGTGAAATAAGTGAGCAAAAAGGTAAAAAGGGTCCCCCAAAACTATTCCAGACTGATATCACTCATGTCTATCCTATACCAAAGGTCATGACCTCCAGTCAACTATTCTTGACACATGGCTTTAAAGGAACAGAATTTATGACATGGGAGGTGGCCTCTTTTCAGGTGTTCTTGTTTATTCTTTTCCGAAATAATCACTCGTGTTTTTGTTTAACGCGTTTGTTTTTGCAACCTATATTGTGTTGTGATTTATATAGCTGTAGGCATGTTCCTATACACCCTCATAATTAAATATGACCGTGGGCTCAATTTGTGGTATTTTATTCGATTTCAACCCCCGTAGAAACCTTGAAATAGGCTATGAGATATTGAAGTTCAAGAAAAATACAAATCTGTCAGAGATGTTGCCACAAGTCGCATAACCTGAAAGTACTATTAGACGGGCGGGTTGATCCTACTAGGTGAGTGTGTTGACGATGTCACGAAGTGTTGAAAGATCATGACACCACAATCCCATTCGTTACCAAGTCCAAACAAAGTCAGCGCACAACATAATTATAGGGATGTACATCACAGGAGTTTCAATAGGATGAGATAAGTTTGGAAATACAGTATATATATATTGACGACATGTCAGTGGTAACGGGGCGGGGAAATAGAGCAACTTGCGTTGACTTAAGCCGACGGGTCTTTTGATGTAATACAAACAAATTATTCCAACCTCTTTTGTTGGGTAGTTTTACATCGGCAAACAGTGCGAGTCCGCCTGATCTAAAGAATAATCATCATGACATATAACATACCTCGCCAGGGACCCGACAAAAAAAAATCACCATTGGGTTGTCTGGATAAAGATGAATAGGGGTCATCGCAAGGCGTTGGAATCCGAATAAATTGAAATAGCGAGATCGATAATAGCGTACAGTCAGGAGAAAAGATGGATACATTGATTATGATGATAAGGACGTTACTTCAAAGACGACTCGAAACGTGGGAGTTTGGAATGGGCCATGGGGTAATATCAATTATTTAATATGTCCCATCGGCGTAGCTCAAAAGCAGAGCGGTGACATTATTAACATTCACTGTGAAATATGGGCTGGTATTTGGTTGTTGGCGTCACACATAGTATATCGATTAAAGGGCAAAATATATACAAAACACCGCATCGCTTGTCGAATTCGGCAACCTTCTATTCGATCCCAGACTTTCACGTAATGACATGTGAGCAAGCAAAATTATAGTCGGCTATTCCCCTTTCCAAATACAAAACAACAATACACAAAACATAAAGGTATGAAGAACAATACTGTGAATGATCTCGTATGAGATTGAAGAATAGTGGGAGTATAGTGGACTGTGTGAAATATGGGCTGGTATTTGGTTGATGGCGTCACACATAGCATATCGATTGAAGGGCAAAATATACAAAACACCGCATCGGAAGAAAAAAAATGGACATGAGATATGAATGTGACGGACTCGAGCCATGCCACTGACACTAATGTCCTTTTATATAGCAAGACATTAAACTGCACTTGCCACTCCATACACAGGAGAGGGATAAGGGTCTGTTATTATATCGAAGCCGGTGGTTGAATTTGCCATTACGCACTGACGGCAACCATCTTGGTACGAATATCGAACTTAACTCTAAATTGGACTTAAATATTAAGGAGAGTCATTTGTAGCCTTATTTTGAAATATATCTAAAAGGAAAAAAAGGTGTTTTATAGATTTTTCATAAACTCCACATCAAGAACATGAAATCTCCAATGTTAATTAAAATATGAATGATTTAAATCAACATTTAATGCCTTTTATTAAATAACTTTTACAAAATATTTTCAAGGATGCGAATGGCTTTCCATAATTGTTAAGTCCAACTTAGAGATAAGTTCAACTTAGGAACTTGGTGAAAGACCCTCCAGATAGTGCACAAAATCACTGTGTGCGTTCATGAACATGGTGTTCATATTGACAGGATTGACTGCTGACTGTATAAGAAATCAGAATGTCCATATTTTTTATTCAAATTACTAGCAAATGTAGCAATGTGCTGAATGCTCGCTTGGTGACCAAGGATACGAATTATCACTAAGGAGTGGAGATATGCATGGTACACCCTTTGTGTGAGTGCTTGAATCACACGACGTAAATAATGAATAACTACTGTTGTTAAGCCCTTGGAGACGTAAGAATCTCTCTTTATTACGTTATAAGCATTTAATGTCAACCAGATAAAGACCGGTTACTAACATATTAAAATGCATGGGTCTTTCTTTCCTGGGGCACTAGTGACGAGGTATCCTTTAACTCGTTATTGATGAATGAACTACAATACTTGAAATCCAGTCTGCATAGTGCATACAGTATGGCCCGAATTCACAAAGGAGGTTTGTCGACAAACTTAGAATTATGTGCGTCAACCTTGGTTTGAAACGCGTCGAAACTTGTCATATGACACACATAAACCTAGGTTTGTCGACAAACCTCCTTTGTGGATTCGGGCCATATGTGTTGATATGTCAGGCAAGCCTCTGGCAAGCATTTAGGTTGTCTATAAAAAGCTTTGTTTAAAAAGTATGCTTACCATTTGAAATATGTAAGTGAACCGTTCTACTGAAAAGATGTTACCTTCATTTAAGTACATACGTATTTGTTTCTGTGGTCAGACGTTCCCGTGACTCGTCGTAGATAAGATGGTCTTGGGGTTAGGCCTGGTTTAGACCATAACCTTCCTGGACCAAATTGAGGATTCAGGGATTTAGGCCAAACTTCCGAAAGGTGCCTTCGATTGTCATTCACATAATAAGAATGCTAAATCATGAAACAAATTTCAGTTTGGATCTTGGCCAAAAGAAATAGGTAATGGGGTTTTCGCAACGAGATATTTTCGTTATTCACAATATTTGGGTTCGACCATTAATAGGTGCATTCACCTTACCTTTGACGGCAGATACTATTTCCTTGAACATTATTCTTTCTGTCTGCTTGTCTGTCTGTCTGTCTGTCTGTCTCTGTCTCTTTCTCTTTCTATATCCTCCCCCCCTCTCTCTCTCTCTCTCTGTATCTCACCCCTTCTCCATCATTTTAAAAGTATCGAACATAATTATAATGTATACGTAGCCCGATCAGAGTGTCTGTATCTCTGATTATACCATTTTATGGCCTCTCTCCTTTTTCCTCTCTCATACAAAATACAATCATATGCTTTTATTCCGATCTCCCCTCTCATTTTCCCTACGATTTTCCACATTGAAACGTGTATAATACTTACTGACACATAAAGGGATTATTCGTTACATCATAGATCTCAGAAGAGTGCTTATGTTATTCTGGTTTCACAATGAAAAATCCGAAAGTTATTCATGCTCGTAAACATCAACAAGACCAACTGACACAAAGTTTACTTTTTCATGGTGCCAGTCTCACACATGTATATGTACATCAGAGATAAATCAGATAATTTAATTGATATTTCTGAAATGTTCATTATTTCAGATATCTCATTTGAACTACGTTTTGTATCTGTACAACTATATGTTTTAGTTTACATGCTTCGGTAAATCCATTGTCCTGGATCAAAATACTATATTGTGATATATCTCTGTATGTGATTTCTTTGTACCACTGTCTATGTGGATTATGAAATATATGTTGAATATATGAGAGATTGCTTACTCACCCCGAGTTGTGTAGAAAACTCTCAGTTTGAGGAGTGAAAACTAAGATGGCAGCTACCATACTGACTAGCACACAAAGCGTCTGAAGCTCCATTTTTGTCAAATCCACTCACGCGCCTAAAAGTTACAAAATAAGTCCACGAAGATCTGATCTCCTCTGTTAAAAAATCCACAAATGAAGCGATTAGGAAGTCGATGGTTGTTGAGACTGTTCGCGATCCACTGAGATTGCTTTCCAAAAATGATAACTTAATAGTGATACAGTATTGTCATCCAATAGAAAACCAATTACAAGTAAGTCGGGTCGGGAGCTTGACAGTTTTCATATAGACGCGTTCTTAGCAGACGACATAGAAGGAAGCTTTTCACGAGTTCGAGTCTTCTGCGAATTATTGAAGTGCGTTGACTTTAATCGGTAACTGTTTGTGAATGAATTTCAAAATGTTGGGGATTGTTAAGTGCCTAGACTGTAAAGTAAATAATTAAACAAATACAGGAGAAATAGAGACGCTTGTAGTATAATCATTCACAAATTTGTTACCACATAAGTATGTTAAGAGTTCCGCTGCCGGTAAAATTGTTTTGCAAAGTTGGTGAATTTTGTTAATGGTCACGAAACTGTATATCGTGAATCACATCCGACACACAGACAATAAGTTTTGAAGAAAAAATACCGTCAAACCGAGGACCAGCAATATCACCTTAATACCCACAGCTTCCTTCTAATTCAGTCTCCACTTCACGACGAATGAACAATAATCATAACCGCTCGTAATTGATATCTTATGATGGCAAATGTTTCTCTATATAGTTTTTGACGTCTGGTACCTTGGGTTCGGAAAGTTTACCAAATGGTAATGCCCTCGTGTTGGGTATTAGCAGGAAGTTTTATTTCGTGGGCGGTATAGATCCGGTGGAGCGGTGTAGCACCGTTGCCAAAAGAGTCTGACGACATGTATTTCAATTCATATTCCAGATATCACCGTTCTAAATTAACACCTCTATGCAAAGTGATAGTGGTGACGGTAATTAGTTTAAAAGGTGATTTCTGGCATCACATTCTCCTGTGGATCTACGTATAATGGTTAGGTGTGAAAGAAAATAAGAACATTGGATATGAAATTGATTTGTCGGTCGGGTAGTTGGCAGTGATAGTCACTGACAGGTCAGAAACATTAATCGAAACGTGGAGTTATGCAGAGAGTACAGCCCACCCTCATGGATCCTTTCTAGGGTTTAGCTTTCATCCGATTGCTCGTTGCAAGGTGATCAGCGGTTTCACAAGGACAATCCGAGGATAGATGGGATTCTTTACAGAGATACGACGGTGATTACAGATATTACGTTGACTAAAGCGTAGGCATATGCAGAGAGGATCAGTTCAAACGAGACGTTATAATCTCATAAATTACAAAAGACTCACGGCTCGGAATTAAATCCAATGAAAAATATCTGGATGAATATTAGAAGATCCACTCAAGGTTTGCTTGTTCTGTTAGTTACCTCTACGATTTGTTATAGAAGGATGCGAGAGTTGTATAATTAGTAGTGATTTTTCTTCCCAGCGTAGTTTACAGTCGCGTTTGGCTTTCAAAATTATATAGCAGACAAAGGAGAAATCACCTTTAAATCAAGTCAAATTCGAGTTAAGTCGAGCTCCTTAAATAATCTTCCAAAACAAAGATATTATAGTTGAGGTCCCATCAATATCAACATCCAAGAAGACAGTAAATGTGTGAAGGTAATCCAATTATGATGAGCATAACAAGAGTTCCACAGGTATACAGAGAGATCACCTCACACGCCTCAGCGTACAAATGCTATTCCAAAAATCGACGCAAGAGCCAAGCAAAATAATCCCAAACGAGAAAGAACGGTAGCTATTTTGGTTTAAATAAAAACAAAATTCGACTTTCCTAGGAAACGGAGAAGTGGGTCGTCCCAAGCCGAGACAATTAATTACTCTCCAGCCGCCCCAAAGCAGTCAATTTCGATCTCGATTTACCCCCTAATGAGGCGGAGGTTTGATGGACGTATTGTATTCAAGACATCACCATCATCATCTGGGCCACCATCAAATGAAGTGACGAGCTAGAAATTCATTGGCGAAAAGCTGTCGTCTGCGCGTTGTAAATGAAACGCGATTGGTCAAAGTTTCCGGGTATAGAGGTTGAACAGGTGACTGAATAGCGGTGATGAAATATCTCCTATTTATAATCCTCCTTCGATTCGTACCTTGACTGCTCAGCTGTCATTGGTGGTGGCTACTACTGCGGGAGTTTGCCGTATGAATGACAGTTGACGTAGTATGATGATCGTTCATAAAGTCCCGTTCCGTCGAGGGCCGATCACAAAACTGTGGTGATATGTCCCACCGCGTGCGGGCGTGCTCTTGTGGCTCACAGCGGTCGTCGTGTTTATAAATTAGAGAAGACAAACTGTGTGACTGAAACGGAGGGGGGGGGGGGGGGGGGGGGGGGGATTGGGGGAATGGGGGGGGGGGGGGGGGTTACATCATTAACCAGGAAAGTGAATGAAATAGGGTTTGTGGGTATACAAATTCTAAAATGACAATTACTCAATACACTAAATTACTAATTACAAGTTAAAGGTACTATGTTTCTTTTGCAGCCAACCTCAAATTCTGTAGAACTTTGCAGGAACTATGAATATGTCATGTATGTCCTATCTGTGAAATTTAAACGTTAGCAGTGTCCTAATATTTAAATTATGCAAGGAAACCCGTTTACTTGCTAGACTTCACTGTCAGACACTATTGAGTGACTGACTGTTTTTTTTTTCTTCTTTGGTAATAACATACATAAAATGAGCTGTAAAGGGTACATGAGCATTTGTCTACATCAATAACCCACCTCTTTTGATGGCCAAAATTAAACTGATTGAATCTTTGCGCAGCATAAAACGTATGACCATTCGGTACAATTGTCTGAAAATCAAGACTATTACTTATTGGCTCTATAGCTCCTAAGTCAATTTGACAACTAATAGTCGTTATTTTCCCACTTGAAGACATTTTCAAGCCTCACCCTTTTAAGTTCTAAATTAGTATTATCTTTCAAATGCCATTGGAATTTAACCTTTTCATTTTTTGGCCTGCAAATGGGACATAGTACCTTTAATGAAATAAGAAAATAGATAATAAAAAGTCAAGATTCTCAAAATCATTAACATAACCCCAAAGACATATAAATTCGTATTGTGTGCGTCGCCTTTCAAATATGCAAACGATACGACAGCGTGTTGCTTAAGGGATTTCTAAAAGCATCACAAGCTATTGGATTTGCCTTGAGTTGCTTTCTGGATAGTCTGTGAGATCATATTGTTAGAGTAAAAGAGGAAAAAGAGATTAAAGCTGTAGATCGAGCTGTATAACAGGAGGAGGAGAAAAGCACAGGGTACGTATTATGCCTTCATGTTCATGATGATAATGAATATGATAAAGCATGGGAGCATCTTTCTGTCTGAACATGCTCTGTATCGTATCGTTAGTGCACTGGGCTTTTTATGGATATCTCAGATTTTTCAATATTTTAAACAAATATTCCTCTTAACGCTCGTGTGGGATTGGAGGATATTGAAATTTACGCAAGAGCCGCAGAAATAACATTTCAAACTGATGGGCTCTGAATAATGAGCTTGAACCAGCAATGGAGCATACTCGTCGTGCAAGCCTTTTCCAGTCATAACACTCGAGACTGCACAAAATGTTTGGAATACCGGGAGGATAGCTGTCACCGAACTAGGATCAGTGAATCTTCATCGCCTGTCCCTTCACCATTCTTTTCGTCTCTTCTCTCCTTCTTTCCTTCTTCCCGAGGCACATCATTCCTCTCTCTCTCTCTCTCTCTCTCTTTCTCTCTCTGTATCTCTCTCTCTCTCTCTTTTATCTCTCTCTCTCTTTCTCTCTCTCCCATCTACCCGACATTCATCAACTCATGTTCGTCTTGTCTGCGCTGTATCAGCACAACTGTGTTTATGACTGTTCTATTGCCTTTTTTTTTGATGAACCTCACACAATCTATACATTCATCTTTGTTTTATCTTCTTTAACGTCATTTCGTTTTCATTTCAGACTGTCATGTTTCCAACCAAGATGATTTCTTTGGAGGTATAGTGATGCAACGATCTATACCCAGTCTCCCCCTCGCTTCATCTTATCTCCCCCTTTCTATCTCTATCTGTATTTCTCTCTTTTTATATATTTCATTCCCATCATCCTTTTACCTCCTTTTACCCCTTTTTCTCTCGTTTCCCTCTCTATTGTGGGGGGGGGGGGGAGACATTAACACTCGCACGTAAGTATAGTATATGATATCGATGTTGACGTAAAAATCACATATAATGCACCTCGTTACCGAAATATGGATGGGGGTATTTAGGTCCGAGTCTCTCTCTCCTTCTCTCTCTCTCTCTCTCTCTCTCTCTCTCTCTCTCTCTCCCTCCTTCCCCGCCTCCTCCCCTCTACCCTCTGTCCATCTTTCCAAACCATATCCTACATGTACTTCATTTTCGTAGGAGGTACCTGGTATTTTCCTATGTTTATGTCTTGCATAAGTATCATCCACAATGTTTAGAAGGACACCAATCCACTTCCCAAGGTAGACTGCTTATGATTTTGTTTAATATTTAAGAAATTAATGTGAATATTTCTATCATCGAATTTTTTAACTAGATGTTCTTCGATATTATGATTTTAAAATAAAATCTCTATTAATGATTTAAAGGGCTTTATCAGCATCGGATTCCAGGGTAAACAGTCCAGAATGAATTATAGCCATGTTCTCTAGACATTACGATTCCGATACAAGAGCTCGAGATTAGCTTTAAGTATACAAGTATGTCGCTCAAAATTAAGCATGCTTGAATTTGAAAAAAGAAGATGCTCTCGTTGACTATCTGAATAGACAGGAAGTGGCGTGTGTTTTGAAGATGGTGGTCTGCATTGTGAGCATGTCTTGGTTCTTGTCAAGTGTTCTCTCTTCTCTAATGACGTCTTATAAAATGTTATTTGAGGCAGATGCAGAGAGGCAGAGAGAGAGAGAGAAAGAGAGAGAGAGAGAGAGATACAGAGAAATGAATAGCAAAAACAAGCACATACAGAGAGAACCAAGAAGAGAGAGAAAGAGGGTGGGGGGGGGGGGGCAAAACGAGGAAAAGAAAAAGGAACAGCGAGGCAGAAAGACATAGAAAGAAAATAACGGAAAGAAATAAAGATAGAGATATAGAGAGAAAGACAGAGAAAGACAGACAAAGAAAGAGAGAGGGAGAAAGAAAGAGCGATAGATAAAGAGAGAAATAGAAAGAGAGAAAGAGCGAGAGAGAGAGAGAGGGGGAGAGAGAGAGAGAGGGAGAGAGAGAGAGAGAGAGAGGGTGTGAGAGAGAGAGAGAGGGAGAGAGAGAAAGGGGGGAGGGGTCAACTGTAGTGGCAAAGTGAGAACCGATATTTGCAGAAAGGGACAGGTGGGTATGGAATAGAAAAAGAGTAAACAGGAATGTAAAGCTACAATAATAAAGTGGTAAACTTGATAGAATAGTAAACATCGTTGATTCAAATCACTTGAGACAACAATTGATTTTCTTTACAAGTAAGACGAGAAATATCTTCACTCTTGTGTCAATATGTTCTCTACATCCACTCAAATCTTTCGAACATACTGCAATCAGGCTTTCATTCACCTGAACATACATGATGTATGAGATCGATGTTGTCCGAAATCACAGATTTTCCAGTTTAGCTAATTCGAAGGGAGAAAATAGAATGAGAAAAGAAACACGTGAGAAAATCCTAACTGACGTGTCAAACTGTACTGCATACCGAATGCAAAGTTACTTAATAGTTTAATAACAATTAACTTTACATTCTGTTTTCAATTCTTAAGCAATCATTTCAGTTAAAATTCAAAGTATTTGCTACATCTAAAATAATAAGATTCCGGAGATAAAAAGAGAAGAAGAACTGAAATAAAAGTGTCCACAATCCTGATAATACCAGAATAAACGTCTAATTTCTAACATTTTAATTTATGATTAAATGACACACCAAAATAAATGTAGGCGTGAAACTTAATTTGTGAGGAGTTAAAGAAAGGAAATAAAACTGAAGAAACGGATGTGGATGGTGACAGTGAGTAAAGGTCATTGATGATGGTGTTTTTGTTTCAAATATGTTTTCTACTTCAAATTGGGCCAATATTTTGTTCAAGCTTAAAAACTTGTTATTAGAGCATATTCCACTTTGTTGTTGTTTCTCTTCCCTGTTTTCTCTCACTATGCGAACTTTAGTAGTACCATGGTCTAAAGAATTCCTTATTATATTTTGTGGTTACATGCAAATATGAATATACCTCATTTATCTACTGAAATATGTTTGTAATTTCGAAATCGACCGTCGACCCTTTCCTCTCCCTCCGTTCAACTTTGTACATCACAGCTGGGAGAATACGTCCTTAATGACTCATTATTAAAATGTTATATACCTCTGTCATCACGTCATTTTCTCCTGCATGTTTGCGTCAAATGGATTAGGTATTTAACACAAAACAGACTTTAAAAAAAAACACTGTTCCTGTTTTTCATCAAATTATCAGCGGTATAACGGAACATTCTTGATCAAAATGCGTTCCATCAATGAAGCACGACTCACTTTACACCAATCATGTCAATGGATGGAAAATAATGTGATAGTTCCGATGAGAAAGAATCAGCTTCGATCAGGACAGATGTACATGTATAACATGGAAAGTGTCCGATCGGAAGGATAAGGGTGAGTGAATCGGAAAGAGGGAAGGGAAGGGGGAAGAGAGAGAGAGAGGGGGAGAGAGAGAGAGAGGAAGAGAGAGAGAGAGAGAGAGAGAGGGAGAGAGAGAGAGAGGGGGGGGGTAGAGAGGTGGATATATTCGTATCATGTATATGGAGAATAGGAAGACAGGGAGATAGGGAGATAAATAGATAGATATAGATAGATAGATAGACCGAGAGAGAAAGAGAGAAAAGGAGAGGGGGGGGGGAGATAAAGAGAGAGAAAGAGAGAGATATATTGAGGAGAGAGAGAGAGAGAGAGAAAGAGAGAGAGACAGAGAAAGAGAAAGAGAGAGGGAGAAAGAGAAAGAGAAAGAGAGAGAGAGAGAGAGGAGGAGGAGGAAAGAGATGAAGAGAGATAAAGAATAAAGGGAGAAGGAGGAATGGGGATGATTTAGAAAATATTAATCATTTATATTTTTAAAACGTAGGCCTATCCGGTATTTTTTTTTCTTCGTCTTAGAATTGAAAACTATACAATCGAAACTTTTTAACAGAAAGTATAGTGAGTTGTAATATTATCCAGAATATTTATAAAGATGGTGATCTAAAGAATTTCAAATGATGTTTCAATTGAAAATATTCTGCTCGCAACGTGAGCTCATGTTATTTTGAACGGTCTAACTTCGTCGACGCTCCCTAACCAGAAAAGTCGATATATTTCAAGAGTCTGCCCTACTTCATCTTAATTGGCAAATAGAATTACGTTTGTAACAATACCTTGCCTCTAATCAGCATTAACTACAAATCAGTCTCTATTCATCATTGAGTGAAAAATATTTGCACAGCAAGATTTGTGGCCGAGAAGCTCGCTGTTTGTCCCGCAAACTTCCCCGGGACTCGACCAGTCGAATTCCATCACGGATTGTCTTAAGACTTCAGTCACACCGCCAAAGATCGACTGCGTATCGACCGAATTTCTTTTCTTCTTCCATTGTTGGTCTTGTAATTTTTGTTTGGTCTGTAGTCAGTCTGATGCCAGTCCCGTTAGTGTGAATGAGGTTTATAGGACGTGCAGTTTAAATAGGCCTTTCGGTCAGTTATTATCAACAACAATATTTGTTACTGATCCGAGCGGATTTTTTTAGAGAAAGGGGCAAGGTTGGTATAATGATAAGATGCAAAATTCGTAAGTTCTAGGGAAAGTTGTGACACGAAATATGAGTAAATAATGTATGAAATTTTCTTTGATATAGAATATCCATTAGTAATGAAAACAAATTATAGTAAGTAACGTTTTTTAAGCGCTGTGCATTATTAGCCGAGTGGCACTGATAAGCTGCTCTGGCATTCGAGGAATTTCTTCCTACCGGGTACTTATTTACAGTCGTCACCTGGGTGTCGAATGTCAAATGCAGATTAATGTTTTATGATATTATATGTGCCTCGATGAGAACCATATCCGCATAATGGTGTCATTGATCCGACCTCATTGATCCGATCTCATCAATGACTGATAGTTTACACAGGATGCTCTTGGAGCATATTTAACACATTGCCAACTGGAACCGGTTGGTTCCTGTAGGAAACCTATGGGAAACATGACAATTTAGTAGTATATGTGTAGAGATAATCATCTACCATCAAAATGTCATGTACTAGGTTCCTTTATATTCTGTTCAACAGAAAGGACATTAGGGACTTTTAGATTCTGCACGACGAGAACGTGGACTGCCCATTAAAGGCAATGTGACGTTCTTTTAAGGCACTGGCAGTGACGTCACATTGCCTTAAAAGGGCAGTCCGCGTTTTCTTTGTGCAGAATCTAAAAGTCCCTACTAGCAACGCAAACGTTGAACTCTATGTATTCCGTTTCAAAGACCATAGCAATAGAACCGTTGGGCTAACATCTCAATTGTATCGCATCTTAATTTGCGGTCCTTGTGAATAGGTGCAATTTCCGGCTCCTCTTGCATATCACATTATATCCTACTATTGTACACAGCATTGGAATAAAGACTTCCAGGTTAAATATATACTTTCGTGAAGTGTCAAACTTGATTTAAGTCGGCACCGGTGGGTGTGCAAATAGGCCCTTTCTACGCTGTTAATCTTTTCTTTTTCGTCTTTAGTTTAGTTAAGTAGACCAATCCGAACTGCAAATGGTTACAAGTTTGGATACTAATTGTCGTGATTGTTTCCAAATAATCGCATCGATGAGCCGGTCAATTTCAAAACCATTAAGGAAATAAGTAAATATTATCATGGGGTTCTATTTAGCTATGTTTTGCTTCTCTGTCGGGAAGAAAGGGAAAGAGAAAATGAGAGAAAAAGAATGAAAGAGAGAGAGAGAGAACTAAGGAAAGACGGAGAAGTGGAAAGAGAGAGGGGACAAGGGAGTAGACGGAGGGGGGGAGGAGGGGAAGGAAAAGTATGAGAGAAAGAGGAAGAGAAAGGAAGAGAGGGGAGAGAGAGAGAGAGAGAGAGAGAGGGGGAGAGAGAGGGAGAGAGGGAGGGAGGGAGAGAGAGAGAGAAAAAAAAGGTAGGCTACTGCTGTTGAACCGGCTAGGGTAGCCCTATATTAAAGAAAAAAGTGTGTCGCGCAAGATTTGATATTTGTTCATAATGATACAGGGTCATTGTGATACCCTGACTCATCCTTTGTTAAATTATCACCTTTTTACCCCCCCCCCCCCAAAAAAAAAAAGAGTAAGTGCATACTTGAACGGACCTCCATCAGCATCGCCAAACAGATTTTGGCGCCATCGTGGTTATCAGAGAAAGAGCATCGTTTTCGTTTCTCGCTTTCATTCCAGAGTTTGCACGTAGCTGGAGTTTCTATCTGACGACGGTATCAAGAGCATGGCTAAACGTGTTGTGTGGTTAACTTTGTTACATTTCGTGCATTATCGTGAAGGTTTTACCATGAGGAGTGCATTAGGTTCGACCACAACTAGTGCATTTTTCTTCTAACTATAAATTTCAAATGTGAATTAAGTGCTCCAAGCATTCCAAGCGCAAACATGGTCATTTATATCGTTATCTTTTGCCTTGATTTCTTTGTTTACAATAATGATTTCTGACTTATCCGTTAAATTTATTATTTATTTCCCTTTACCAATTCTTGGAATTGCAAATGATGAGAACTTCAGAAACATTTCTGGCAAACATCAGTCTTATCAACAATAATGAATTAACTCGTGGGAGATGGGGGAGGTGGATGGGTAATCTGCCCACTGGGCAATTTATTAGCTCTTCAGTGCAACTCCATTCTATTCCAATCCTCTTGGTATATCGAACAAAAAGTCATGAAAACCTGTCTCTAATGGGGTGTGACTATTTTGTGAATGTTTTCAAGAACTATATTTGTTAACGTGCTGGTTAAAGTACAAAGTTGCAAAGTAGCAACGTGCACAAATATGCATGCACTCAAAGATGGATATTCCTGTGTAGATCCACTCGGTTGGTTTGCGCCCTCGCATGTCACCATCCTACATTGTACGTTCAATGATAAGTTTCCTATTCTTCCCATTCCCATCTTTCATCAACAACCATGTTCACCACTACCACCATCACCACCACCACTACCACCAGCAATATACCCCCACCACCAATACCTTCGCCTTCTCCTTTTTATCCTCCTCTACATCATCATCGTGATCATCCACATGGTGGTGGTGGTCGTCGTCCTCGTCGTCGTCATCATCATCATCATCATCATTATCATCATCATCAACAACAACCTCCTCTTCCTTCTCTTTATTTTCCTTATCATCATTATCACCACCGTTAAGGTAATCACGATCAACAGCAATAAAGTTTGACATGCTTTTTAAATTTTCTCCCCACTTCTAAAGAAAATGGAGGAAAAAAGAAAGGAATAGAGAATGGAGAGGGAGAAAATCCAGGAGAATTTGAACTTATCAATCGTGATGTCAGTGACACGAAGCAGAGATGAAATCAAATATTTTATCTTTTACCTCGAAGTCCTTGCAACTGATATCTCAACTTGTAAATTGGCCATAAAAACACCAGACAACACACAGCCCTCGCAAAATACTTTTTGTTCAGACGGCCGGATCTACTTTTAAAGTTCTTTAATTTCTTTCTATACTTACAAACAATGTACAGTCGTGCATGTAGGTCATTCGTACAGATATTATACATGTATCATTCCTTGATTTCATTTTCCAACTTTTATTTTATTTATTTTCACTGGCTTCCAAACATAAAACAAAACAATATAACATGTTGACATGTAGAGGGCATGATTGATATTCAGTTTAAACAAACTTACAATAAATATGATGAATACATTTTATATATACAAAACGCAATTAATCAATTGACAATATTATGAGTAATTCATGAAGGAGATTATATACAAAACGCAGTTTATCAATTGACAAATTTATGCGAAAGGAATTAAGGAGGAAATTGAAATCATAAGTTCTGATACTCCACAATTTTCCTTTTTATGACGTTCACATTTTGTGATAGATCTAATCAAAATGTGCATTTTGTTCTTACTGTCTTCAAAGTGCCGTAATCACAAATCATGCCCTCAAACTGCATACATAATACAATTTAAGTTTGAATAAACATGGATGCACTTCAATATAATTTCAAGGTTTTTCTGAAGCCATTAATCTTCATCGGGTCTCATTTTAAACTCTCGTCTGAACTCGTACTCCGTTTGATATGGATCCCGTTCAAAGACACCTCCGTGGAAGTGACTAGCTTTGACTCATCAGCCAAGACATTCTGTGAAGACTGAAGTGTAAGAGCAAAGGGGTAGCTAGAAGGGGTATCACACCCCATACCTCCTTTAAAGGGATCTGGTAACTTTGTCTTACATCCTTGATTTAGCTCATGCTGCAATCATAATTATAAACCTTTAGGTCATTCAGGAATCCAATGACTTTTACAAGCCGATTGCCTGTCTGATTATCAAGATATTTACATGATTGAAAAATCGAAATTTCATTTTGCGTTTCCTAACGGTTTTCATAACACTACAGTTTATTAGGGGAAATGAGTATGGTAACACCGGTTACTCAAAGATTTTTACTTTTTTGAGGCACTTCATGATCATTTTGAAGCGTAATTTTTTGAAGGGCTTCAATATTACACCATATCAAAGACACTGATATCACCTTAATAGGCCCATGCATCTCAGATTTAACATTGTTAAACGATGGACTATAGATAAAAAAAAACAATTTGACTGGGAAATGTAAGAGCAGGGGCATCGCTAGAAGGGTGGCTAAGGGTGTGGCACCAGCCTCCCAACTAAAATAATTTTCTGTCCAATATGATTCCAGAGACTGTCAAAGGATTAACTATTGGTATCTCATATTATTATGTTAAAGTTCTTTGGAAATTGGTATTGTAATTCATTTCCATTTCAGGTTTTAACTGCCAGACACGAAGATCTTAATACAATCCATTTTATATATCTATCTTATTTATTTACCTTCCGCAATTTCAATAACCTTTCCCATTACTTTTGAAATGTGCGATCATGATAATGACTTATTACGTAATCTGAACTTGCTTTTATGAGCAATGTAGAATAAGGCATTGAAAGCTCATTTGAGTTGATTTCTTGAAAATCTTTACGATCATGTTGTATATGTCACAGCATACGCTCTGTCGACTATTGCTCAACGGTCACTTTTCTACACGAACAGTATAACTGCAACCCTAGGTCAAACAATATACTTCACCTTGACCTATAACCCTAACTCTAAACATACCATATCTCTGAGGAAACTAAGCCCTGAGTAATAATCAACCGGGCACTATGTCGGAGAATCTTTTATTGCGCGGTCGGAAATTAGCCTAAAATTAACCTCTTTTCTTTATGTTACTTGTTGGAAAATTGTCAACTAACTTATTGAGAAATAGCGAAATTGGCTCCAACAGCCCCCTCCCTCCCCCATTCAAAGGGCTCTAGCGTCGCCCCCGTTTAAGAGGTCGCGCTTAGAAGGACTTCGTACCCGTTACCATCTTGTTCTCGTGATTAGTGAGAAATGACAGTCTGTTTGGGCGAGAAAATGAGATCTGGAATGATTCATAAGAGGGTTCGAGGTATGTAGTTTATACAGGACTCTCTACCCCCGCGTTCCTGAAAGATAAAGACCCTGTAAATTATCTTTAGAGTTTGAAGTACACCAGAGAGTCATTAGGGGCGGATCTAGCTTTTTGCCAAGGGGGGGGGGGGGGGGATCCAGGATTTTCCAAAAATCGCGCCGTTTTACTTTTTTCTTCTCCTTTTTTTTTGGTTTTTGGGGGTCTTCTTCTTCGTTCTCTTTTTTTTCTCACTTGGCCGCCGAAGAGGGGGGGGGGGGGTTAAACCGCCGAAACCACCCTTGTAGATCCGCTCCTGGTCACTGTCTACCTTCTGAAATATGAATAGAAACAAAAACTGTAAGAGTATTGAGCAATAACGGCAATTGGTAGGCTATATGAATTAACGAAAACGAAACTTACGTTAATACGAAAATATTAACAGTTACGTGATACGATGGAAATCTTATTTCCATAGCCTCAGTAAATTGAGGGTCTGTTATTACACTACCACATAATTTTAATTTTTCTCCAGCACTCCCGATTTTGCTATACAGATAGAACGATTCCACAATATCTTCATTTTACTATTGTGTAGATGGATATAGCCTCTTTTGAGAACGCAAAACATGCAAACTGCTAGACAAACATTTTCATAGACATGATAGAGTTTTGAACATCAATATGCAGTTTGAATTGTGAGATTTAGGCCCCTAATTATCCTTCATTTTTGCAGTTGCAATTTCTTTGACAAAAATATATGAATCGAACTAAATGTATTCGGCCATGCCTGTTAGACAGTTCATGAAAAAAGAAAGTTTCCGCCCGGGCTCGAACCGGGGACCTTGAGTGTGTTAGACTCACGTGATAACCACTACACTACGGAAACTTGGATACCATCAGCTAGATAAATGTGTTTTCATCACCGATCAGTGGTGTATATTAGTATTATTACATCAGATAAAGACCGACGAACCAGCTGGGACCTGAGTACAATATTTACAGGTCCCTGCAATTTATTTGATAGACAGAGGCAGATCGGGAGGGGGCATTTTGGGGCTCCGCGCCCCTAGTAAAAGAGGTTGGAATAAAGGAGGAAGAGGAAATCAAGAGTGAAGGATCTTTTATTTTAAAAAATATTATTGCATTACCCCAAAAATCAATTTAAAATCATATTTTCTTATTTCTTTATTTGCTTCCTTGTCACAGAACGTTTTGACTTGCGCCCCCACATTCTCACTAGAGAATCCTGGATCTACTCCTACCTTCCAAGCGTGATCAGCTGATGGGCATTAAAAGAAGATTCGTTTGAAATTCAGATATTTGACACGCTCCCTTTAAAAAGCAAATTGTTGACCCAGCAATGGCTTTGGGTTTTGACGGGTGATATGGCCCTATTCAACCAGACCAGTTGTTTATACTATAAATCGAACTAAATGTATTCGGCCATGCCCGTTAGACAGTTCATGAAAAAAAGAAAGTTTCCGCCCGGGCTCGAACCGGGGACCTTGAGTGTGTTAGACTCACGTGATAACCACTACACTACGGAAACTTGGATGCCATCCACTAGATAAATGTGTTTTCATCACTAATCAGTGGTGTATATTAGTATGCACATTATTAAAGCAGATAAAGACCGATGAACCAGGGACCTGAGTACTATTTACAGGTCCCTGCAATTTATTATTTTGATAGACAGAGGCAGATTGGGAGGGGGCATTGTGGGCTCCCTGCCCCAACAAAGGTTGGGAAAAGGAGGAAGACGAAATCAAGAATTGATGATCTTTTATAAATTACTTTATTTTAGCATTTTTTTTATTTTGATTTAGGCCCCTAATGATCCTTCATTTTTGCATATAACGTGCATTTGCGACCTCTTTGACAAAAATATATAAATCGAACTAAATGTACTCGGCCATGCCTGTTAAACAGTTCATGAAAAAAGAAAGTTTCCGCCCGGGCTCGAACCGGGGACCTTGAGTGTGTTAGACTCACGTGATAACCACTACACTACGGAAACTTGGATACCATCTTGGAGATAACTGTGTTTTCATCACTGATCAGTGGTGTATATTAGTATGTACATTATTAAATCAGATAAAGACCGACGAACCAGCTGGGACCTGAGTACAATATTCACAGGTCCCTGCAATCTATTTGATAGACAGAGGGAGATCGGGATGGGGGGGGGGGGGCATTTGGGGCTCCCTGTCCCTAAAAGAGGTTGAATAATGGAGGAAGACGACATCAAGAGTGAAGGATCTTTTATAAATTATTTTATTTTTGCATTACCCCAAAGATCATTTAAAAATCATATTTTCTTATTTCTTTATGTGCTTCCTTGTCACAGAACGTTTTGACTTGCGCCCCCATTCTTCATTGGATTATCCTGGATCCACCATTGGATAAACGATGTACTTCTATGTTTACTCATCATTATCTAAACATTAAGTGATATTGTTTACACAATGATTATAAAGAGATAATTATTGATTGTGAATAAACTGGCAAATGCGTGAATAGACAGCTTAAGTTAAATAAGAGTCCTTAACGGGGGTGAGGACAAAATGATGGTGGTGGTGGTAGGGGTTAATATGGGTATTAACAGATAATAGTCTTTTATAAATGTAATGCTTCCTGGGAGAAATTCCAATTATTTAAACATATTTGTGGCTTGATTTTTTTACTGGGTGTATGCCACAAAATGTTTTAAAAAGCTATAGTCTTGTTGCTGTACTACACTAGCAACAATTTGAGTTTAATCGAAGGGGAAGGGCGCATGAGCAAATGTTATAAGCTTTATTCAAAAGAATTGGCTCCCCCGTAGAACCACACCTTCCAAGCGTTATACCCTGATCAGCTGATGGGCATCCAAAGAAGATTCGTCGTGAATTCAAATATTTTACACGCTCCCTTTAAAAAGCAAATTGTTGACCCAGCAATGGCTTTGGGTTTTTACGGGTGATATGGCCCTATTCAACCAGACCAGTTGTTTATACTATAAATCGAACTAAATGTATTCGGCCATGCCTGTTAGACAGTTCATGAAAAAAGAAAGTTTCCGCCCGGGCTCGAACCGGGGACCTTGAGTGTGTTAGACTCACGTGATAACCACTACACTACGGAAACTTGGATACCCTCAACGAGATAACTGTGTTTTCATCACTGATCAGTGGTGTGTATTAGATACATACAATGACCGATGAACCAGGGATCTTAGTACAATTACAGGTCTCTGTAATCTATTTGATAGACAGAGGCAGACCGGGAGGGGGCATTTATTGGGGCTCCTTGCTCCTAAGAAAAGGTTGGGAAAAGGAGGAAGACGAAATCAAGAGTTGATGATCTTTTATAAATTACTTTTTTTTTAGCATTCTTTAATTTTGATTTAGGCCCCTAATGATCCTTCATTTTTGCAAATAAAGTGCAGTTGCAACCTCTTTACAAAAATATATGAATCGAACTAAATGTATTCGGCCATGCCTGTAAGACAGTTCATGGAAAAAGGGAAGTTTCCGCCCGGCCTCGAACCGGGGACTCACGTGATAACCACTACACTACGAAAACTTGGATACCATCTACTAGATAACTGTGTTTTTATCACTGATCAGTGGTGTTTATTAGTATGTACATTATTAATGCAGATAATGACCGAGTAACCGGGGACCTGAGTACAATTTACAGGTCCCTGCAATCTATTTGATAGACAAAGGCAGATCGGGAGGGAGGGGGGGGGGATTTGGGGTTCCCTGCCCCTAAAACATGTTGGAAATATAGGAGTAAGATGAAATCAAGAGTTGATGATTTTTTTATAAATTACTTTATTTTAGCGTTCTTATATTTTGATTTAGGCCCATAATGATCCTTCATTTTTGCATATAACGTGCAGTTGCAACCTCTTTGACAAAAATATATGAATCGAAGTAAAATGTATTCGGCCATGCCTGTTTAGACAGTTCATGAAAAAAGGAAGTTTCCGCCCGGGCTCGAACCGGGGACCTTGAGTGTGTTAGACTCACGTGATAACCACTACACTACGGAAACTTGGATGTCATCAAGCAGATAACAGTGTTTTCATCACTGATCAGTGGTGTATATTAGTATGTACATTTATTAATGCAGATAATGACCGATGAACCAGGGACCTGAGTACTATTTACAGGTCCCTGCAATATATTTGATAGACAGAGGCAAATCAGGAAGGGGGGCATTTGGGGCTCCCTGCCCCTAAAAAAGATGGGAAAAAGAGGAAGACGAAATCAAGAGTGATAATCTTTAATGAATTCTTTTATTTTTCTTGACACCCCAAAAAACCCGATGACGCATTTAAAATAACTTTTCTTATTTCTTTATTTTGCTTCTTTGTCACCTAACTTTCCGACTTGTGCCCCCCCCCCCCCCACCTTCTCGCTAGAGAATCCTGGATACACCATTGGATATACGATGCACGTCTATGTTTACTCATCATAATGATATGTACAAATTAAGTGATAATGTTTACACAATGATTATAAAGAGATAAGTATTGATTGTGAATAAAATGTCTAGAAATGATAGCCATAGCACAACCTCATACTCAGAATGGATGAGCTGGCAAATGCATAAATAGCTTAGATACGAGTTCTTAAAGGGATCGTTTAACAATGTTAAATCTGAGATACACGGCCCTAGTTGTTATCAGTGTCTGTGATATGGTGTAATATTGAAGCCCTAAAAAAATCGCGCTTCAAAATGATCAAGAAGTGCCTCAAAAAAGTAAAAATCTTTGAGTGACCGGTTTTACCATACTCGTTTTCCCCAATAGACTGTAGTGTTATGAAAACCGTCCGGCGAACGGTTTTCAAAATTTGTAATTTCAATCATAAATATCTTGATAATCAGACAGGCGATCGGCTTGTAAAAGTCATGGAGTTCCTGACTGACATAAAGGTTTATAATTATCATAGCAGCATGATCTAAATCCCGGATTTTGTTTCAGAATCTGAGACAAAGTTACCGGATCCCTTTAAAGCGGATGAAGACAAAATTGGTGGTGGTGTTGGGGGTTAATAATGGGTAACAGTAATAGTTTTGTTGCTGTAAACACAATCACCCATTTGAGTTTAATTAAAGTAGCCACACGAAGAAATCAAAAGTGTTTTGAATTGATGCAAAACTCATATCATTGCGAAGGGGAAGCCTTGCCGATCAAATACAACAACTCTTCTCTTAAAAATATGTTTGGGGCCCGCAGTAATCAACTCTCAAAAATGTTAGTTTTGAGATCCAGATTTTCTGCCTTCAGCGGTCCTTTGTAGAGCGTCAATATTTGTGACGTCACATACGGGACACGGCTGGCTAGCTGCATACTGCTACTCGGCACTGTCTGAGCTGTTCGTCCAGTGTGTGACGTCACAATTCATAGCTCGCTACGCTTGTGTGTTTGACTTACGTTCAGGGGCGTTCGGGGGTCTAAGGAGGGTCTTGAAAAATTGCATTTTACGCCCATATTGCTCCGATTGTCTCATTTTCGCTCGCTCGATCACTGCAGCACAAACATAGCTCGTTCGACGTCACTACCAAACTAGCCAATCAGCTGTCAATGACGTCATATTGAATGCGGCGGCAAATATATTTTGTGAAATTATCGAGAAATTGACTATTTCTAATTGCAAACTAGTTTTATTTTTGGATGGAAAAGCAGCCATTGTTATCTTGACATTCATTGAAGTCATCAGAATAGGGTAAGTTACTTCTCAGATGATTCAAGAGGTCCATTTTGTAGATAATTTTTTAATTTCTTAGAATGTTCCACTGTGTTGCAGGGTACCGGGTGTATGCCATTGGGTGTGATGTGTTCGCGCGCTATAAGTACAGGCCACCGCGCCGTCGGGTGTATTCTCGTACTGATGTAGGTGCAAAGCTAGAATGGCTACCACGCCCAGTTCCCTCTCTATGCCTTTCTGAACATTCCTTTATCAATACAATAACTTTCACCTGCCTAAGTTATTCAAACCATACCGCCTCGCCACTTCCATTACGTAATCATTAAAAGGATCCGCATATACAACATTTTCCTGCTATACGTTGTACTGCAGGAAAATACAAATCTCCCTGGTATACCTTACAGTCCAAACGATAAATATGTGCCTTTAACGAAGCAGGCGACACTCGGCGTAGCAGACGACACTTGATAGTAATTTTGTATGTGAGATTGCTTTGCTAAATATAAATTACTTTGTTAATAAATATCAACTAAAATTTCTTTTACATTTCTTTAAACCATCATTGATATTTATGAGTGAGTAAAAGAAACATACCAAACTATATAATTATATGAAATACTTGGTGGCAATTAGGGGAGTTTGACGTGATGACCGATTGCACCCCTCTGTTAATAACCGAATAGTCCATGGTGTGCCATGAATATTCATGTTTTTGCTTACCTCGGCTAAATGTTTGCTTTTACTAAATTGAACAATTACGGTGGGGGGTTGGATGAAATGGACATAATGAAATAGGCAGAAGTGATCTATGATAATTCATGCTTTTTATATTTCGTTTGCTCGACCTATAATCTTCAAATCGCTTGGCAAACTGAGTCCAAAGTTAGACTTGTTTCACATGTGTATTATAGGCAATGACGAGCTTGCAACCTATTTTGAAAAATTACGGTGGGTGAACTTTCAAAAGTCAATGAGACATGAGGGCTCCAATGAAAGAGCTAGTGATAACGTACGTCGGGGTGGATGTGCTTTTCGTTTAAACAAAAAATGAATTTTTAACGATTTAAAAAAAAAACGTCCATAGGCTAACATGTTAGGCTGCTGACTCTGACCATGCTCTGACGATAGGGGGCGTTGTGAAATGAGACTGAACGGAGCAATATGTTTCCATGATATCTATATGATTTCTCAGCAAATTGTCCGTGTTTTTCAAGAGAAAATCTTTCCATCCATATGTAATTTGTTCTAATTATGAGTTGTTAGTGAATTTTCTTTGTGTAGCTCCTTTAAATGGGTAGGGGCATGAGCAAATTTGTATAGGGTGTATTTATACAAAATTGGCTCCCCGGAAAACCACAACTGCTCCTATACCAATCGAAATGTACCCTGATCAGCTGATTTGTTTTAAATTTCACATATCTTACACGCTCCCTTTAAAACGCAAATTGTTGACCCAGCAATGGCTTTGGGTTTTGACGGGTGATATGGCCCAGTTCATGACAAAAAGATAGTTTCCGCCCGGGCTCGAACCGGGGACCTTGAGTGTGTTAGACTCACGTGATAACCACTACACTACGGAAACTTGGATGCCATAATATCGATAACTGTGTTTTCATCACTGATCAGTGTTGTATATTAGTATGCACATTTATTAATGCAGATAATGACCGATGAACCAGGATGGTTCATCGTCTTCGGATGGTGACGTTAAAGGTCGGTCCCCAGACGTAAATAATCATTTCTGATTGATACACGTCTGTAAAACCCAATTACACACACACACGATGAACCATGCAGGGATCTGAGTACAATTTACAGGGCCCTGCAATCTATTATGTTGATAGACAGAGGCAGATCGGGAGGGGGCATTGGGGGCTCCCTGTCCGTAAAAAGGTCGAGAAAAGGAGGAAGACTTAAACAAGAGTGGATGATCTTTTATGAATTACCTTATTTTAGCATTCTTTTCTTTTGTTTGACACCCCAAAACCCGATGATGCATTTAAAATTATTTTCTTATTTATTTATTTCCTTCTTTGTCACAGATCTTTCCGACTTTTGCCCCCACCTTCTCGCTAGAGAATGCTGGATCCACCATTGGATATACGACGCACGTCTATGTTTACTCATCGTATGTAAACATTAAGTGATAATGTTTACACAGTGATTATAAAAAGATAATTATTGATGGTGAATAAGATGTGTAGAAATGATAGCCATAGCACAACCTCATACTCAGAATAGATGAGCTGGCAAACGCAGGAATAGAAAGCCGTTAAATAAGTCCTTAATGGGGGTGTAGACAAAATGATAGTGGTGGTGTTGGGGGAATATGGGTAACAGCTAGTCTTGTTGTTGTGAACACTAGCGCCAATTTGAGTTTAATTAAAGGGGGAGGGGGGGGGCATGAGCAAATTTTATTTAGGTTTTAAAAAACAGCTCCCACGTAGAACCACACCTACATGTACTCCTACCACCCGCTGACGTGATGGTGATTAAAAGAAGATTCGTTTTAAATTCCACATAATCTTACACGCTCCCTTTAAAAAGCAAATTGTTGACCCAGCAATGGCTTTGAGTCTTGACGGGTGATATGGCCCTATTCAACCAGACCAGTTGTTTATGGACAACATGGCCAGAGATGAGTCTGCTGAGAGCCAGAAGGGCGTTAACCCCCAAAGCTATACATAGGGTCAACGCCCTTTTGGCTCTGAACTTACGACTGACGGTCATGTAAACAAAACACACCGAGAAGAGATAGACATGGAACCTAATGAATGGGACCAAGCAGGCCAAGTGACATGTTTGGTTTCAACGTCGAGTGCAACAACCTTTCACTCTAAAGGTGAACTTCAGAATCAGAAGCACCTAGGACCTAGAAGTAAATAGGCTCCTGATACCGAGGAAGGAACAAAGACCTTTTTTTTTCTTCTTCCATATTTGTTTTTTTATATTCGTTATATAAAAAATATTTATTTACCAAGTGAATGAAATTTTCTAATAGATATAAGTACAAAATCAAACAAAAATGTTTTGTCTTACAGACAGCTTTAAAAAAAGGCAAATCATTATAATATAAATCGAAAATCTGAAACTACATAAAGTAGAGGAGACGGGTTGGGGAGGAGGGGGATATGATACCAATGATGAGCGGCGTAGCGGTTGAGAGGGCACTGTAAGGGAGGGGGGGGGGCGGACTCAACTATATGGATAAAGATAACAATGCCATCGAGTGAAGGGAGGGCACGGAACTTACCCACCCCCCCCCCCCCTCCCCCTCTCCCCTTTCTCTCTCTCTCTCTCTCTCTCTCTTTCTCTCTCTCTGGTCCTCCACTCTCTTTCCCCATTTCCGCGATTCGATGGGGGGGGGGGGGGGGGGGTGGCAAACTACACCACAGCTGATTAAGGAATAAAGTGAGCAATTATATCTTATTCAGATTCGTATTGGTGTTTTTATATCAAGATTTAGCTTCAAAAGGATAGATAATCCACTTTTTTTTTTAATGTAACATTATAAACTGTACATAAGCAATGGAGAGATTAATTTAGGAGAAAAAGGTTGACAAATTTGACAGTTTTGGGTAATAAAATAAAGGTTTGAGCAAACACGCACAAATCTAACAACATGACACAGAAATGGTTGTGATGACGTACACGGGGCAAAGGTTATCAAGACACGGAACATTAAGAACGTTCCGTGTTCCGTGTAATTGTATTCGATTTGAGATATAACATTCTGCGAGTATAATCAGATGAATACCAGACTAAAAGTCAGACAATGTTGTAAATCATTTGGCGATGGAAAAACTCGTGATGAATCGTGTTTGTTGGGGTATGTTTGACGGGTAAAAAACATGACGACATTGAGACTTTCCTCTACCTCATACATCTTTTTTCTTGGATAAGTATTGTCTTCTGAAGACAGAAATGTTTTCGTTTCCATGTGGTGAATTTTGAGAGAAAAGGATTTCTTTTCGACAGCTATCAAGTTCAAAGTAACTAAATGTGATAGCAATGAAGAAATTAAACAAGAATAAGATTAGGAACAATAGAGTGCGAGATAAGCGAGTGCATAAATATCAAATTGTCATCATTAAATACATTCTTTACTTTTCAAACTTGTTCAAAACGAATTGTTAAACATTTCAAAAGATTGAGCACGACTTCATGACAGTATTTTGCCTGAGATGCATGAAGACAATAGCCTATTATCAGGATTAGGGAAGAAATGACTGTCAGTTGCTGTGATATAGGATACAGTGATTAATTCACCCCGATTGGAGAAAGAAAAGAAAAGAAAAGAAAGAAAAAGAGAGAGACAGAAAGACAAAAAGAAAGGAAAGTTGACTTCGGTATGAGAGAATAAAAAATATGAAAGTTTTTAATAAGAGGGAAATAAATCTAACTTAAAGGTACTATGTCCCTTTTGCAGCCAACCTCAAATGCTGTAGAACTTTGCAGGAATTATGAATATGTCATGTATGTCCTATCTGTGAAATTTAAACGTTAGCAGTGTCCTCATATTCAAATTATGCAAGGAAAACTGTTTACTTGCTAGACTTCACTGTCAGACACTATTGAGTGACTGACTGGCTTTTTTTCTTCTTTGGTAATAACATACATGCAAAGAGTTGTAAAGGGTACATGAGTATTTGTCTACATCAATAACCCACTTCTTGTGATGGCCAAGATTAAACTGATTGAATCTTTGTGCAGCATAAAACGTATGACCATTCGGTACAATTGTCTGAAAACCAAGACTATTACTTTTGGGCTCTATAGCCCTAAAGTCGATTTGACAACTAATAGTCGTTATTTTCCCACTTGAAGACATTTTCAAGCCCCACGTTTTTTAGGGAAGTTCTAAATTAGTATTATCTTTCAAATGCAGTTGGAATTTAACTTTTTCATTTTTTGGGCCTGCAAATGGGACATAGTCCCTTTAAGTCTACAAAACAGCTATACAACAAACCAGAATGAAGAATCAAACAAACGTAGAAAACAAAATTAGATTTTAGGAAAAGATATGATGAGACTTGGAATGATCAAAATAAGTGAAAGACGAAAACAAAATTTGGCATAAAACCATGCAAATCATCCATACAGGTATACATTTTGAAAAAGTAAGTTAGAGTTAAAACGTGAAGGAGACAGCTGACGGAATTATGACTCAAGAATATAGTACCGGTAGTCAACGCACTGTGTCTCACGTGTTTTCTATACTTCTATCATCGTGTTCGTTGATCACCTCCCCGAGGGCGGACAGATCACTCGTCGTCGAGATCGTCAACCGAGGTCAATGAACTTGTAATGATCTTAAGATCGATATGGGTGCTTCCCGATGACAAAAGTGTGTGTACGTTGGTCTAGCTTGACTTCGGCTTCTTTCATAGCAGTGAGAAAGTTGCTTGTCTTTTTAAAAATAATAATAGGAAATAAAGAAAAAAGAGAGAGAGAGAGAGAGAGAGAAGAGAGAGAGAGGGGGGAGAGAGAGAGAGAGAGAGAGAGAGAGAGAGAGGGGGAGAGAGAGAGAGAGAGAGAGAGAGAGACCTTGCTCGAAAGAGACCGTATGGTTGTATTTGTATACATGCATACTTTTGCCAAGGGGGTTGATGCCTCTTGCCCAAATACCAACTCCCCGGTTTCTAAAATATGACAAACATCTCAATGAAGTGGAAATGCTATTTTGCCATCGACATTTTCTAGATGGCAGAATATTGGGTGACAATAATGACCGAATATCAAAATTGGGATTGGGTGGGGGTGGGGGAGGGGGGGGGGGGGGGGGAGAGCAGCAGCCACCTCTCCGTCTCCTACGCCTCTAATTAAAAATCAGTGATGGTGATTATGATGAAATATGGGATATTTCTACATGTTAAGATAGCTCCGTGATAACTTCAGGATGTCAAGTGGAACCAGAACTAAAACATAAATGGTTAGTTTGATGATATGCATAGTTATACACTCTCATCAAAATAAACAAAAACAAAAACAAAAAAACGAAAGAAAGGACAAGACAAGGAAACTGAAGAAAATAAATGCAAGAAAGTACGACACAACATAACAGAACAAAACAAAAAGTCACTTATCCTATGGTGTGGACCAACCTTTTAATGACCAGTTCAATTAACTCGTTTTCAGGCATTACAGTAATCGGACAAATCTAGCCATATTATGGAATGCACAATAATAACAAGTCATGTACAAGAGCAAGTGAGCATATTAAAACCATGAAATTCCAGTTGCATCTTCATGATAAACATGATGGAACGGAGAACAATACGTGCCGAGATGGACAACCTCTTCCATCAAACCCAGATTCTCTTCAAGTGACCTTTGACCTTGGAACACATGATTCGCATTTGCGTCCCGTTATTGGTGAAACATTCCCCCTAAAAATAGACATGAATCAAAACTTGTCGATTAATCATTTTACCTTCCTCTCTTTTGTTCGTGAAAAATAAGTGATAAAAACATGACTAGATCCATATTTTCCCCTTTTTTCCTGGATAATGATGACGCCCTTCAGTGACAGAGGAAAGTGAATTATTCGCCCCGACGTGTGAAAAGCGTTCCCGCGGGAAAGGATGTGATTTAATAATAAAACTATATTTTAAAGGTCAAAGTAATAATTTGGAGGAGAAAATAAAAGTACGATAATGGAACATTTCCACATTTTTAAAGAGGTCAATAATTACAATTTTGATACATTATTTTTAACACGTTCAACGTGAAATATTAATTTTTCTGGACTATGGCCACGTATTTTGCGAGCTCCTCTCCGATTTGCTCCGGACATAAAATGTCATAAACTTTCATTTTAGTCTCCATTGATGACGGAATAGATTGTTTCCTTACAGCGGTTTTTGTAGAAACATAATTGCAAAAATTATATTTAGGGTGCATGTATGAATGAACATTTTATCAAGGGAAAATAGAAATTTCAATTTCTTTTTCGTACAGAGCAAATTGAAAGGGAGCTCACGAGATATGTCACAGAGTTGCCAATTTGTTTGACTGATGGCAACTTCAAACATTCTTAACTTTCTTTTTAGTATCGGTATTTGCGCGCTTTCTCTGACCCGTTTCTCTCATTTTTCTGCTTTTATTAAAACGATCTTAATATCAGGGTGACTTTCTCTTTAATGCATCGGCCTGTAGACCCACATTGTTTGACTCATAGTAGGATGGCGCATATTATGCACCAAGTACGATCAGGAGTTTTTGATTTGTTACGCACTATGCCCCCTCTCCTGTTTTTATTCCTATATCACATTTTATGTATCCAGGCATATCCAGTAGTTTGAAAAGAAGGGTGGAATAATGCTCGAAGTGGAATAATTATCAAGTTTTGATTTAGTACGCACTATGCATGACCCCTGACCCCTGGTTCATTCCTATATCAAATTTTATTTACCCTACCCAGTATAGGATTAAACAGGGGAAGCCCCCCCCCCCCCCCCGGCCCCGCCCCCGTTAGAAGGCCTGGGAAAGGAATATAATTGGTCTATAGAAAGCGAGGCTACTCAAATTTACGCCCCACCTTATCTGGAGAGGAATCCACAAGGACTGTTAGAATATGGGGGGGGGGGGGGGAGGCTTTGGGGACTTGTGGGCTTGGGGGTTTAGGGGTTCTTGCATTCATTTTCTACTGTGTCTCGCGAAAATGGTGGGGGGAGGGGCTTAATTTGTTGGGGGGCTTAAGCTCCCCCCCCCATATTTTAGCTTCTGAATCTACCCCTCTGATACCAATGTCAAGATACGCCACTGCCTACCTCTCTCTTGCTCTTCGATCTTTCTTTTATTCCCTTTTTCTCCCCTCTCTTTCTTCTACATTTATAAATTCTTTATTTCTCCTTGCCTCTATACACCCTCTCTGTTTTCCCACCCTTTTCATTTCCCTACTTTCTGTCTTTCAGTTTTAAAACCTCTCTACATCACGCTCATCCCTCTGGTATAATTATGACTCCCTTGCGCACGCTCGTTTTTCTGAATTCCTACCATACACCATACTGTCTAAACCCCCATCCACCAAT
Organism: Strongylocentrotus droebachiensis; assembly: GCA_035222895.1. Classification (NCBI taxonomy): domain Eukaryota; kingdom Metazoa; phylum Echinodermata; class Echinoidea; order Camarodonta; family Strongylocentrotidae; genus Strongylocentrotus; species Strongylocentrotus droebachiensis. The sequence goes on from JAVYIG010003683.1 coordinate 130,150, forward strand.
TTATGATGTATTTACACAACCAAGAGGGCAGGTGATGTATTTATTTTGCTCTGACAATTTTGTCATCTCGGGTGAGTTATGAAGATGGAAATGAAGATGTCAAGGCCCATACAGACTGTAAAAAGGTTCCCCTTGGAAAACAACCCCCTTCATAATAAACAAAAACATTCCAATTATATATCATAAAAAATGCAACTCCTGTTTTGGTATGTCCTTAATACCTACACCGGTACTGACGGTCCATGTTCTGATGTGCTAGTCCGGTGTTTGTAGAATTGTCGTAGTCGAGTGGTAGAAGCACTTGACTATAGAAATTCAAAGGTCGTGGTTCGATCCCCTATACGGCACTAATGTCCTTTGGCAAGGCATTAATCTTCATTTGCCACATTCGGACCCAGGTGAGGTAAATGGGTACCCTGGCAGGGAGCACTGTAATGGCAGCTAGGCTGAAGCCGGTAATAATTATTAGTGCGCCTCGGAATACAATTTCTAGAGAGACGGCGCTATAGAAATGCCTATTATTTATGTTAAAAAACATTGCAAACAAGTGTAGGGGCTCCTTCACAGAACTTTTTTTCAATTCAATTCAATTTCGGTTTTATTACAAATTTACCAAATAAAAAGTCCAAAGACTAACAATAATTAGCTTACAATTTATTCATATAAAAATGCATTAAAAACAGTAGATTTAAAAATTCAGTGATAAGTTAAATTACATTGCTCACATTGTATCATATAAAAATGCATTAAAAACAGTTGATTTAAAATTCAGTAATAATTAAAAGTATGAAGGAAAAAAGTTATAAAATGGTGATAATCAGTTTGTCAGTGAATTGAGAAGAAGAAGAAATAAAGAGGGAAAAGTGGAAGAGAGGGAGAGGGAAAGGATAACGAGAAAAAAAGAAAAGAGAGTTCAATTTATGACCAAAAAATGTAAGCAAATGAACGAGAATTGAGTTGATTCAGCTTAATGAAGCATTGTAAAAGTAAAATGCACATAATTCGGAAACTTGTTAGTATTAACAATTTATGATAAGTTACAATAATAATTGATATAAGTTTTTGAAATATTGCATCTGCAGTAAGTATGAAATTTATAAAAACAATAAAAAATTGGCAGTCGTTAATCTGCCTAGACTAAGTGTTAACAGGCTAGGTGGTACATGATAGGGCCAGAAGAATATAGATGTTGATGGGAGCAGGATTTGTCTTATTTTAGTATGTTATGTTCGTGTGGCTGTCTTGATTCATGAAGAGAATGATCTATTCCTATGTCGGCATCGTCATGACGCCATTAAAGGCATCTTTTAACAATGTTAAATCTGAGATGCACAGCCCAACGTGTTATCAATGTCTGCGATATGGTGAAATATTGAAGCCCTAAAAAAAAATCGTGCTTCAAAATGATCAAGTAGTGCCTGAAAAAAAGTAAAAATCTTCGAGTGATCGGATTTACCATACTCGTTTTCCCCAATAGAATGTAGGCTAGTGTTATGAAAACCGGTCTGGAATTTATTTCAATTGATGATGATCATGATTTTTGTTTTAAATAACAAATTAACAGCTCAACCTATTAATGATAATATACAATTTGAACTGTTTGAAAAGCATATCGTTGAACCAAAATTCTCTCGCTGGAGATGTAGAAGGGAGTAGGGGACATGATTGTGTACACAATGAGATGAGCATTTCCGTCTCTGAAACCACCACCTCTATCTCTAGGCTTAAAACTGAAAAGGTAAGAGTAACTGGAAAGTGTGGTATAGGGGACCAAATCCACAGGTTGGCCTGCCTACGTGATGAAGACTCGCCACATCTGCAGGTATTTTGAGGGTCATTTGGTGAAGAAATCGTGCTCGTTGTTTGATACCACCTAAGTTTAGCAAATAGCAACCCTTGCTGTTTTACTGCCTCATAATTCAATCATTTCTATACAAATGCAGTCAAACCAATTGCCATTCAGACCCGACAAATATTAAATATTGTTCTCGTTTGATGTGGGGGCTGACATTTATCGCCTATAAAGGCACCCTTTCTCTTTGTGGTTGTTTCAGACCGTAAAATCAGCAAGCTCATTACTTGTAATTTTACGATAATGGGCTTGACAGTGAACTTCAGAGAAGCCGAAAGGGACATAATTATTACCCATAACAATAAAACGTGTTTTGGTCGGATTTGGAAGCAGAGAAGCGAACACAAACAATATGGTTTGCGAAGCATCACTGGCACAGTTAACCAAGACGTTTGCTATTTTATTTGGGGATTTTTAGAGAGCGATCAAGTTTAGTAGACCGTGTACATGGCAGAAAATGATCTTACATAAAAGGTTTGAACTGTAATAAAATGTACGTTCCCACAAATGAACGGGGAGCACGTATAAAGGGGAGGGAGTTAAAATCAATGGAAATGTCTAAAGTTGAAAGAATGACAACGAAAATCACTTGTATAGTTGATTAATGGGATAAAGTCTCATGTTTTATTCATATTGAGAAAGAAAATAAAAGAATTAAAGAGCAGGGGATCTCAGATGGCGACAAGCGGAATGAAAGAGGAAGAGAAAGAGAAAGATATAAGAAGAGAGTGGGATAGAGAGAGAGAGAGAGAGACTGACAGGGGTGGGGAAGGCAGCGAGTTTGATTTGGGTGTGTGTTTGTGGGGGGGGGGGGGTAACGGGGAGCTTGATATTCGTCCTATTAACATGATTAAGAAAATAATACACAGGTACTATATAGTCCACAGCTTTATCAAAATTATGGGTAGATTGTGATTGGGAATATCAAAAGCACCCTCAAAGGATAAATTTATCTGAACTCCGATATGAGTGATTTACACAGTCATGTACGTGTTTTTTTTCTTCCTATGATTGTGAAGCAAGTTAAAGTACATACACAAATGCAGGAGGAAGTGGAGTCCTCATGACCAGTATTAAACCAGCAAATGTCCAATAGCTATCTCATTTTATCTGGTTGATGATGGTACGCAAAGGAAGAAGACTACAGTTTTTTAATTCTTTCTGATACTTGCACTCTGGGCTATGCTTTTGAAGTCTCTGGTTTGAGCAGCTCATTGGTAGAAAGTTTTTCTCGAGCCCCTCTGAGGGCGCTGTGATAGTTTTCATGCAAAGAGATTCGATCATACACAGTATGTCCTCCGTAGGACATACGTTTTCATGATCACACTGGAAAGTAGCTTCGATTATGCATGTGTAATATGGCTTGCAGCATTGTTGTGTCATTCTCAGGTAAGCGTTAGTTGCATGCGTAAAGTCCATGCGTCGGTTGTTACGTCATAATCCATTTCGCGCATGACGCCAAAAAATTGCTTAACAACGCAAGTCAACACAGACAATTTATGAAGTATAACCACGAGATAGAAAATAGATAATAGGTTAAAAGGCGAGTTACGAACCAAACTTTTAAGGATCGAAAAAGTACCCACAAATTAAGTATCATCATGACGTTGGACTTCATAACAGGTAAGATTAAATGAATTACACATGAATATTAAAAAAAAATCGTAATATAACCCACGTAAAATTTGTTATTCTCAAATTGGTTATTTGTTTCGTACAATCATGCGAATCATATGGCTGGTTTAAGAGAATCAACTGCATACGGGAAGGAAAATGGAGACGGGGAGGGGAGAGGGGAGGGGCAATGTTCGTCTTAATATTAATTATTTTAAGGCATGGGGTTTTGATAACGTTTCTATCATAACAATTCTCCTTTTCTAGCGGACAACAATAAAGCAAAGATAAAACTTTTCCATGTTTTTTTCCTGAAACTAGCCTCCATTAGCTATTTTGAACCGGTTGCCTAATTGTCCGTAATTGGATTAAACTAAGATTACAAAATCACATTTTACTATATACTAAAATTACATTTATGCTAATTCGCTTCGCTCGCTCGCAAAGTTTCCAAAAATGGGTGCTGTAAATGTTGTAGAGGCTCGGATGTGTACTCTATAAAATAGACGTATAGATCAACTGCATGAACCCCCTAGTTTCTTAGTAGTCCTTAATTATAGATCCCCTTCAAGTATATCAGTGTCTATATAAGTATTATAAATGTATGTGTTTGCTTTCTGAGAATCATAAATACCATGACTCTAAACAAATTTGTTTTTCTTCAGAATCTAATCATTGGAAGATGACAGAAAATCTCTATGAACGACTCAGGAGGACCCAGCGTAAAGGAAAGAGTCGAGATAATGAACTCATGGATCTACTCAACGATCTTGTCAAATATGTTGAATGGTAAAAACAGACGTTATGCTAAAAAATAAAATCTAATTTTCAGGGGATCTTAGCTTTCTACAATTTGTTGTTGATAGCTCCTGTCATTAACATGTGGCCATTGGGAAATATGGGTCATTTAAAACAAACTGAAACATAAAGGTATTGTTAATTCAAATATGAAATTCTTTTGACATTATTATTATCGGGTTTTCTTTTCAATGATATATATAAGCCACTATATCAATTGTAATTTTAATTCAGTTGTAATTCAGATGTCAGTTGTAAACTCAGACGAGTATTTTGGAGGACCAACCAACCAAGAAGAAGAACCAAGAATGTGAATTTCAATGGTTTAATACACTCATTTCTTTGTCCTCTTGAACAAACAGGCAGAGATATGTCACCGGTCGTCGAAACCATAAATGGGACGAAAACCTCCAACCAATGAACCGAGACAGGAATGGCTACACAGACCATGAAATGATGCAAGACTTCAAGAAACTCCAGTTCGACGATGACTGCTCTCCCATGCAGCCCGCCCTCATCGCCGAAGTGAAGTCGGCTCACGGAGAATGCCAGATCCGTCAATTCGAAGTCGACGAGCTCGAGATCTATCTGCAACACAAACTGGGCGAGCTGGAGAAGGCGCACGAGCTCTTCCGTGTTCGCATGTGCGAGATCAAGCGGCTGACGGGTCGCGCTCATGGGCGATCGACCGTACGCACACGACCTGTGACCTTCCCCGCACACGACAGTCTGCAGACGGCAGATAACAAAGAGAGCCCGCCAAGAACAAGTCACCGAGCTTCCAATGACTTTAGAATTAGCTCCTTCGTTAGTGTGGACGAGCAGGAAAACAGAGCAGGGCAAATGACGGTGCCGCCTATTCCAAAAGACATACTCGAACTGTCGCAGGAGAAATTCGGGAAAGAGCGCCCTTCGCGGTTGAAGAAGCGATGGAATAGTTTCAAGAAAAGTTTCCGACGCAGCAACAATTAATTTCAATTTCAGTGATGAATCTAGCAATGACTTTTCAAATAATCAAGGTCTTAAAACCTAGATGTTAAACATATCAATTCACTTCGCACTTCGATATCAAGATTTGATATCCTAGAAATAGTATGGATTCGAAATTCTATTTTTACCTTTGAAAGAAAACTCTGTAGCATGTAAAATGAATTATCCATGCTATAATCTTCAAAGAAATGAAATGTGAAGATGTCATGCTGCGTTTCTCCCAGACAAATTTCAAGCTGTGGATAGAATCGGATTTCTCTTTATAACTGGTGTAATTTGAATATACAAGATGCAAGATTCATTTATATTTATTTTCTTTAAAAACAAAATTATGAAGTGTAGAATTCATGCTACGTTTCTCTCAAGGAACTCTGAATACCAATCGAACATAATAGTCAATATGTCACAAGTGTAGACGGAACTGGGATAAACTCGTACTTTGATTTGAATAATGGTATGAAATGCTAAAACAGAGAAGCACCTGTTATAACTTTTAAATGTATATTTCAAAGAATGAAAGAATTTTGAATAAAGGCATGGAAAACAACTCATTCAAGCTTGTTGAGGTGAATTTTTTTGTTTGTTGTTTTGTTGGGGGGGGGGGGGGGGTGGGGGCATTTACCAAGAACATCTTGTATAGAACGAAATAAAGAGCCAATCATGTTTCTTGGTGGTGAATTCTAATTCCAGCAACATATACTCTGATTTTCATGGGAATCGAGTCATCAGTTGGAGGAACAGAAAACGACTGTTTCAATCAATGAAGGAAATATAAAATATTCAATTGTTTCTGAACATGATAATCATTTTGTTCACAAAACCAAGTACTTGAGCATTTTCAAATATTACATTATACTAGATCTTTCAACAAAGGCTAAATAATAAATAATCACACCTTAGAAATTCTTATCATTAATATATTTTATTGAATATCTTCTGTTATAAAAACATCAGAATAAATACACTTCATATCACGATATAAGTTAGAATGAAACATGAGTAAAAATTCCAAAAGGAAAAACGCATTCCAATTAATAATCAGGATCTAATAATACATTTCAAAAACATTTTAAAATTGTTTAGTTATCAATGCCATTGGACGATGCAATAATGGAGAGGTAGCAATTCTGCTTTAATGAAAGGCAGCATCCACAACGAGGTAAAAAATCACCTACCATCATAATCAATGGTAGAATTTGAAAATGATGCATAAATATCATGCATTTACAAAAATAAATAGATTTTAAGAATCGTAAGTAGTAGTTATTTAGTTAAGGATTTCACACTCAACAGTGAAGGTATAGCCAACCATATCAATAGCTGTAAATATGATGAAACTTTCACTGTTTGAGTCTCTTGAAAACTTGTTAAAAGTGAACAAACACATATAACGTAACAAGTAAAAGCATTTTAGTATCTGGGGGGAATTTTTTTTTTACTCCATTGTATCAAGACCAATTAGCCCTCCTTGGTTCCATAAATAACTGATTCTGTGTGTTCGACCGGTGTGCATGATATACAAAATATTTAATTATACGATCTATACGCACTCGAGTTGAGGCTGTATGCATCTACCGTACGACGCTGTCAGGTCAAGTACAATAGGTGCATAAACAGAATCAACAAAAGCGAATGGATCGTTTAATAAACAAATGAAAACTTGCATGTTAGTTTTATACAACAAAATGCTTAGATTCTTGTTATTGAATTTTAAAAAGAATTCTCAGGATATCAAGGAAATGAGGTAAGAAAAAAAGCTTAGTTAATAATGATACCACCTTGTTTTCTTAGCCACTGTAGTGTTTGCATTGAACAATTACTGTAAGAAAAACATTTGGTTAATATGACCCCACAGCACTTGTATGTGTATGTGAGAGAAAGATATTTAAGTATCCATTGACATTGAAGCACCTCTTTCTTTTTAACAAACAAATGATGAGAAACTAGAAATTAAGTTTCTTTGGCCCTACAATGCCTGTCGTCATTTCGATTGGGTTATAACTGGAGCTCATCAACCCTACAAAGGCAATGTTTGCACTGTTCATTTTACGCACCCTCTCTGCACAGTGCAATTCACACATGAGGCCTGTTTTCATCAGCTCGAAATTGCCAAATATCCTGCTATTTGAACTATCCCGATCGCAAAATATCCAGTTAATTTGTGTCTTCATCAATCCGAAGTTGCAATTAGCGGGATATTTGGTCGAGATAATCATTCCAAGATATTTTGGGCCAGTTTGCAAAATATCCCGCTGTTTGTCCGGTGCGTCTTCACTAGCCCGAAGACTCGCACTATGCGTAAACTGAGCAAAATATCTCTCGAGCTAATTTCTTGAGCTCGAGTTTCAAGTTTCGAAGTCAAGTCTCGAGCTGATGAAGGGGCGATTTGTACCTTCTGGATTATTTCCCAAATCAGAAATAGCTGGCTATTTTGCAATCTCGAGCTGATGATCTCAAGCTGATGAAGACAGGCCTATGGTGAGTCAAAGACCACACAAGTCCCTGATGCAGTCTCCTAGGTCAAGCAAGTGACACCTCATGTGCAATGGTCATGATAAATGGAATGATCTATCTCAGGCTAGCAAAAGGAAAGTTCATATCATAGTGATTCAACAAGGAATGGGTGCCTGAGGGCTTGTTCTGCAGTTATCCTCTTCCGAGGGTCCAGCTCTAGAAGGTGTCCAAGAAGATCATAAGTTCATGTGTAATGGACATCTGAATTAAAATGACATATCTCAGGCTAGCAGAAGCAAAGTTCATATCATAGTGATTCAACTAGGAATGGGTGCTTGAGAGCTTGTTCAGCAGTTATTCTCTTTTGAGGGTCCAGCTCTAGAAGGCGTCTAAGAAGGTCATAAGCCGTGTCTGGAAACTGATCCACAAGGCCTTCCTCGCTTCCAACACTGCCCCCACTTCGCTGCGACTCCGGGCTGCCGACGGTCTCTTCTTTGGGAGGCGAGGTCTGGTTGATGCTGCGCCTACGTCGTTTTGAGGACTCACTGTTGCTTTGGGAGCTCTTGCTCAGCCTGTGTTGGACGGAGCCTAGTCTTAACTGACGACACATGGTCTTTAGTTCCATAGCGGGGAGCTTCACATTGCACAGGAGATTCTTGCCTACAGGAAAATGAAGAAGAAAAAGTCATACGGTCATTATTCCTTCAGACACACTATACCGTTATAATACCTCAAATTTCTTCTGCTTGAAGGACACATAATATTTTGTTATTCTTTCCTACACTGCAAAGGCAATTTTTATTGGAAATAAACAGTGACCATTGAGGGGATCCAATGTTTGCGCTAAACCTAATCCCTCTGTGCTTAACTTCATTAAAGATGGGGTTAGGATTGCCATTGGGTTCTAGGGTGATAGGGGTAGGATCAGGGTTAGGTGTGTTGTTTAGCCCACGATTGAAGTTAGGAAATCAGAAAGTGCAGGTAATTAAAAGCGGAGCAACTGTTGACAAACCATTTGTTGTACAAACATTACTTGCTCACAATTCAAGAAAAGATTCTTTATCTTGAAAGAATTGAAGAACTGGGAGGAAGACCACAATTATATTATTATCAAATATGCCAAAAATAGAGATTGGCATAGACTGATTTTCAAAAGAGAAGGCATTAAAGAGAAGAAAAAAATAAAATCAACATTTCTAAAGCTACAGACATGTACAGACAGAAACCGCAGTTGGTTTCATCCAATGAGCCTGGAAAGAGATCCAAACATAATGGAGTCTAATCTGATTTTGTATCCAGGTTTTTTCTCGCACAATGTGATGTATTAGTGAGGTTACCCTGCCTGAGGAACTTATACTTTCATTTGTAAACCTTGGTCCAGGGTTATTTGTGTTCATTCTTTATTTGAATGGTGAATGTTCTTTTTACAAGATGAATCACTCAAAATGTACAAGATGACACCTGGAAAGGGCCTGACTGAGAAGGTATCAAGGCCTGAAAACAGTTTATGGCCTGACAACTGACATCCCTGTACTGAGCTTCAATGAATTCACAACACGATGTAGTTCAGTTTTTAGAATATTTGTGAGGATGAAGAACATTTTGACATACATAGTGTCTTTCCTCGTTCTTGACAGAACAACATCGGCCAAAACAAGGAAACTCAAGTGACGTCATGCTATAGCAGCACACGGTGTATCTGAGTGGCCTAGGTCAGAAGGATTGATAAGCTTGCTCAATGTACGTAGCAGGGTTGGCCGGGATGATACATCCCCCAGTAGTGGACAAGCAAAGCACAGGCGCACAGAGTTTCCAAGCTAGGTATCATTACGACTCGACTACCTCAAGTCAACACGACTAAAAGACCTAGACTAGGCTTAAAGGTATAGACCAGTTTTGGAAACGCCCCCCTCTCAAAAAAAGAATTGAAGCTCTTATTACCAATCATGTGAAATAATATGTTTTCACTAATTCGTGATGATACAAATTTTGCTGAGAAACCGCCTACTAATTGATATATTTGGTAAATGTGGATCATCTTCTTGTAATTTGTGGCTGTCTGAAAGCACAATGGCGTTTGCACATTCAAGGATAATCATAGTTGTTTTCATTGCGGTTCTGGTGATATCTGTGGAAATACGACCAGGACAAGCAATCGAGACCCGACCACACCCTACCAGTCTTGTGTACTCACGGGATGAGCTGCTAAAGTTACGGGACACTTCAGCGGCAACTCGACCGACCGGCTTTGACGACTTCCCGAAGGAATGTAAACCACGGAAGAGAGGTAGGAAAGGGGGTGTCAGGTCACGTATCAGAAGAAGGGGCAACAAACCACCACTTCCTACAATCATCCTTGGTAATGTTCGCTCCTTACCGAATAAAATGACTGAACTCGAAACCTTATCTAAATACATGCACGAATACAGAGAGGCTTGTTTGATGTGTTTTACCGAAACCTGGCTTAATGAAAATGTACCAGACAGTGCTGTTGAATTGCCTAACTTTTCGTTAATAAGAAGTGATAGAACGACTGCATCGGGAAAATCACGAGGTGGGGGACTGTGTATGTATGTCAATAAGAGATGGTGCACAAACTGGTCAATTAAACATTCAGTGTGTCAGCCAGATATTGAATTACTAGCTGTCGGTCTTCGGCCATTTTACCTTCCCAGAGAATTTCCGCAAATTTTTGTAATCACTACATACATACATCCAAGAGCAGACGTGGCCGTTGCTAGTGACGCTATTGCTGAGAAAGTAAACAATCTTCAGGCATTGTCACCAGACGCGCCAATCTTTATCGCAGGTGACTTCAATCAATGTCGACTAGATAACGTTATGCCTAATTTCGAACAATATATTAACATTCCTTCCAGAAACGACGCTTTTCTTGATCTTTGTTATGGAAACATCCCTCATGCATACACAAGTAAAGCATGTCATCAACTCGGGAATTCCGATCATCTGAATTTTCATCTTGCACCTACCTACAGACAGAAACTAAAGAAAGCGTCCCCAGTTTCTAGGCAACGATACGACTGGTCGGATGACGCATCAGAACGACTGCGAGCTTGTTTAGATTGCACTGACTGGGATGTCCTATTCAATTCCACGGACACGCTTGATGAGGCAACGGAGGTGATCAGCGCATACATCAACTTTTGTGTGGACTTGAACATTCCGCGTAAAACGTCGAAGGTTTTTCAGAATAATAAACCATGGGTTTCAAAAGAACTGAGGGACTTGTTGAAAGCAAAAAACCGGGCACTTGTTGCCGGTGATAGTTCAGAAGTAAGAAATCTACAGAAACAAATTAAACGACAGGTTATAGCATCAAAACAGTTGTATAAAGAGAAGATTGAAAGAGGCTTTCAGGAAAACAATCCTAAAGCTGCATGGAAGACCTTACAAGATGTTACAGGTTATAAAAGGAAGTCATCTGTTAATGAGTCTGTAGTGAATCAAACATTTGTTGATAGCCTAAATGATTTTTATTGTCGATTTGACCATAGTGATTTTGCAACGAAGAATGTTGAAACCATGCAAAACCTTAGAGAGAGCCTCACCCGGGATTTTGAAGTAATTACGGTATCTGAACACGAAGTTAGAATGGTGCTAGGTGATGTTAATGTGAATAAAACCCCGGGCCCTGATCGTATTTGCAATAAGGTATTAAAAACGTGCAAGGATCAATTGGCCAGTGTTTTTCAAAAGCTTTTCCAGCTTTCTATCGATCGAGGAACAATTCCTAAATTGTGGAAAATGTCAACTGTTGTACCACTTCCTAAAGTGAAAAACCCATTAGAAATGAATGACTATCGTCCTATAGCCCTAACATGTAGTATTATGAAATGTCTTGAGAAAATTGTACTGAAACGTTTGCTGAATCAAGTCTCCCCCTTCTTAGATCCCATGCAATTTGCTTACAGGAAAAATAGGGGCGTAGAAGATGCAGTTTTGATACTCTTGCACAAACTGTATTCCCACTTAGACACAATGAAAACGTACACGAGATCGGTTTTCATAGATTTCTCTAGCGCATTTAATACCTTGATACCACACCTGCTTACTAGGAAGTTGAGTAATTTAAATGTACACCCACAACTTATAATGATAATACAAGACTTTTTGTTGTGTAGATGTCAGCAGGTGAAAATAGGAAAGCTAATCTCATGTGTTCGTTCTATCAGTACTGGTGTACCTCAGGGATGCGTACTATCCCCGGTGCTCTTTTCCATTTACACCAATGATTTCGTGAGCACTGACGACAATTGTTCTATGATTAAATATGCCGATGATACGGTGATTACAGGGTATATTTCAGATGATAATACTGAACGTTATTTTTCATTGATCCAACAGTTTGTTGAATGGTGTGACAGGCACCACTTACAACTAAATGTAGCAAAAACGAAGGAGATCGTAATAGATTTTCGTAAGAGAATTGTAGTGGGTCATGCACCCCTTTGTATTCACGATTCCGTAGTCGAGCAGGTTAGCGAGTACAAATATCTTGGCACTACTATATCATGTAAATTGGATTGGTCAAAAAATGTCAACATTATCCAGAAGAAAGCAAATCAAAGGCTTTATTTCCTTAGACAACTTAAGAAACTCCACATAGATAATACACTTCTTGTTCTGTTCTATAAATCAATCATTCAGTCTATCTTGACATTCAATCTCATTTGTTACTTTCGTAATGGAACACGTGCTAGCAAAAGGAAAACAGAAAGAATAAGGAAAATTGCTCAGCGCATCACCGGTTTGGAATTGCCCAGTTTAGAAAGTATATATGTTGATCGTACATTGCTGAAGATTACTCGTATTATGAAAGACCCGTCACATCCTTTGTTCCATAATTATAATTTCAACCGTTCAGGAATTCGCCTCTGCGTTCCCCGCACTAGACGGGAACGCTTCAGACGCTCATTTGTACCAGATTCAACTCACATGTTCAACAGTATGGTAAAACGAGGGCAATCAATGTAGACACTGTACCCTTTTTATTTTATTGCTTTCCTCCATTCCTATACAAGTAGTCAGATCTTATTTTCAGATGAAACGCCATTGATGTTATGTTGTTATTATGTTTTATAATCTGTTTAATTTTGTACATTTCCTTGTAACACACAATTGTACCAGTGAACAATGAATTTCCATATTATGGACAATAAATCAATTCAATTCAATTCAATTCAATTCAATTATTATATATATCTGGACCGGATAGATATAATGCACGTGTCGCGTAGTCCCATATACATCTTTCTGTGTACAGTGCGTGTAACTATACCAAGACTGGGTTTTTATGATTCCAGAACCTTGTAGTACACACCAATACTTATATGCTAGATGATTAACATTTTCTGATCGATTCCACAACGTTTCTTTCACAATGCAATCGCATGACCAGAACTGGTCTTTATCTTTAAATAGTCACATTTGACTGAAAGCCATAAATACAACCAACAACAACATCTTGACCTACCGTTAACCCTAGCTGCTTCGGTGGTTTCCTCCGTCCCCATGATGCTCATGATCTGAGCGAGGGCTGTAAAGTCGTCTGGTGCTCGGAAGAAGGGATAGCGCCCACTCAGGATGGATAAGAAGATCACGCCTGCAGCCCACATGTCCACAGCTGAAAGTAATAATTAAATGAGGGATATGAATTAAAGTAAATATTGAATATTGTCCTCTTACGGACTGTATGATGAAGCATTAATTAATAGGGCTGGGTCATTTATTCATCTTTTTTTAAATCTCCAAAGAGCACGGTCATATCAAAGAATACAAGGTAATATATATAAAAATAGCTTCCTATAAAATATTCTTTAGCTGGTGGTAGAAATACAAAGGTAATTCAACATTAATCTCAGGGCAAAAAGTGGTTATCATAGACAGGTTTGCATAAGCATGAACCTTATACAACTTTACATCTTTTCATCATTGTTAAAGATATAAGCTTGAGTTCTGGTAATGATAGAAAATAAATTCTCACGGAATCCAACAAAACTTACACTGAATTTTCAAGATTACAAAGAAATGTCATGTGCCAACAATTTTGGTAGAAAATGTATAGAGCCTGAGTAATGAGCATAGAAAGATAAGTAAATCAAGGGAAGTACATGTAGGCCCGACACCATGTGCTTAACACAGGCCACTATGTGCAAATGAGAGTTGTGGTATTTATTGAAGATGAATTCTAACAAGTTTTTGTAAGGTTGTTTTGATTTTACTTGTTCAAAAAAACAATCTAGAATATATTATAGCCATGTCCGCTAGACATACGATGCCTATACCAGAGTTCAAGATTAGCCTTAAAGACCGTCAACACTACTGGGCCAGAAGGGATTAGACCATACAGCGAGGTCACTGACAGGTGGCTATCTCATTAACTAAGCTCTCAACTAACATAAGAAAAAGAGGATCTTTGGGGACCAACAGGCACTGATTGGGGAAGTTTTCTATATAGAGGGAGCAAGTAGCTACAAGTAGGACAGTGGGGCTTTAATTAATAAGTAAATTGTGAATACTATTGACACAGTCTCTAATGAAGATTCTACTGCAATATTTTTCATTCTGAATAGTTGTAGTAAATGCATGAATGACAAATTATTGTTGCATGTCACTTTGATTTTATCACCTGTTGTTTGGTCAGGACACTTGAGCAGGACTTCCGGCGACCTGAAGCCTGGTGTGCCTGCTCTAGGTGCCACCTGGTTCTTCTTTGCCATGCAGACATCACAGACCTGAGGTAAACCATAGCACCCACAGATACCCTGAGGTGTCTTTGGCATGTCCTGCAGCCTCCTAGTCACTCCTCTTGTAGCGATGGCAGGACAATTCCTCGTCAGGATGACTGGCTTGGGGGCCTTTGTGGGCTTCTTCTCCTTAGAAGGAGCGATGATCACCTCGGCTGTGTTCTCGCTGCCTCTTGCTATCGTCACAGGCACCTTTTTCTTGAGGTCGTCTTCGTTGACCGAGTCCAGCCGGTGGTTGCTACGGTCGCGGGATGACTTGTCGGTGGAATGGAATGTGTTGGGGTCGAGTTCTACAAGCCTGGGGACTTTTGAATGACTTTCTGATTGAGTCCTCTTTGGTTCAACTCTGGTCAGAGCCTGTCGAGGTAAAGAATAAAAGAACAGTTATCAAGTCATTTGAGCAAAGAATGTATGTCTTCTAAAGTTCATTTATTTGTATTTGTGGTGGTGTTTCCTTAACTTGAGACACCAAGTGAACAGATATTTAGTTTGCTTGATTGAGTTTATTTCTGCGTTCAAAAAGATACAAATTCAAATTACAAAAATTTGAACAATAACAAAGGTACCGGTACAATGAATAAAATGAATAGAAAATCATGTACAATTATATCATACGATAAACATGTACGAAGAATAAAAATAAGATAAGAAATATATAGTAAATATTTTCCAGTAAATTCGAGAGGTAATTTAGAACGCAGGAGACCACCACCTCGAGCGGTTAGGCTGGAGATGGATGGCGTCCTGATTAGTTATTGTAGCGAGTCAAACAGAAGGCATGCAACTGTGAATAACATCCAAAGGACTGGACAGTATGACATCTTATATGTCTTATATCCAGGTACTAAAGTGCACTGAACCCAGGATCTCTGAAGTTCAAAGACTGCAGACTAGTTCAGTTATGCATCTTTTCTGCAACTCAAATTTCAACGTTTAGGACAAAGCAAAAACCCAGAAGAAGCTTGGATTCAATGAGGTCAGATAGCAAACGGAGTCCCATAGCCAATGCTACACATTATTAACTTCTCTTTTTTGTTGACCCTCATTCTAAATAAATTTGCTTTCTTAACTAGTTTCCTTGTTAATTTTATTGTATTCATATTATCTGTAATGTTACCCTTCTACATGTATTTATGTATTTCAAATTTCATTCATCAACAAAAAGATCTGTATGTATTGTATATGTTTTTTTAATGAAGAATGGAATAAATACCAATACCATATGCAAGTACAGGAACAACAGATCAATACTTTTCTTTTGCTATGAATATTTTACCAACCTTATTCTCTGATGTAGACACAGCCCTCCGAGTGTTCTTCCGTGGTAGAGGAGGCCTCGGAGTATCGTGGTGGAGGACGCCCCCTACAGTCGACGGTTTTACAGTTGTCTTGGCGGAGGATCTGGTTGGTACTGCCTGAGCGAGGCCAAAGTCAACAAGAGCATATCTGGAAAAAAGGAAGCAACATGAATATAAAATCTTTCACTTTATGTCATATTTTGTGTTATTTCAATTTGAATTGCAATTGTATTGTATATAACCTTGTGAAATGGATCGCAATTCAGCTATTGGCTGCGATGATCTTTTTAATAAAAACCATTTCTATCTATCTATCTATCTACAAGACCTGGAAATATTATAAGCCATCTTTCCTTCATAGTAAAGGGACAACACATATTCCAGAGAATGGTGTGTTCAAATTAAATGTAGCGCAAAGTCATTCAAAGTAGTCTTTGAAGAAATTATGTACAAATAGATCATCAATATCTATTTTTCAGTATTGTCTTTCCTGCTATGTTTTAACCATGCTAATAATCAATGGACCTGTATATTACTCGTAATTTAAAAAAAAAATCATGTTACAACACATCTAGAGATCTAACGCTCTAAAAATGGATCATTGCACCAGCTTTCAAAATAGCAACCAACATTAACGAAAAATCAACTGCAAACAATTTCACAACACAAATTATTGAGAGTAGACGGGGATACATCATTATACATTATCATTCTCTACATTTTACAGCTCTTACGTGATCCCCCTCCCCAACACTCCAAGAAAGAGATTCCACAGTAGTACTTACTTTCTGGAATGTCGGTTATACAGGAAGTTTCCTGGCTTGACGTCTCGGTGGATGACGTTGAACTTGTGGACTCTCCTAAGGGCTATGAAGAGGGCTCTGAGATACTCCTGGACTTCCTTCACGGTCATGTCATGGTAAAAATCCTGCAAAGGGTAAAAAGTATGTTGAAATACATTAATTACTGTTATTATTTCATCTGGCAATACATAAGGAATCAGAAAACAGACAATTGAGCAAGTATAGTTAACAAATAATGATTACATTTCTGATATTTGTCTTTTATGTAAAACAAACGTTTCATCTCTAAAAGAAAACAGGCCTTGAACTAAAACAATGGTTACTTTGTATTTTACAGTGATTGTGATGGTCCTCCTAAAGACGACATCTCAAGGCAGCTCCAATCATACGCATACATGTGCCTTCATTAATTGGCATTTGTATTTCTTTTACTGTTTGGAAGTTAACTTATAAGTACTTATCATTAGAAAGGTTTACAACTTCCCCAACACACATGTTCTACCTTCCATATCAGACTAATCATTGAATTTCCCTTTCAAGTATTTAATTAACTCTCTTGCATGAAAAATTAATCATGTCCAGTTTGTTCAGCAAATGAAGGGTTTCCTTCTTCAAAATACTGCACTCACCTGAAATTTATTATGTTTGAAGTGTGGCATCACAATGACAATGTTGTCTTTCTCCCTCACAGTGAGTTTCACCCCCATCACATTATGACAGCCCCTAGAAAAATAAGAGTAGATCAAATCAAAAATGTAAATTAGTGTTGGTGAATCAGCAAATGATAATAATAATCGGCAAAGGGTAAAGAACAGGGAGAAATGACAAAAAGATGAAAAGCAAATACTACAAAGGATATAACCAACAACAACAAATGGAATTAAGAACAAGATTCTAGAAAAGGAAAAAACAGAATTGGCTCATACGTTTTGATTTATGAGGTGGTATCCCTTATGCAAAATTTTGAGAATAAAGTTTGACATTTGCCATAGATAAGTAATATACTGTAACATGTAAACACAAAATCTTACACTTATATTTAGGTTCTGTATTTCCTACAAACTGAAATAATAATCTCATTCACCTTCAAAACAAAGGTACAAAAGTACAAAAACGACACAAGTACAAAATACCGTATGATAATTCTACTTGATATCCAACAGCAGATACAATGTCAAGAAAAGTTGGATACCAATTTGAACTTCATTAATACATTTTCAGAAATGATCGAAGAGACATTCATGAGATGGATGAACAATGAAGGAGGATACCAGCATAGCTTCATGTATTGAGGGTTCAGTGACACAAAGACGTAACTCCATATTTTGCCAAAATGAGTTTTTGATATCAAAATGTTCAGTAAAAATGTGGGCTTTCCAGGAAACACAAAGACTTAACTCCACCCAACACCCCATTGAAGTCCATGGCTAGTGAAACATAGACTTAACTCCTTAAAGCCCAAGTGCACATGAACCACTTTTTCTCAAAATGACCAAAATGGAGTTGTACATCGTTCTGTCACTGACCCCTTGATATGACGTACCCTATTCTGACCAAGCAACTGAGTTCACTGAGGATGCGAGATGGATGACTGGTAGGGATGATATGTTTAAGAGCAAACTCCTGGTTACAGTCTGGAGTCTTCTTCAGAGTGGCTCTATACACAGAACTGAATGTACCTGTAAGAAAGGGGAAAAAATAGCATCTGTTTATTTCTCCTGCTGTATTTTAGTGTTGTATAGGTAAAATTGAAACCGATGGGTATATCAAGTACTTGAACACAGATACAAAAGCAATTGAGACAGTTGTGCAATGTACTGTTTCTGGATGACCAAAAGAAAAATAAATAAATAACCCCCCCCCCCCCCCTAAAAAAAAAAAATGCAAAGCTGATCCAGACTTTTTAATGGAATTAAATTACTTTCTTCAAAATGATAATGTAACAAGAAAATTGAAGAAATAATAACAAAACCTTTTACTGAAGCTAAACAACCAGATATTCCACTGCTAAACAGTAATTTTAATAGTCAAACTTCACTTCAAGAGGCTAATATTGTCTTTAAAGCTTCTTAAGATACCGAAAATCAATTCTTCTATTAACATCATGTAAGTACTCTCACCTTCTCCTATTTTGTCAAGCACTGTGAACAATTCATCAATTTTAGGAACAGCCTTCAGCATGGTGCTTATATCTGCCCTTATTTTCTCTGAAAAGTAGAATGAAAATGAGATACTTTTGTCAATTCTAGAATAGATTAGTAAAGCTCTTCATTGCATTTAGATTATAAGGAGAGTTTAAGTACAATATGAAAAAGAAAACATAACAGGTTTCATATGTTGTTTCATGTTCATCATGACTTATATTCCTTCTCTTCTTCATGAGTACACTAGAAGTACTTATGGTTGGAGTTTTTAATATAGATTGAAAGACAAAACATAATTTAGAATGATTTGCACCTCCTATCCATTCCCTGTGATACCACCGGGAGGTTGTTGATATTTCTGGTCTTCATGAAGCATAACCCTCTTGGTAACAATGAACGTTGATGTTTTTATCACAAATACAAATTTTTGTGAGACAAATTCTTCATTAACAGTACTGCTTTCGATGTTTATCTTGATAAAAACATTATTCCCTAATATACAAAAATACACATGTCATAAATCTATTTTGAATATCAAGAAGAAACAATAGCTTTTCTTTGCTAATAATGTCAAATTCAGTAAATAAATTTAAATAAATAACTCAACCTCTAAATGAATTTAAGTAAATTAAACCAAAAAAATTAACTTGGTGGTTTGAGCCATCAAAATACCAATATAGTTAATAATAAACATCCCAATCAGTAAATTCCCTCCCACCAACAACAAAAGAGGAAGTCCAAATGAGTTACCTGTCATTCTGACAGGGCCCTTGAATGATGATCTCTTCCGTTTTTTACATGTAGTCATAACCGTTGGTGTTATGGGACGTAAATCAGAATCTTTCTCCTCCATCTCTCCTGCATCCACGTCAACATCGAGGGCGCTTGTGGAGCTCAAGTTGTTCTTTTGGCCAAGCATGATGCTGTGAGGTGAAGGAAGAGAGAGAGAGAGAGAAGGCCTGGATACATTAACTGAACCAAAACCACAATTATCAAATCACTCTGTCTATTTAAGGCCATGTAAAATTGATTACATGTTGATCGTCCGGATTTTTTGAAAAAGAGGAGGAGAGTGTACCATGTTATTTGATATTTGATATTTTTCCCAAGATGGCTGCCGCGTGTACAAATAGTATATAATTGAATATGTACATCAACCAACGTTGCTGTAGTGAGTTTGATATCAATTTTGGCTTTCTTCAACAGGTTTCTTTTTGTCTATTTTTAAATATTAAATGTTGCCTTTATTTTAAATATGTAATTTGTAAATATATTGTCATTTTTGTTAGCTGGCTGAAAAGTCGGCTCATCTCAGCTTTGGCCATATGGGTAGATATATCGTCGGCAAGGTATGCAAGTCGTTGCATGCGCATGCATTTACGCGCATGCATGCTGTCTGAAATCCAGCGCTAGAGCGCGGCCGCGCTATCGTGAGGTATCTGCGATGCGATGATCAGTCGACTCGATCGACTCATCTCTAGCTAGCTCCTTGACTCAAGCATATACATGCGATATATGCATGCGCAGCTTCACTTCAGCATATCGCCGATCATATAGCATATCAACCACTCTACATTTCAATACAATTTTTTCTAGAGTCTTAGACTTAGTATGTTTGTACAATATTTGAACAGCGTATTTGAAGAAAAGGTGGAAAAGATGCATATGGTAAGTATTCTGTGTTGTTTTCTGAATAAAAAGAAAATATATCAAATATCAAATATAAGGAGGCGGGCTGAAAAAAGGAGGCGGGCGGGGACGATCAACATGAAATCAATTTTACATGGCCTAATAACTCTGTAATCAGGTAATGCAATGTCCACTAATAAGACATGCTCAGCCAATTCATCCTACTAGTATTACCCATTTAACCCTAATAAGGCTGGGAGGGGGGGGGGGGGCATTATGGCCTTCCCCCTCCACGATTTTTCTGATTGTTCGGATGCCGCAACGCATACTATGGTCAGTATGGATGGCGCCCCGCCGCTCGCTGACTTTTTTCTAGATCTACAGTCTCTCTCTCTCTTATTCTTAGTCTGAACCACTTAACTCTTCCTCTTCTTGTAATTTTTTGCTTTCACCTTTTCAGTGATTTCGACACCTCCTTCTTGAACTTTGAAGTTCTTCTCCACCGTCCACGAATCAATTGATCATGATGTTTAATATTTATCACAATCTGCCATGTTATTTCGTTAATTGTGTAACTTTTTAATGTCGGCAGCATGCATGCCATGGTACAGTGTATAACAAAGCTAAATAGCTTAGGATAATTGGGGCGAGGCCGAGCTACGACTGTACGAGGACAGTAGTAATCCATCGGACTCTGCTGGCTGCATGCCGCCGGGAGTCTCGGCGAACAAGCTACGCGCTACGATGCCAATAACGTTTGAGCTGACGTCTTTGCTTCTTGACGTAGGAAAAAGAAGTGGAAAAAAAACCTGCGTTTCACACGTCTACACATATGAAAAACTCCACAAAATTACAAATATGATATATTTATTGGTATCTGAACTTACCCTTTCATTCGATTTTGCAAAAATTGCAGAGAAAAGGCCCCTAATCCAGCAAGACTTTGTCTGCAAACGAAAAGCAATCTCAATTACAAACCTACGAATTTCCCGCGTTTGGGGTCAACCGGAAATTCATGTCAGCTTGCGGTCAATTTAATTTCAGCGTCTAAAAACAAATAGAATTTGGGGCTATGGTGTCTTCAAAAAAACAAACGAGAAATGATAGTGTAATATAGGTGATCTATAGAACAAAAACGAGATCAAAGCTATTAATGAGACTGCAATGTAATAGGCATGGCTGTCGATCCGTAACTGATACCTATTCATCAGGGGGGGGGGGGTGATCTATTCATTCATCCCCCCTGATGAATAGGTATTACGTAAGTATCGACACCCATGGTAATAATAGGAAAATGATCATACCAGAATAAATTTCCTACACCCTAACGAGTAACTTTGAGATTTAATACTACGCCTATTTTGGAAGACGTAATTCTATGCCATTTAACAAATTGAGAATAAAGATAAACCACATTCTAATTCATTTAATTTCAACAGCTTTTGGCCAGGGTTTACTGTTTCAAAATGTCGGGAAATCGCTCATTTGACCATATTGTTAAATTTATACATAATATATGGCAATGTTGAATCAGGCGCGGATCCAGGATTTCTTAGGGGGGGGGGGGCCCAAATTTGAAATTATGCGAGCCAACTTTTGGTACGTAATGGTGACCAACAGTGACGTAATGCGGGGGGGGGGGGTCGGTGCAGGGAGGGGCGAGTTTTCCCCTCCCTCCTCTGCGAACGCGAAAGTTTTGACGTTTCATTAAATTATTAGAGAAAGAAGACGATTCGTTGTACCGTTCTCAAAAATAATTCTCGTCTGAATTTAGTTTTTCCCCTCCCGCGCGAAGCGCGGAAAATTTTACCATTTATTAAATTATTACGATTCTTTGGAGAGTTGGCTCGACTCTTAATCCTCGTCTGAATTCAGGTTCCCCCCTCCCGCGCTTCGCGCGGAAGCTTTTTAAGTTTCCTTTAATCATTAGAGAAAGAAGACGATTCGTTGTACCGTTTTCGACACTAATCCTCGTCTGAAATCAGTTTTCTTCCCCCTTCCGCGCGAAGCGTGGAAGGTAACATTAAATCATTAAAGATTCGCATTACCGTTCTCGCCTCTGAATCCTCGTCTGAATTCAGGTTCCCACCCCCCCTCCCGCGCTTCGCGCGGAAGCTTTGACTTTTCACAAGAAAATTCTACGATTTATTAAATTATTACGATTCTTTGGAGAGCTCTCGACTCTTAATCCTCGTGAATTCAGGTCCCCCCCCCCCCTCCAGCGCGGAAGCTTTTAAGTTTCATAAGATTATGAGAGAAAGAAGACGATTGGCTGTACAGTTCTCGACTCTTAATCCTCGTCTGAATTCAGTTCCCCCCGCGCTAAGCGCGGAAGCTTTTACGTTTCGTTAAATCATTCGAAAGAAGACGATTCGTTATACAGTTCTCGACTCTTAATCCTCGTCCGAATTCAGGTCCCCCCTTCCCTTTTAAGCTTTTAAGTTTCATAATGTTATGAGAGAAAGAAGACGATTGGCTGTACAGTTCTCGACTCTTAATCCTCGTCTGAATTCAGGTTCCTCCCTGCCGCCCGAAGCGCGGAAGTTTTTAATTTTCATTAAATCATTAGAGAAAGAAGACGATTCATTGTACCGTTCTCGAAAATAATGCTCGTCGGAATTTAGTTTCCCCCCCATCCCGCGCGAAGCGCGGGGGCTTTTACGTCTCGCCTCTGAACCCTCGTCTGAATTCAGGTTCCCCACTCCCGCGCTCCGCGCGGAAACTTTGACGTTTCACAAGATTATGAGAGAAAGAAGACGATTCGCTGTACCGTTCTCGATTCTTAATCCTTGTCTGAATTCAGTTCCCCCCCCCCTCCCCTCCTGAGCGAAGCTTTGACGTTTTTCATTAAATTATTAGAGAAAGAAGACGATGCGTTGTACCGTTCTCTATACTCTTAATCATTTTTTCAAAGGTGTTCTTTGTCTGCTCCTTTTTCTTCCTACGTCCTCTTCCGATTTGGGGGGACCGCCCCCCCCCCCCCCTCCCCCCTACCCCCCTGGCTACGCGCCTGCGGTCAGATAAACACAATTTGATACCTTGTCCGACCCCGCAAGTTCAGGGGTTTAAGGCAATAAATTGCGGTCAGATAAGCATTCACAGGCCCGCCTTAGGGCCCCTGGTGGGGTCGAGGCGGCTGAGGGCCGGCCCCGGAAGCTTAGGGGTTTTAGGTGTTTAATTAAGGTCAGATGAGCATTTTTTGTTATACCTTATTATTTAATGACACTGGCAGGTCAGTAATTGGCATGGGTTCCAGGGGGCGGAGCTCCGAAAAATCAGGGGTTTTAGGCATTAAATTACCGTCAGATGAGCATCTAAGGGCCCGCCGTAGGGTCCTAGGTGGAATCCAGGGGCAGAGCCCCCGGGAGCTTAGGGGTTTTAGGCATTTAATCACGGTCAGATGAGCATATTTAGATGCCTTATTAATTTTTAACACTGGCAGTTAACTATTCTTTCTTGCTCTCATTCTATTTTATTTCTCTTTAATATACTTTTTCAAAAAAGTGGGGGGGGGGGGAGGGAGCTCGAGGCTCCCGATCCCCGCCCCACCTCGGGCCTGACATGTAGGAATATCAAGAATCATATTTCTTGCCTGGCTGTAAATTTAGTAATTTGTCATTCTCCAACAAACACATACAAACGTATTTACTAAAAAGTGAGGAAAAATCTCGGAAATTATGTAATTTCTTTCCCTTGCCTTCCTTCTCTCTTATTTTTTTGATTGGGGGGGGGGGGGGGTCAACAGCCTGGGAGGCAAGGCCCTTTCAGCCCCCCTCCCATCTCCTTATTCCCCCTTTCCCTTCTCTCCTCTTTCCCTTTCCCTTCTTTTCATTTCTTCTCTCTTTTTTTTTTTTTACGGGGGGGGGCCAAGGCCCGCTCGGCCCCCCCCCCTGGATCCGCGCCTGTGTTGAATCTAAATGAGTGTTCTTTGCCGTCTGACATGTCACATAATTATGTCGAAAGTTTTTGTCTGATATCATAAAGATTTATTTAGATTTTTCAGAGTTTAAACAAAATCCATGCCTATTGCCAAAATAGATGAGGATAAATTTACCTTGAAACATCCTCAAGTAACCACGTAACTATGATTATGAAGGAGTCAAGGACTCTGCAATCTTTGTAAATTGACTCGTTAAAGTTAGTGGCAAAGTTCTCCAATAATAATTGGCGGCTGGGATTTTTAAAAGGGCACCTTGGGGTACTTGAAAAACTGGGCGGGTGGGGGGGGGCACTCCCCGGGAGTAACGCATCTGCATTGAACAAATTTCGTGTGACTGGACATCTGGACGGCGATGGCAAACAAGGAGGTTATTTGCTCTTGCATGCCGAGTGGCAGGAGGTCTGATGCAATTGAGATTAAGTACTTCTTAATCGCGTCTGCATTTTTTCTCTTTATTGGTGCAACTTCATAGGGAGAATCTGTATTTCTCCTCGTTATAATTTTGAATTGGCGATGCCAGGCTTCGCTTTCTAGTGCATGAAATCATCATCTGTCAATCATTAATGAGAGGAGGAGTGGTAGTGAACTTTTACATACTGGTGATTGTGGAACATGCGTCCTCAGCATGCGGGGATAGATTACACCCCCCCCCTCCCTTTCAATTTACCAACGCCCTTGCTTGACAGACAATGATATTCGCCAGTGATACTACGTACGTAGGCCCTTAATGTACAGTAGTACAACCTGGTAAATTTGATGGTTCTTTATTTTTGTATAAATCAAGAGTGAAAAAGATTAATTAGTTTAATTGGTAACCTATTTTGTACAACCCTTGGTGCTTAATGATTGACAAACGATGGTTAATTCGCGCACTATAGAAAGCGAAGCTGGGACACTAAAATATTTACACCCTTACCAAGTTTTGTAATTTTTCAAGTATGTGTAAAATTAATTTGATCCGATTTTTGTTTCATGAGAATATGACATTAAAGCTTATACATATAAAAGCATCCAATAAAAGCCACAGTTTAACCGGTTCATCTTTTTCATTCTTGAGTTACGAAAAACACAAAAAACATAAAATGTACCAGGGGTATAAATATTTAGTTGATTACTGTATATTGAACCCTAACCACGTTTTTCACGATGTGAAATCAGTTGTTGACCAATCAGAGCCAATGCAACTTAAAGGGGTGTAAACTGACGAGACTTCGTGTCTTTCCCGAGGCCTGACTCGGGGCCAATCGGGTACTACCGTGGACGACGCGACCGCAGCAATCATGTGCGTGCAGCATACGTGAAACCGAAGCGTGAGGAGAAATTCGGTCTGTTTCGCGAACGCTGACCATGTAGAGATTAAGTCGCTGACTACCGTTAATCAAGTCAAGTCGTTTACGTGCAGTTGTCCAACAGGAAGTGTAAATGGCGTTAACCAGTATTTGATAAGCAACACGGCCTTTAAAAGGAGATTTTTCGATAGATTAGCAAGCTTTTCTAAACATGAATTTGCTTTTTAATATCCTTTTTAATAAAATTCTTTAATCTTAAATTTTCAATTAATAATTGTGTTTGCATTCCCGCTCTCCAAAGTGTCGAAACAGTTTTGCTGCCTTTAAATTAGATAATAATATTTTGCATTTACTGGGCAGGGGCAAAGTCATGGCTTTTGATGTGTCTCCGAGAATAAAACAAATATTGCGTGCGAAAAACAGGGCTGGCAAGGTGATTAAGCACTTTGACAGGGAGAACAAACAATCGAAACATACAGCATACAATAACAAGATTAGAATGTGAATATGATACAATATTTTGCTCGCTGTGTGTGCAAAGCAATCTGCAAAAATACGGAATAACCTTCGATAATCAGCCATAGGTTCTAGAGAAATGGCATAATTAGATAGTCATGCGATATAATTAATGTCTAAAGGTTACTAGGTGAAATTTTCATTTCGAAAAAAATAGTGTTTATCACCTGGTGATGTTTTCGCCGATTGCGGTGATTAGATAAACGTTTAAGGATAAAATAATCAGATTGCAAACATGGAGTTCTTGCGTACTGTGTTTGGTGAGGCAATGTGCAAGGGTAAAATATCGTATCCGGACACCTAAACCCCTGGAGATCCACCTCCCGGATAAGCACCCCCAGTCAACTACCCCCTAGAACAACTACCCCCTAGGACTACTAACCCCTAGGGCAACCACCCTCTAGGACGACTACCCCCAGAACAACTACCCCCAGACATCTACCCCTAGGACAACTACCCCCAGACAACTACCCCTAGGATAGTTGTCCCAGGGATAGTTGTCCGAGAGGATGGTTGTCGTAGGGAGTAGTTGTCACGGAAAAGGGACAATGAGAAGGAAAATGGCACTAGTTAAAAAGGATAGAGGCACTTGTCAACATAATACGTTGTATCATCCGCTCAATCCGACTTGCGTGCATAGAACTAATAAGCATTTTTGTATGGAAAATTGAAATTTCCTAAGAAGTGGGTTTCTTTCCATCATTGGGGTGCCCGGGAGTCACTTGGGTAACCTTTCAACAAGTATAATATCAAAACAAATATTGCCCCTTCTCTGTTCTTTGGTTGGAAAAAAAAGAATAATCCAGCACAATTGCGTCTACTTTTTCGTTGGAGAAGAGCAACATAGTGAGTTTCTATTGCACTTCGGCCGCTTTCGTTCCATTGTGGTCAGGCGGCTTTGGGGTAAGCAAATAATGAATATACTAATCATCAGATTTCTTCTGGTATTACATTTTTGATTGGTTGTATATTTTTGTTGGAATTTACCCATTCACATAAAAAAGGGCACTTAATGTAAAGTCGGCACCTCTAAGATTTGAATAGAAAGGGGAACATATTATCTGAAGTAAAAGGGGCTCTTTAGGGGTACTTGAAAAGGTGAGGGTAATAATAATATTTTATATCACTCATCTTGTTGTTATAGAGCGCCCGGGGGCTTTACCCTAAGGCGATACCTTAGCCGCCCATGGACCCCATCCGTAAAGATAGAAATGATACCCAATACAACTTTTTGTTCAATAAATTTTGAGATAGAGAGAGAAAGAGAGAGGGAGAGAGATAGAGAGATAGAGAGAGAGAGAGAGAGAGAAGGAGAGAGTGTGCCTGGTCGTGTGGTGCGTGTTTCTGTGTGAGAGTGAGAGAGTTTGTGTGTTTGTGCGTGTGTGGGTGCGTGTTTGTTTGATAGTGAGTGAGAGAGAGAGAATCGCTATCCGACGAAATAAACCAATAGGGGGCCTTTTTAGGGCAGAGCAAATTTCAAGGCATAGGCCTATATTGGAGTTTCTATCTTGAAGGTTATGAATTAATTGCTAAAGTTCTAGAGCGTCCGGGGGCTCCGCCCCAGGAACCCCGGCACGTGGACTCCCATTCAAGACAACCTTATGACCTTCAAAATTGTACTTTGGAGATAGTGAGTGAGTGAGAGAGAGAGAGAGAGAGAAAGAGAGAGAGAAAGAGAACCAAATATTAGAAACTACATAAGGAAAAAGTGTATTTCTTCCTCGCTCGTTTTGCTCGCTCGCATCATTTAGAAATAGGATGCTATCAGGCGGCGGAGTGGAGAAATGAAACGAGCTGCCCGAATGTCATTCTAATCGACAGCGAGGTGCCCGAATATATTTTATATCTTTTATATCGAAAATATATTTTTACCACTAGTTCGTTTCACTCGCTCGCATCATTTAGAAACGGAACAATCCTGGGCAACAAGATGTAAGAAATTTCTTATATTCATGTCATTTTGGCGACAGGGTACCTGCATACCCTTTTGAAATATTTAATCTAGTGTTTTGATTTATTTCTATAAAAAAATGATTAACCAAAATATGAAGACAAAAAATTGAACAAAATTATTTAAAAAAAAAACATATTAAAGGTATTTTTTTGTTTTGTAGAGATCTTTTATTCCCGTACGTTTGTACATATGGCACTTCACCAGTTTAAAGAGGCATGTTCCCCGTATTCCAGAGGGCGTTAAAAATACGTACCCGCTGGCGGACAGTGCTAGCTGCCTATTGACACCAACAGAATACGGCTCTTACGCAGATGGCATGTTCCGAATGCCCGCACAATGCCGATTATCGCATACATGTGCCGAAGTAATACCAATCGCAGTTCGGTTCTAAGATTCGGCTGCTGTTTCCGCCCACTTTCGTGACTTCAGGATCGGCAGCGATCAGCTGGCTTGACAAAGGCAGGCCAGGCCGCGCGTACTTTGATTGACAGCTGTATGCAAATTAGAAGTCGATCTTCGGAACAAAGACGGCGATGACTAGAGCAGCGATAACTACAATGGCGGGAACGTGCCCCTTTAAGGGTGACGACATTGGGTTTGGAGTTACGCGAAATTTTTTACTTCTGAAGAGGTTGCCGTGACTGAAAAACTGTTGAAAAACGCTGCGCTAGACTATAAATCAGATATAGTGACCTGTATTTGTTTTACTTCCCCCTTATCCAGGTACCAATCAAATCGAGATAAGAATTCATCAGTCAAGTGTCACTGGACTTTTTATATGACGTGTGTCTCTCCACGTAATACGACATATTTTTATATGACATATGTTGCGTCAAACTCGGTAATTTTCTGCCGCGAAAAAAGATAACAACGAAGTTGCTCTCTTCGTTATTTCGTTACCATGATGTTCTTCATCTGATATTGCAATATTTAGAAAGAAGTCCAAGATTACGTGCAGCTGTGAGATCTTTCATTTTTAAGTACCGGCCTCGGTAAGAATTTCAAAAGTTCGTTTTAATTCTATATAACTTGAAGGCAGATTAAGCCTAGTCTCAAATGAGAAGATTAAAGCCTAGTCTCACATGAGATTACATCTTTTAGACGGCATAAGTCAATGGCCAGAGATCGTGGTGGTCATAGACCGTGGCTCGGTCTTTGGCGCTATGTGAATTGGTTTATTAAACAAAAAAGTGAATGCAAAATAAACAGTAAAAGCATTGCCTTGAATTAATGATGTCTTCAAAAATTCTCGCAACAGGCAGTGACATGAATTGTTTGACGTCTTGATTTTGGAAAGGCCTTTTTTCATCAGCTGAGTGAATACTCAGTAGCGGAGATATTTCTTTGGTTATAGAGACAATTTACAAATGTGCATATACAAAGTTCGAAGATACTTCTTTCATGCGAAACAAATACAATTTAGTTTTAAGTTTAACTTAAATTTAAAAAAAAATTGTCTAATGCTATGGTCACATTACCCAAAAGTAGCCTGCTCGGCGGCCGAGCGGCGAGTTTTTAACTAAATCTGCCCGGCGGCTGCCCGGCCACCGAGCGGCGGCCGCCCAGTCCAGCCACCGCTCGTTTTTAGGGCATCGCTCGGTCGCCGCTGAAGTTTTAGCGCGGAGTTAAAATTTGGGCGGCGCCTGCTCACTTTTCACTCGCCGCCCAAAATACGCTCGGTGCCTCGGCGGTCGCCGCCCACCCGGGCACCGACCTAATTGCTGGGCGATGCCTAAATTCCAGCAGCGACCGAGCATGCTACTGATCGGTCGGTCGCTGCTCTGATTTGTGATCATAGCTTTACCCAGCGTTTTTTAGCCTTTTTTCAGTCACGACACACTTTAACAAAATTATTTTGTAATCAACATAATAGATTAGATAGTAGGTAATATATGCGGATACCCCGCTCCCAAATATACAATTATATGAGGATATTCTGGCATCCCGATGCCCTGAATTCCCCCTTTTATATATGTTGTGAGTGTGTGAAGCGAACAAGTTGTAAAAATGTAATTTTGATTAGGCACCTCGCTGTCAAATAGAGTTATATTCGGGCACTTTGGGGCCCGTTTTCAACAAAAAAATGCGAACGAGCGAAGCGAGCGAGGAAGATATATACTTTTCGTCTTTAAAATGTTATTTCCTCATCAAATTACATACACTAGCAAGCGGTTCTAATATATGGTGTTTCACGAAATCGACGTTATTCCAAAATAACTGTTTAATGTACCTAAATTTCTCTCGCCGCACCCCGGCCGAAAAAACGCTGATCTTACCCATTAGAGCTCGACCAGCACGCGCGTGAATAGTTGTAGTTGTTCAGTGTAAGTGTACATCAAATACAATGTTATTCGACGGTATGGAATAATCGATATGAACAATTATTTTTGACAGCCTTATTTACTCTTTTCATATAATATTTTCCAGATAGAGACGATGGATCTCTTTGACGCAGTTAATCAAGGAAACGAACAATTGGTACATACATTTATGAAGGAGTCAAGTGCTGGTATAAATGAAATCGATGAGCAAGGTTTCACGGCATTACATTATGCAGTTAAAAGGTAAGATTTATCTATTCAATCATTAGTTCATTAATTGATACCCCTTAAAGTGAACGAACTATAATGCTCCTATGTGAATCAGTGGAATATATACAGCATGAAGCTGAAGTTTTAGTTAAGCATTATATCATTATGATATTTGATATACGAGAGAGGCATGAACGGATATTGCGCATATATTCACCCCAGGGAATGCTCAAATATATTACAACTGTGGCTTTGGCCCAGCTGCCACGAGACGCTCAAAGCATTAAAGGAAAAGTTATTAACAGGTACCCATTTATTACACGTGAGTAGAGAGCGGCAAATGCAGATTTAATACGTTATAAAATTACATTTTTGCCGGCTGGGAATCGAACCGATTCAAAGCCGGACCCCTTTCCGAAAGAGAACGCAATCGGATAAAAAAGTTCTTCCTTTATCAGATATGAAACAGTCATGATAAAACCAAAATAATTATTTGACATTAATTTAGTCAGTTCAAGAGGTTTTGTGAAATAGAATAGCCCTTAAAAAAATTTAATATTAATAATAATAATAAGATTCCGCTTACATATAGCGCTCATTACAATGTCTCTAAGCGCTTTACAGAAATACTATAACCCCTATTTGGGGTCCGATTCTCGACGGAGACATTTTTTCAACCTTTCGGAATTTTCAAAATAGAGGACAGTCATTGGAACTTAATTCACAACCGTTAATCTCTAATTTCTCTTCGCAGTGTATTTATTTCCACGAGAATTGTAAGTGTTGTGATAAAGATGAGGCCAGCCTTGCTGAAAATTTGCTTTAAAAAT
This sequence comes from Strongylocentrotus droebachiensis, assembly GCA_035222895.1. Lineage (NCBI taxonomy): Eukaryota > Metazoa > Echinodermata > Echinoidea > Camarodonta > Strongylocentrotidae > Strongylocentrotus > Strongylocentrotus droebachiensis. The sequence continues at coordinate 161,559 of JAVYIG010003683.1, forward strand.
TCGGCATACCCTGAAATTTGCCACCACGAATATTTGCATGAAGACAATGCAATTGTGGCATTATTCCCGGCATCGTACATTACAGAGAATGTCTTCTTCATTTTGCTCAGTACTTAGTGATTACACGTTTTTCTTATTATTTTGAACATTCCTTTAATTAAACCTGGAAAAAATGTGTTCAAATTGTACTGTTGAATTCTGTAAGATATTATTTGTCACTACAAATTAAAATTACCTTTAAAAGTATATCATTCTATACAAAAACAGAGAAGGCGCTAAAAAGCTGCAATTGCCCGTTTATTATTATTTTGTTTTTTTAAGGATTGAATTAAATGTTTTAAACAACATTGCATTTAATCCCTTCTTATCGAGAGAGAAAAAAGAAAACAGCTAAATAAAAGAACCACAAAGAATAAGTAATGAGGTTTGTTATATTTTATCTTTACAGTCGTTCTATTGTTCTTCAAAACGTAGATTACTTTATGTAATCATGACAACGAGGTAGCAAACATTAAATTTTGAAAACAGTTTTTTTTTCTGGTATCAGATAAGCAAAGTCACTTACCATTTGAAACTTTAAAAAAGAGGATTTATTCTTCAATGGGCTTATAAAGAAAGAAATATATAGTAAAATCCCTATTATCTCGATTATGAAAGAAAATGCGTACATTGTCGTATACATTGTTTCTTAGATGTTAATCTTTGCCATCAGTAAACAAAATATTAAAAAAAAATAAAAAAATCTAAGATAGAAAGAGAGACACAGAGAAAGACAGAGCCACATAGAGAAAGAGAGAGAGAGAGAGAGAGAGAGGGGGGACGAGAGAAAGAAAGAGAGATACAAGAAAGTGATTACAGATTTTAACTGAACAAAATAATCATCATTCCCTTTAGTGTGACCTTCATAATAATTACTTTACTCAGTTGCCATCATGTTTGCATTAATAACTCCGACTGAAATGTTCCGAAAGAAATGCCGAGAAACAATAATTTTTATATCTATCTAATTATACACAAGGTTATCGCGGTTATTTTGATTATCAAGATCTTTTTGAAATTCTTTCTTAACGGATTCTTGTCAACACGAGTTGCTCTGAACGTTAAAATGCTTGTCAAACATGTTCGACAATTGACATCGTCACTCTTTAAAAATAATAGCCTAGGTCACATTTTGAAGAAAATTGGTGTTTTTGTAAAGTCATCTCTTCATGAGGCTATACACTTGTGTTAAATGAAATATGTGCTGAATTTAACACATTCATACTGCTTAGTATAATGGCCTAAGTGAAGCGTGTGACTTAGGCCGTTTAACTATTTATGTCAAGAAATGTGACTCGGGCATTAACGAAGACGACTGAGAAACATGGGATTTTGTTTAATGGAAATGTGTTAATTTCCTTCAACTATATTGTTTGTAGTGGGAATAAATGAAGTGAACTGTTATACCTAAACTTATTCCAGGATTAATTTGGCCTAAGTCAGCTGTAAAAATTGCTTTGGTAAGTCACAACGGCATGTTTAAAAGGGAATCTAATTCTAATCCTCTTATGAAACAGATGTGATGGGCAGCATTATTTGTATTTCAATAATCTATCCCCAAACCTTTCTGTGTAAGCCAAAAATATCATTTATCCTATGTTTGGTTCAGTTTTCTCTACTATTCTCAAATCTTGAAAATATGATTCAGGCCATTATTTTAAGAAGGTGACGGCATGTTAGATTGAAAACAAAATAACTATTCATATGACATGGATTTGGTATCACTCAAATTCGAATGGCATGATATTCATTTTTCATTATGTCAAAGGTCATTCATATATCGTGGGCAAACACTTGTATAAGATAAGATAACGTATCTTGTTATTCATTTTCAGTGTAATAATGCATTCAGTTAGCATTTAGTATTTCAAAGGCTTTCAAACTCAATTTTGTATGTGCCTCAATTGATGTTAATATTTATATTTAGCCACCAAATTAGAGTTATGAGAACAAATAAAATTGAGGTACAGTGTCATCAATACAAAACACATATTTTCCCTTGTATACGTAAATTCCTTTTGAATACGGAAAGTCTCTCGTAGTATATTTCCCCCAAAAGACAGCCCCTATTGGTGAATGTATGTTTAAACGATATAGGAACGATTGCTGCTTACGTCATTTATAAGAACAGATACTTTTCCAATTAAAAATGAGGAATTTCAGGAGGACTATGATCTACTGCTTCATTGTCTTCATTTGTAAAATCTTTGAACCATATTTTGTTGATATATTTCGTCAGTTTAGTACAATCAAATACAAGATTTCACTTGCTTTTCCTTGTTTTAAAGGCGTACTGACAAGTCGTTAACAGACAAAAAATGTTCATATTCAGGGGTCTTTCAGATAAAATATTCCACAACTAAACCAATCTGCGTTAAACAAAGACTGCGAATTCAACAATTTATTTTTGTTATGTCATATTTGCTAATGAAAACATTTTTCTTGTAAGGATACTTTTCTCTACAAGTATATCCTTTCACATAATTCCAGGCTTGTAATATTTCTGAATAGAAATCAGGCAAGAAGTTGTAATTTCTGGACATCTAATTCAAGGTTTATCAGAAGATTAAGCCACCGACATAATAATACCACTAATTACACATATCTTTCCATGGACCTTTACTGTCACCCAATAATCTACTAAGCCATCTTAAACGAAAACTCAATATACAGAGTGAGTCAGAAAAAATGTCCCACTTTTTAAAAGTTGTATTGTTTGAAGTATGAATATTTAATCATAGGTTTCATGATATGTCTTGAAAGAGTTATTCTCCCAGTACATTTAGATACCATTTTCATTTGAATCTCTGCATGCATGACTGAACATCAGACAATCTTTACAAGACTGCCAGATCTCACTTGCGCCAAGTTACTGGGTGAGGAATAAAACAGTGCATTAAACAAAGACAGTCAGACAGACACACAAACACACACACACGCTCACACACAAAAACACACACACGCACACGCACACAAATGAGCGTTTCATTCCCGACAAGGCCCACCGAAACTGTTACTTTTTGTCGGGAATTCTTCTTTTTGTACGAAAAGTTGAGTGGCCGCTGTCCTCTTGGTGCGTATTGGCGGATGTTGTGCGTCATGATGATGATGATGGTGATGATAATGATGATGATGATGAAGATTAAGATGATGATAATGATGATGATGATGACACGATGGTGGTAGTGAATGTGTACTAAAGGGAAAGATTGTCAGGGTTATGCCACTTGAACATTCAGCGATCTTGATGAAAATCAATGCAAGATTAGAAAAGGGGAAATTATGAAACAATTGTCACCGTTTGTTTGTGTGTGTGGGTGCGTGGGTGTGTCTGCGTTTGTGTGTGCGTGTTTATGTGTGTATGTGTGTGGGTGTGTGTGTGCGTGTGTGTGTGTGTTTTTGTCTGTCTGGCTGCAAAAGAAAATATATATTTGCCAACATATGGACTAAGACATATTCTCTTCATATTATAATATTGCATTTGTGGGTACAGCAGTAAGATAATTGATGATAGCGGCAGGAGCAGTGGTATGAACAATCGAAAGGTCATAATGAACAAGAAATGATTAATAAGAGAGATAGATACAGTTTATTCAATGCTCGAGCGATGTAAATTTAGTAGTATTTGAAATAATTATACAATTTTAAAGTAAATAGCAATTCAATATAATTAAAATATGTTGTCACGATATATAAAATTCATTAAAAAAATGTACACGAATCAAGACATTGAAATGATAAAATATTACAATGGATATAAACTCCAACAAATTAACTTTTATTATACATGCGTATCATATTTGGAATAGGAATGTTTTGCTCCAGTTGCACTTCTCTTCAACATAAATGCAATGATGTCTTTCGATATTCGAACAATGTCAGCAACTAAACGACCTTTAACATACGTAGTTTGGTTCTTGTCAATAACTAATATATATTTAAGATATATTTCATTTGGGTGTAGTCAACCCGCTTTTAACTTGAGGGTTTTTAGCATAGCAGGCAGCTTATTCTGCCACACAAATTCAGAGGGAGGGAAGCAAATTTTTCCAGCAGAGCGTGGAAGAGACATACAGAGCAATGGCCTACGTTCCCCTTTTCGACATTGTTTTATGGAGCCAATTTATAACTAATTATTATTTACTTTTAAAGGAAATTCATGATGCTTTCTGTATTTCTATTTGATTAAACATCGTGTATTTGAAGCTAATTGAGACTTTCGCGTTAATGACGTCCGTGTTAGGGTTTTTTAAATAATTAATACATTGCACATTCATAATCTCCTATATATTATCTGTATTGTTGCATTATCTATGTATATTTAGTATTATGTCAACGATACAGACAGGAATCATTTGAGTAATATATTTGTTTTGAAATTAAATACTGAACACTGCATTTATATTGCTGATTCGAATGTTCCTTTATTCTGGGGTGGTTAAAGCTGCCTTTATATTATAAATATTTATTACTTAATTCTAAATGACTGACAGATATTTGATATTTAGAGAAGAACAATCCCGGTAGACAATCTCTATACAATTATATTAAAACAAGATTTAACTATAGGTTAGTAAAAGAAAAATTTGAACGAATATATACTTTTGAATCCAAAGTTGCAGGCGTTCGGGCTAGACTGTCCCTTTTAATCTCAATAAACGGGACGAGAGTACTAAACAAAGAAAATTATATTTTGAAAGAAACAATGAAATTTTACAGATCGTTATATATTAATGAAAAACTAAATTGTAAGCTTATTATTAAGAATTATGTGCCCTCATAAAATATACCACTTCTAAATAGCGATGATAGAAATTCATGTGAAGGTCTGATGAGAGTTGCCGAATGTAAACATACAATTTTATCTACTAAAAAATGAAACACCTACGTCTGAAGAAATCCCTGTAGAATTTTATTACAATTTTTTTGGAACGACCTAAATCACATTCTCGTTGATGCCGTGAAAGAGAGTTATGCTAATGAAACTATTTCTTTCTGTACAATGTATATAAAGTATATACATTAAAATTAACCAAAAAATATAAAAATTCATTCCAAATTGTTTCAGGCCTTGTGTAGGCCCTAATCTGGATGTCTAGGGGACAGGCGCGTAGCCAGGGGGGCGGTGGGGCGGTCGCCCCCCCCCCCCCCCAAAAAAAAAAACGCCGGCCAAAATAAAAAGAGAGAGAAATAGGAGACAAAAAAGAAAGAGGACGTAGGAAGAAAAAGGGAAAAGGAGTCGAGAACGGTACAACGAATCGTCAAAGCTTCCACGCTTCGCGCGGGAAGGGGGAACTGAGTTCAAACTTAGGATTAAGTGTCGGGAAAGGTACAACGAATCGTCTTCTTTCTCTAATAATTTAATGAAACGTCAAAACTTCGCACGAGAGGGGAGGGGGGGGCAGAATTCAGACAATGATTAAGAGTCGAGAAAGGTACAACGAATCGTCTTCTTTCTCTAATAATTTAATAAAACGTCAAAGCTTCGCGTGAGAGGGTGGAGGGACTAAATTCAGACAAGGATTATGAGTCGAGAAAAGGACAACGAATCGTCTTCTTTGAAAGCTTCCGCGCTTCGCGCGGGAGGGGGACTGAATACAGATAAGTATTAAGAGTCGGGAAATTAGGTACAACGAATCGTCTCTTTTCTCTAATATTTTAATGAAACGTCAAAGCTTCGCGTGAGAGGGGGAGGGACTGAATTCAGACAAGGATTATGAGTCGAGAAAGGTACAACGAATCGTCTTCTTTCAAACCTTCCGCGCTTCCCCCTCCCTGCACCCACCCCCCTAGGGAGCGCGCTTCGCGCGCTCTTTAAGTGATTTGCATGCTTCGCGTGCTCACTACCGCCCCCCCCTAAAATGAAATCCTGGCTACGCGCTTGCTAGGGGAACCTTTGAGTGGTCCACCGGAGTTTGAGGGAGAGTGCGACCAAAGTCCTTTTGTGTTTTCCAAAGTCAAATTCGCTCTTTATTAGTCTCAATAATATTATTCAGTCTATTTCTATCCATACAATTTATATAAGAATAAACATTAAATTTGTCTGAAAAATGGCAAAGTCATTCTAAAAGTTTGGGAGAGAATGCAACCAAGGTTTCGCGTCGATCTTTTGGTACTTTTCCAAAGTCAAATTCGCTCTTTATTACTCTCACTAATTTTGTTCAATCTATTTCTTTCTGTACAATGCATATAAAGTATTTACATCAAATTTAACTGAAAATATTAAAGTCATTCTAAGAATTTTGAGGCTTAGCTGCCCTTTGCTAGATTTCTAGGGGGACCTTTGAGTGGTCCCCCGGAGTTTTGGGGAGAATGCAACCAAGGTTTCGTGTCGATCTTTTAGTACTTTTCCAAAGTCAAATTCGCTCTTCATTACTCTCACTAATTTTGTTCAATCTATTTCTATTTGTACAGCGTATAAAAAGAATAAACATAAAGTTTAACTGAAAATATTAAAGCCATGCTAAGAATTTTGAGGCTTAGCGGCCCTTTGCTAGATTTCTAGGGGAACCTCTGAGTGGTCCCCCGGAGTTTGGGGGAGAATGCAACCAAGGTTTCGTGTCGATCTTTTGGTACTTTTCCAAAGTCAAATTCGCTCTTTATTACTCTCGATAATTTTGTTCAGTCTATTTCTATCTGTACAACGTATAAAAAGAATAAACATGAAATTTAACTGAAAATATTAAAGTCATTCTAAGAATGTTCAGGCTTAGCGGCCCTTTGTTAGATTTCTAGGGGGACCTTTGAGTGGTCCCCCGGAGGTTGGGGGAGAATGCAACCCAGGTTTCGCGTCGATCTTTTGGTACTTTTCCTAAGTAAAATTCGCTCTTTATTACTCTCACTTATTTCGTTCAGTCTATTTCTTTCTGTACAATGCATATAAAGTATTTACATCAAATTTAACTGAAAATATTAAAGTCATTCTAAGAATGTTCAGGCTTAGCGGCCCTTTGTTAGATTTCTAGGGGGACCTTTGAGTGGTCCCCCGGAGTTTGGGGGAGAATGCAATCCAGGTTTCGCGTCGATCTTTTAGTACTTTTCCAAAGTCAAATTCGCTCTTCATTACTCTCACTAATTTTGTTCAATCTATTTCTATTTGTACAGCGTATAAAAAGAATAAACATAAAGTTTAACTGAAAATATTAAAGCCATGCTAAGAATTTTGAGGCTTAGCGGCCCTTTGCTAGATTTCTAGGGGAACCTCTGAGTGGTCCCCCGGAGTTTGGGGGAGAATGCAACCAAGGTTTCGTGTCGATCTTTTGGTACTTTTCCAAAGTCAAATTCGCTCTTTATTACTCTCGATAATTTTGTTCAGTCTATTTCTATCTGTACAACGTATAAAAAGAATAAACATGAAATTTAACTGAAAATATTAAAGTCATTCTAAGAATGTTCAGGCTTAGCGGCCCTTTGTTAGATTTCTAGGGGGACCTTTGAGTGGTCCCCCGGAGGTTGGGGGAGAATGCAACCCAGGTTTCGCGTCGATCTTTTGGTACTTTTCCTAAGTAAAATTCGCTCTTTATTACTCTCACTTATTTCGTTCAGTCTATTTCTTTCTGTACAATGCATATAAAGTATTTACATCAAATTTAACTGAAAATATTAAAGTCATTCTAAGAATGTTCAGGCTTAGCGGCCCTTTGTTAGATTTCTAGGGGGACCTTTGAGTGGTCCCCCGGAGTTTGGGGGAGAATGCAACCCAGGTTTCGCGTCGATCTTTTGGTACTTTTCCTAAGTAAAATTCGCTCTTTATTACTCTCACTTATTTCGTTCAGTCTATTTCTTTCTGTACAATGCATATAAAGTATTTACATCAAATTTAACTGAAACATATAAAAGTAATACTAAAATGTTTCAGGCCTTGTGTAGGCCCTAAGCTGGATTTCTATAGGGGAACATTTGAGTGGTCCCCCGGAGTTTGGGGAATAGTGCAACCCAGGATTTGGGACAACATAATTTTTGTAAATTCAGTTTTTAAAGTCACCGTGTCTAATTATCTGCTCCATCTAATATTCTACTTATTAGTATTGGTATAACTCCAGCGTGACAGCATGGATATCCAATTCTCACATTATCATGCATTTACTCTTTAATTTTGAAAGACTTTTATATTGATGTATAGTTTAATCTGTGGAAAGTTTTCCTCTAAATACACAAACGAAAACTATTTAATTTAGAAACCTATGATAAATGGAATTAGGGTGAGACTCTCCGCCCGGCGTCTCTTGTGATACTTTTTTTAATTCGCTCTCCTGATTGGCTCATCTTGAACTTTTATTTTGTAACTAAGCGGGTATAATTTATTATTTGTCAGTGCTTTCATGAGCCGTGAATCCGTTCATTTGGATAGGGGGGGGGGGGGGGCGAAAACTGAGCGTGACAGACAGGGCAAGCAAAGTGTGCAGGCATTGAGACAATTACATAATAAAATGTTTATAAATAACACAATTTAAAGGTACTATGTCCTATTTGCAGCCAACATCAAATTCTGTAGGACTTTGCCGGAATTATGAATATGTCACGTATGTCCTATCTGCGAATTTAAAGGTTAACAGTCTGTGTCCTAATATTCACATTATGCAAGGAAATCCTTTTCTTTTTAGACTTCACTGTCAGACACTATTAGTGACTGACTGACTTCTTTTTTTATCTTTGAAACCTAAAATGAACCACAGCATCACCCGAGAGTTATCGGCTGTGCGGTACAATATTATTCTTTCGTTCCTTCCATTTCCATTGATACAGAATATATTGCGAATGTCTCAAGCAAAGTTTCTATCGCCAAGGCTGTCTTGTACTCATATACACCCCTGGCTCAACCAGACTTATGATACAATATGGAATTAAATATATGTCTCTTTTTAAAGAACTAATTTACCAGATCACGGCATTCATGGTAATACCACTCGTATTATGTATCAATATATCTTTGAAGTGACGTTGCGTTATGTTACTCTAACTGTAATAGTATATTTTGAGTGTTGGCCAACTGGTCGTCTAGCCTATTCTATTTGGCAATGTAATCAGATTATCTTTTAGTGAGCCTTTTTCATGGCAATTACTGAAAATAAAGTTCACGAATGACGAATATGGGCTGCCATTTGCAACGGAGTTACAAAAATCTTGATGCTGTGATTTGTGGCACACATGAGGATTAATTTTTCACTCGTTCGTATAATTTTACAGTTGGAAGGGTGATCAACTATTATCATAAGTCAAAACTCTTTTAGTTTTCCTGAAACGCTTCAAGTTCAAGATGAAAACAATTGGTAAGAGAATAATACAAATAGATCTAAAGCCTCTTTGTGATGAATCAAAAAGACATCAACATTATTAGGAATGGCGAAAGTGATTTTACCTGACTGCTATAAGAAGGCAAGTACAAGTAAGCAACAAAGGGGTCCTACACTTTAAATCCTATCCGATGGCCTTAATTAATATATGCCTTACCAAATGGCACTAAAGCATCGACTTTGTTTCGAACGGTGGACCTGCCGGTTACGCAATTACGACACCACTGTCTACCGTCTAAGCTGTCACACCCCCTATATGTATGTAAGGGATTCTTGGAAGATTTTATGGATCTTTTGCATCCATCTTCCGGCTTCCATAACTGTTTAATTTATTATTAAAATATCAATGCAAGATATTATTTTCAGCAATTTTTTTCCATTTATGATGTTTATACATAAAAGGTGTCTTCATGAAATAGATTCAAGGTTTATTAAAGGATTATAGTGCGCATAAATATAAATTTTATGTCTCAAACTTCAAACTAAATAATGCCAGGTTCTAATACTGTACAAAAAACATAACATTTGGGGTTTGTTTCCTAATTTCTGTATCGCTCATTATATGAAATTGTTAATATTTTGAAATTGTGAAATCACATGGCTATTTCTGGGGTGATGGACCACATCGGGCGCTACATAAACATATTTCTACGATACTATATGTACCACCCTAAAAAATTCTTCTGTATTGTGTATTTTCACATTACAAGTAGACATGTCTTGTGTATTCATCTTAATAAGCTATAAATGAAGGGGAAAGGCAATCTACACGTATTTAAATAAAATACACCTGCAAGAAGCTCTCATGTTTGTTTTGTACTTTAAACAAAAAATCTTATTCCTGGAGCCTTGATATTTTTGTCTTTCTCTCTTTCCTTATGTTGTCTCTTTATTCTCTTGTTTTGTTCATTTATGGATTTCTTTGTTTTTACTGCCTTCACCTTCTATTTCTCCATATGCATATTTTTGTTTTTCTCTTTCTTTCTTTCCTTATATATGTTCAATGTTTTCTCTCATTTCTCTATCTCTCTTTCCTTAATTGCTTCGCCCGTTCTTTCTCTTTATGTCTTTTTTTAATTGTATTTCTTTGTCTTTCCTTCTTTCATCTTCTTTCTTTCCTGATATTGTTGTTTGTTTCCGCCTTTTTCTCTTACTATTCTTCCCTTTGTATTGCCTTTTTATTTGTTTCATCTTATTTTTCTATATTTCCTCCAATATAAATGTATTTGATCTCTTTTCTTTTGAGCTTCTCTTTTATTATTTCTGTTTTGTTAATAATAATGAGCATGCGATATAGGCTGTTGTTCACTTGTCTTTGACACTTATTCTTGACAGACAAAGTGCATATTTTCTCAAAACTTTAATGATCAGTTTCCTCATAATAAAAATCAAACCACAATAAATCTTTACAAACTGTGTATCAGTAAAAAATGAGGGTACCGAATCAAAAGGATAAAGGTTTATTTTTCTTCAATTTTCTTCAACATTGGTCAGTTTAACAAAATTATTCCAACTTTATGATATCAGTGTTTGAAAATACCCTATACAATTAAAAGTAAATGCATTCGGATTACTGTATGTTGTTCGCATTGTTTTTCTTCTGCACAACGCAAGTGAATATGACAATGTTTGGAAAGGTTGTACTAAAAATCCAAAGGTTGAGGGTTTGAATTTCAACCCGGCACTAATGTAGTCCTTTGGCACAAAAATCCACATTTTCCACTCTCCGCCCAGGTGAAGTTGGATACTCGATATGCTAAAGCGCTACATATCCAGATCTTTAGTCACTCCACTTTATGACGACGGGGTAGAAATGTCGGGGCGCCAGGAGCGCCACGGTGTCACGGATATGTGCGCTATACGAGAACTTCACCGTTATTATTTTTATAGATTATCTTGAGTTTAACAATTATTGTCAAAGTACATCTTGTATAGATTATTTGGAATATGATGATATATGACGCATAGCTATTTCTCCTTTCCAGTAAGAACCTACAGATGGTTGAAACTCTATGCAAATATGGCGCAGGGGTCAACGAACGCACAACAGAAGGCCTACTCAAGACACCACTGTACATGGCAGCAGATGCGGGTGACCTTGAAATCGTCAAAAGTCTTGTCCTGAGTCAAGCTTCCATAGATTTACCAAGCGACAGTAACAGTTGGTACAAGGAAAATGGACAGACCCCTCTTCATCGTGCTGCATACAAGGGTTATCTAAACATTGTTGAGTTCCTGGTAAATGAATGTGATGCTGACGTGAACATCGTAGATACAGATGGTTCGACACCACTGCACCTAGCAGCTTTTCTTGGACGGAAGGATGTTGCCACTTTTCTTACCAGTAAAGGGGCCGATGTCGACAAAGAAGATTCTTCTGGCTCAACACCTCTTAACTGCGCCTCAGACAGGGGTTACTTAGCAACAGTTTCATTCCTTCTTCAGAAAGGAGCTCAGCTGGGTCAGAGAGATGCAAACGGGCTGACGGCATTGCATCGCGCAGCAAGAAAGGGCAATACTAACGTCATGAACCATCTACTGGACAGTGGGGCTGATATTGAGCAGGAAGATAAGAAGGGGCGAACATCACTGCATATTGCGGCAAGGCGTGGACAGAAAAGCTGTGCCTCCCTGCTACTTGAGAGAGGAGCAAACAAAAATCAGACAGACAAGAGCGGCCAAACACCTCTCCACCATGCAGCGGATAAAGGTCACCTAGAAATGATCAAAGCTCTACTGGACAACGGTGCAGAGATAAACCATAAAGATGAGACCGAGGAAACGTCACTGCATGTTACATCAAAGAAAGGGCACCCGGATATTCTGAGATACCTCTTAGCTCATGGAGCTAAACCTGACATCCAAAACAGCGATGGCCACACCGCTCTTGACTGCACCAGCGATGATCATATTCGACGAATCCTTTCAAGGTTAGCACTACAGTTTTTCAACTCTAACATTGCATTTCAAAATATTTGCTTGTAGTTACTTTTTTCCTTTGGGAAAACAGTAAAAAGAGACCATATTTAAAATAAAATATTTAATGGATTGTGACCCGACATATTAAACAGAATATACGTCATATAGCAGTGTCAAAGAGGGAGAGAGAGAGAGAGAGAGAGAGTCCCCATCTGCTGAGTAGTCACATGCATCAGGGAAAGGAAGGTACAAGTTTTACCAATTACTGCATAACGTTCAAATTAACCAGGCCAATGATAAGGGTTGGATGTGGTAGGGGGTTCTATCATCTTCTAAGGCGCATCTCCCCTTCTGCGTTTTTCCTTCTCTTCTTTAATTTCCCCAGTATATTGCCATTCGATTGCATGAGGCGGAGGGGCCATTAATTTTCTATGTTAGTGTAATACTACTTATCATCAAGAATGGAATATTTAGTAAAATACTGAACCCAAATTTTCGTATTTACTTCATTTGCCTTCTATTTTTTCAGATTTCAAAAAGATGGAGTCATCCTTGACAGTGAAGATGATTTCCTTTTTGACAGTGGATTCGAGGACGATGAGTCCGGTGGTGAACCAACCCAAGATGAGTTGTATAACATAGCAAACACTGTTGGAAGCGTTTTGGACCTCTGGGAACTCTGCAAGGAACTCAGAATGGAGGACGACACCATAGCCAAAGCACTTCCTGTCGTTGTACACTACACTAGCCTTGCTCTTCAAATCTTGAAATCATGGTCTCAGGAAAAACCGGGAAATGAAAAAGCAAAGAAGAAAATTCTGAAGACAATTCCAGAATATCAACGTATTCGATCAGGGAAAAGTACATTGCAGATATATACTGTATTTAACAATTCTCTTTTATCATGGTGATGGGCTATGGCATTATGTATACAATCAGCCTTTGCCATAAATGATTAAAAAAATAGGCTGTGATAAAAACTTAATAACACTTTTACGTTTGTAATGATTATTTTTGAACCCAGCTAAAACGTAACCAGACGAAAATAACTGTCTCTTTGCATTTGCAATTATAAAAGTGTTTAAGACCATCTTATAGCTTTAGGCGATTTTGTTTTCAATGTGTCACATAGCTTAGGGCTAGTTATGGGATAACGTTTATGACACTCAGGGGAAATCTGAACAATTGATGAATAACACCTTCTCTTTTTGTTTTCTTTTTTCTGTTGGTCTATCTACCACTCTGTCTATATCCTTTTGCTTCTCTTCCGATCTCTTCTGTCTGTGTGTATTTGTTGAGTGTGCGTCTCTGTCTCTATAAATTATCATTGATTTTGCAGCAAAGAAGTACGATGTCCTTCTCAAGCAACTGTCTACGGAGATATACACTATGCCCATATTGCTCAATATGGCGTCGCAGTTGGAATACCGAGCAAAGGATGTCATTGGTCAGATTGAACAAAGCTCAGCGCCACCAACTAAACAAAGGCTACAGAATGCTGCAATCGAGCTACTTTCAAAGTGGGTGGAGAAAGGAGGGAAACGAGATGAACTCCTCCGTGCTCTTCAAGCGAGGCATCTTACCGAACCGGCAGAAGCAGTCTCGACTGGTAAAGTTTTCTCCATCTCAAAAATGTCCTTAATAGACTAAGGTTTAGTCATGGAAGAAACAAATATTAAACGGGATCAAATCATGTGTGAGGGCGATACATGTGGAATTATTCAAGCTGATACTCGGATGCTTATAAGTTACAAAGGTTTTTTTTTCTTCTGTGGAAACTTTTTCAGAACACACTTCGTTTTGTTTTAACAGTCCTCTAAGTATCTTATAAAACAGAATATGGTAATGTGACTTGACTTGCTCCCGATAATGAAAACCATGGAAGCGAACTTACATCTGTTGTAATTAATACCATGATGGTAACTTTTACAAAAGTCTCGATATATGTCAACGACCCACGTTTTGTAACTTATGGTACATTGAATCTAAAGTATATTTTATCCTAATACATCACTTTATCATTACATGACCTTCATATTATACAGAAACATATATTGTGTGTGAATTGATCAAGAAGAACCTTTGTATCTTGAAAAGGATCTTTACTAGCTATCGTCCACAATGTTCATATGTGATGGTTTAAGATGTCAACACTTGATCATGTAGCTTGCCTTTGCATTTGGTTCTGAGAGATGGACTGGAAAACTGTATTAGATGTCACAACTATGTTAAGACATTACGATTCCTTTTGTGTAATTTCTTGATATTCGAGTTCAAACTTCCTCCTTCTGGATTTCCCCATACAGCAATTCAACAAGAACCTGGTCTAGCGGACTCATTTTCCTTTACTAAGATTGACAGCGAGGGAGGAGACATTCAACTGGGAGAAGGAGATGTACAGGTGTCTCTTCCTCCTGGTGCACTTGGAGAAGAGACGTGTGAAGTTGTCACAGTCAAGGTTCCAAACCATGCCCCAGAAGTGACCTGTGATGAGGATGAAGTCCAAGCATCACCACCCGTCATGTGCACTCCTTCTGGCTTGACCTTCGATGAGCCAGTCAAACTCACCTTCCCTCACTGCACGAGTCTAGACAAGATAACAGATGAAAGTGAAGTCATCCTTTACACCAATCACGGAACAGGTTAATATGTTGTTTTGTTTAATACAAATCAAATTGAACATCGATGGCTAAATACCATGTGGCTGATAATGTGGGTTCTCCTAGGCATTCTGAAAAGATATCATAAGGTTCCCGGAACATTTTATGTTGAATAATTTCGCGGGATTTTTGACAACTTTCCTGAAGTGTCACGAGACTGTCAGTTTCGAGGCCTGTTGGTCTAGTAGGAAGTCCCCATTAACCATTGTTATGATTGTGCAAATCAAATTTGTATTATTTGGGTAGAGATGACACATTACTTACTCGAGTATTGTCATCACATTCTACTTTTTTTTACAGCCGATTACACTCAAGAAAAACTATCTCGAAAAGACTACACCATTACAGATGACTCAGTCGTGGTGAATGTTCGTCACTTCTCATTGTTCAGGATCGGCATGAAAAAGATTGGAGGTGTGAAATTGGGGTTCTTGCCTCTTCACAAATTGGTCATGCCGCCGTCAAGAAAACCCATACTCCGTGTCATCTTCTATCACAAGTACAAAAGAAATGAATCGGTAAGAACAACACTGGTCTTTGAAACCCATTCCAGCTCAAACACTATTTTTTTTCTTGCTTTTCTTATTTTCTTCTTCTTCAAATTCGGGTGTAACTAATAAAGATAGTATGAAGTTCAGTTTTCATTTTGTTAAGCGTGATTTTAGACTCTGTGTCGGGTTATTGGCCTGGACTAGTAGAATACAGGCCAATGAGTTGATCCATGAATAAATACCATATGGATGTAACAAACCAGGTCGGAGTTAGCACAAGTCCCTAATGCCTATAATCAGATCCACAAATAGATGGATTCAAGTTTGCCCATTTTAGAATGATTTTTTTTTCTCCCATGAAAAGTCTACAATAAAGATGCTCCACGAACATGATATATAGGATAATCCACTTTGGAAAGAATAGTTAAACAAGTTCTTGTATTTCAGTTAATTCTATGTCTGTGCATGTGATGGTTACCATACGTTAATGGGCACACTCCATACTTGTATCTCACTGGATCTTATACTACTGTACAAAGTGATCTCTATGAGCTCATGCGTAGATCTACATAATGAAGATTGGGATTCCAAAATATGTACGGTACGGTTAATGAAACCAAGTTCTGAAATGAAACACACTACGATTTTAACACTCTATATTTTCCTATTTGCATATAATTTGTAAATAAATGGTGTCCTTTTTACTTATAAATAGTTAGACAGTTCTATCAAACAAATATCCATTTTCCCAAAAATTATTTTAGTTAAATAAGATATGGATCATTCATATACAACTTGTCCTCTTTCTCCTTATATACAAGAAAATTTATAAGGAGTATGAGCAGCTGAACCAAGAATTCTGCAAAGCGGCACCCCCTACCGAAGTATTAATGAACACGCTGAACGAGGACCTCACGATCGTATGCTCGGATGGTAGAAAAGAAATCAACGGGAAGGTTCGTTCAAAACCATACGTTATATGCACCATATCATCTGAATAGGGTTTTCGTCAAAATTAGGTGTATTTAGACAAAGATGTCCTGGCAGAGGTCTTCTGAAAACATATTTTACAAATATCGCCATTCTAATTTTATGAGATCAGTGGCAAGTGAAGAGACATATAATTTGTGTTATAGTATGATATGGAAAATAATTGGAAATAAAATACCTTTTTGTAATCTGTGATTCGTATAGATTACTCATTCAAACCTGCGGGGAAAGAAATCAAACAGGACAGAATTTGAGTTGGATTTCTGCAAGGAGTACGGTTCAAAGAACATCAGAATAACTCTTTTTCAAGGGTCAAATGAACTGGAGACTTCACTTTTTGATGTTCTGATGCAAGGTAATGAATAATTATAACTTTCTATGACATTAGCTACATCATTACACTGCAACCAACAACAACAACAACAAAAAATCGTCTTATTTTTTCTTCTCGCATTCCGGTATTTCGCCGTTAGTTGCAAAGCAAACACGACTAAAGAAAAAGAAATCAAAAATCCACCTCTGGATGTGTTTTTTTTAAACGCCTGCCGAAGTTTCACCGATTTTATGTAAAATCAAATTTCGGTGAGATACTGCTTTTTCGTCAATGACTCTCCTTGCTTCCGCGCTAACGCATGCAGGGCTCCGACGTTTGCTCATGCGCACTGCTCATGAGCAAACGTCGACGGTTTCATGGGTTTTTCCAGTAGTGTAAATGGTAGTCACATTCAAACGATTTTTCAAAGTGGTCTTTTGGATACGTTAATGGGCCTCATGAGTATCTTAATTCTTAGTGAATAATTACAAGTGCTGTTAAAAGTCAAATACTAATAAACATCATGTAAATGTTTATTTACATGTAATTCAGCAATAATTCTCATCTTGGAAAATATCAATTGCAAAGTTTTGCATGTTTACCTTTTTCAGTAAAGTTGAAATAAATCTTGTGTTCACATTTCGTTTCAAACAAATCATATCTTGTAATATATCATGATTAAAAAGATATATAGTTCATCTAATTAATGCAATGCGAGTCTTGTTCAACTCATGAGTAATCATCTCTCCTTACTTTACGTTGTAGAACCTGAGCCCACCATACCCCAGCAGGTTGCTCCCGAGTAAGTATTTCAAAGAATATATGTTCAATCCGTTGGTTTCGTTGGGGACATGATTTATTTGGCAGTCGTCGCCATTCTGTATAAAATGTTCCCTTTTATAACTGCATCAGACTAATTAAGTGACAATGCAGCCTTCCACAACAAATATTGGTGTTAGGTTTACATGGGAACAAGGAACAATTTTGTTGTAATTGTTCAGCCTCTGGGGTGCGTACATATTTCATCGAGAATCATTTAAAAAAAAAATTAAATAGAAATTGTAATACCTTTGATATTTCAAACAAAACAGAGATATTACGATAAATGGCACCCTGCGCAATAAACGTTTACCTTTCGGATTTGCACACCCATGTCAAACATATCAGTTATTCCTTGATATAGACGCGGATATTCAGGCTTTAAAATCGCCATTGCAACATATTAGGATTAAGTCTAAGTTGCGGTTGAAAAAACTCGTGAAACAGTTTCCAGGAGCAAGTTGAAAAAATACATTGAAAAGTTTTAAGTCTGAAGTGATTTATTATTCAATAAATGGTAAATCATGATACTCTAGTCACTGTGATGTTTGCATCCCACTATTATGACATAAACACTGTAATCTTGCTATTCGTTTATGTCATTTAGCTCTCCAATCTTTGTGTAGAATAGGCCTACTTGTGTGTGAACATCATACCATCATTCCCCTTTTGGGATACAGACACGCCACGTTAAAATAGGGAAAATATTTGTGTAAGGAAAATGGTGCTTTCGAGTGGTTGACCAGTGACAGACGGAAACGTACAACAATGCCTGAAATTGAGCAATAAAAATAACTGTCTTGTTCGATGTTATCGCTTGTAAAAATTATACAGGAGTAGAGGGAGCCCGACCAAACGCAAGGGGCATTATTTTATTCTAAAGAATCTGTTTTAAATACTTGTAAGCGCCTATTTGTTTGGGATTATATATGTTTAAAGATTGATATACTGGTTGGTAATTTTTTTTCTTTCTTCTTTATTTTTCTTCACCCTTTATCATTTAAAGTCCTTCCTTAACGAGATCTTTTGAGGGCTGTGGGACAACTCAAGAGGAAAACTTGAAATTGGTGGAACTATCGGAAGAGATCCCTCATACTTCAGTATTCAAGTTAAGCCTGAAATTGGGATTTTCAAACGCTAAGGCAATGCGATTTGTTGATACAAATACGAGAGGCGCAGTAGTTGGTACCATGGGCACTCTCCAGATGCTACATGAGTGGCTGAAGAAAACAGAACCACAGTTGCGAAATGAAACTCTAGAGCAGGCTCTAATGTATTGCGAATTGGCAGAAGTTGCCGAAATGGAAGTATTCACATATGTACCGGTTGATGTACATGAAGAAGATGAGGCCGAACAGTCTACATCCACGCGGCTGGTACAGCAACCTGGTTTGGAAGGATCGACGTCATCTGGTTTGGGAATGGTCTCATTCAAGAACAGGCATTACCGACTCGACCGCACTACTAAGAGTCAGAGAGACAGTAGGAAACAATCTATTAACGGTCGCTTCTCACTTACAAATTGAAATTACTCACAATATGTCGTACAATTTGCCGGTGAGGTCCGGTTTAGTACTGCACAAAATGTTTTTATGATGTTTTGTAGGTTGTCATACCAACGTTTATACATTGTACATATGTATACAAACAGGTTCATTTTACTATGTTTGCACTCCATCCTGTCTGAACACCGTTTTTTACGAATTATTTTCCATACTTCTTATATGGTTTCTCAATGAACACAATGCGTATGTAATTCGATGACATTATTCACTCCTTGTGTTGTAATAAAATTGCATTAAATACTCATTTTGTTTAATTACCTTTGAAAATCAAATGGGATATGACATGGGTTTGTATATAGACTAATTTAATAACCTTCTACTTTCATGAAAACTAAAAACACACAATTTTCAAAGTCCAGATATGAGGTAGGCTATATTTACAAATAGCCATTGATAAAACATTATATAGATGCTCCCTCAGCACCTGCTTTCCTTATGAGTTAATAGCTCGCTGATGATACCAGAAACATCGCCAATCTTCACCGACATCATTTACCATTAAGTACACGTATACCTATTATTGATTTTAACAACAAATTGAGTTATTCAGTGTTTGATTTACTTAAATGGTACGTTTGTATTGTTTACGTAGTGGTGCAGGGTGATGGCTTTAGAGGATTCCAGTTTCTTTCTACAAAATTAATGTTCATACTGATGCAATTCATCAGATTATTTATATATTGTTTACGGCTACATTATAACGTGCTCAAGCAATTGCAGTTGTGTCTCGGTATGTTTGTCATTCAATATATGTATTGTTTAAACAGGGGATTTTTAATGGAAGTTGGTAGTTTCGCTCATGATCGGGTTTACGATCCGTAAACCTTTCTTTAGTTTTTATATAGTTTGACAGTGGCGGATCCAAGTGTGGAAAAAAGTGTAAAAACACGTTAATTGTACCTTTTTTTTGGAGATGCCCCCATCCACCCCCCTGGCGCTCAAGGGGGGGGGGGGGGCGATTTTTCAAATTTTCAAGGGCCAAAACAGAAAAAATTGTGCTCACTCCAACTTTTCACAATACACACATGAAACAGAAAATCATGTCCGTGATGTTGATCTTCCTGTTACTACATTGACATGTTTCTCCTTTGTATGTGTAGAAGGTAAATAACGTTAATATTGTATATTAATTGTTTATGTGCACTACACACTCACGTGTCTTTAACTTATTATTCCCAGTGTGTATATCTACTCTGTTGTGCTAGCTAGACCAACTATACTCAATAGTTTACAGTACTAACATATGTTTACAGTATATGTACAGTCCATTATATAGGCCATTATTGCAGTCACCATCATTCTATTAATGGTTTGCGATATAACTAGGTTGATTTGTGTGATTTAGGTTGTTTAGCCTTAAGAAACATAGTGGTTCCATGTATATGACTGTTGATAGTACCAAGAAGGTAGTAATTATGGTAGTGTTGTATTTTGTGGTTTTAACGATGCTATGCCAATATAAATTCCTGTACAGCATGGTGTGCAGTTGATATGTGTAATATGGAGTTTATTGCTTTAATTTATCAAATGTCAATTCTAAACTCTGAATGATGTCACTTATGTAAATGAATGGTGTATAATCCATAATAATAGCATCAACTTGCCTTTTATTTGTTACCATTGCTTAAGACTATTACCCTACTAATCAATCGAGCTTTTAGATTACCTATACATGTCGTCTAACCGTTACAAGTGTTTTAGTCGAAAAGTTACACCGCACATATATTTAGCCACTATATAGATACTGTTTAGGGCCCTACATTCAGTAGACAATTGATTGTATGTTCCAAAGTGTAAACGAGATTTTCCAAGTGTTGAATAAGTAAAACATTTAGAACCCTCTCGTTATACAAGCAGTTACATAGCAAGGAAAAGATAGACTTATCAAATGTAACAAGGGAACTTAATTGAAAAAAGCACTTATTAGAAAAGGAAAAAGAGCACTAAAAAAGGAAAATGTTCATGCTTTTGTACACGATATCAAAAGTTGTTCGCAAACAACACGTATATTTGTATATTGCTTTCTATAATTATTGCTAACTGCATATTGTTAATACGTAATGTATCGTCCTTTAGATAAGATTGTTCCTGTTTATGTAAACAGAAAATGAATCCAGAGCTTGAGCTTTAGGAATTATTGCTTAGAAGAATGATTTTACATTAAAGCTAATGTGGAGGGGGAAAAAGCATTACCGGAAAAAATGAAGAAAAAATAATATCAAGCAAATTATGCGACCTTTGATTATCTTTTCCACAATGATACATATTACATGATAAGATTTATTATTTAAGCTATTTTCGTAGATTGCTTGAAATAAATTGCTCCAGCTTACATTAATTTTCTTTGCTTCTGATGAAAAATATCTCTTTGATAACTGCCCCTTTCCCTTTGTAATAAATGCCCCTTTCCACTTCTTATTAGTGCCACCTTCTTTAACTCCTGAATCCCCTTTGCTTTATTACGTGCATATTTCCATTTGAAATAAGTGCCACTTTTTTCTTTTCTGGCAAGTGCTCCTATTCAATTATGAAAGGTGCCCCTTTCAATTTGGGAAGTGCCCCTTTTTAGGCATGAGAAGTGCCCCTTTTCACCTCTGATAAAAGCCCCATTTAATTTGACAAGTGCCCCTTTTCCTTTCTTAGTGCCCTTTTTCCTTCTGATAAGTGCCCCTTTTACTTTTCCAATAAGTTTTTTTTTCAATTAAGTTCTTTTGTTACATTTGATAGGTCTCCCTTTCCTCTCTACATATAAACTGCTATTATGACGAGAGGGTTCTACATGTTTGACTTATTAGCCCTCTCACCTCACACAACACATGATAACTAAAAGCAGCAACATATTTATTCCATTTTTCCCATTGTCGCTTACGCTTTTGCGGTCATATAAGAGAGCCATATCTCTAGTTTCAAATAATCAGAGCAGCTTTGTGAAATAACAAGTACCCTATTTCTGCCAGCACGAGGAAAGACAGAAGACACAATGCCCCAAATTGTATAAGAGCGAACTGTGCCCGTTTCAGAATATAATCGTACTCGTTTACAACGCTATCAACTGTCGCTTCTCTATACAGATTATTTTAATATAAGAAGTGTGCCCTTTTCACACTTAAGTACTATTACATATTGCTGGGTGTAAAAAATAAAAAAGAGTTACTTCGAACAACATGCAAAGTTATCGAAGCATCCCTATCGAGGTAAAATGCCAAAGAACACTATCAGAACTTTAGCCCCTTTGGTACACGTAGGCCTATGTTGAATATTGACCTTGTGTTATTTCCCCTTCGCCTGTCATCAGCCATCTTTCCATGGATTGTCAAATTTCATATTACGTGCCCTCCCAAACGTTCACATCAAAACAGTTTAAAGGTAAAGACCAGTTATGGTCATGCGATTGAATTGTGAAAGAAACGTTGTGGAATCGATCAGAAAAGGTTGATCATCTAGCATCTAGCATCTGCAAGGTTCTGGAATCATCAAAATGATTAGAAATTTGGCCCATTCTTCGTAAAGTTACAAGCACTATACACAGAAAGATGTATATGGGACTACCCTATATCTCTCACAGGACCATGAGAGAAACAAATTTACCAAATATATGAATTAATAGGCGGTTTCCCGGCAATTTTTTTATCATCATGTATTAGTCAAAACATATTCTTTCACATGATTGGTAATGAGAGCTTCCATTTCATTTTTTGAAATTGGGGCGTTACCAATACTGGTCTTTACCTTTAAATTCTACTACGATTGCGGTGATATTGCTTCCAACATAGTTTCTGTATTCAGACTTCTCATCATTTTTGGCCAGCCATAATAAGGTATCTCCCCCATTATCTCTCTCTCTCTCTCGATCTCTCTCTTGTTTGTTGGATCAATAAGGGAACTAGCCTCACTCCATATCAGATTGCCACTTGAAACAGGATAAGTTTATTTATTCAAATCTGCAGAAAAAATACAATGAAACAAAGGACTAAAAAATACATGCACGTTGTATGCCATTAATAATGGATGCAACTCGTAATTTTGTAAGAGAGCTTTTCTTTCCCTTTCTCACACTAAGCATTGTCCATTTAAGATTACAACTCCATTCTGTCTCAGAATCCTGTTTTTCAACCGAAATCAATTAACGTCTTCATCATTTACAATGTAATTTCGTTTGTATCTGAACATTCTATCATGCGAAATAAGATAATAAATTAACTTCATGTCTTATGAAATAATATTGTCTCATAATTCTGTTCTTCTTTGTTTACTCACTTTTTATCTATTTTCTGTTTTTCCAAAGAAGTCAAATTAAATTTGAATGATCTAGAATACACAAATCTCACGTACGTTCAAAACAGGGCTTTAAATATCAAATTGCTCGAGGCCCAAGTAAACTACATGTAATTTCAGATTATGAAATTCAAAATGACCAAAGTCATTTGCCATTAAGGCACCAAAGTAATTTAATGTCTTTATTTCACTACATTTTGAAATACCAAAGAGATTTCGAATATAGTAATTTCCTTCATTTCTATGACTAAAATCTGCAAACTCTAACTTCACTTGCCCCCCCCCCCCCCCCCCCCCCCCCCTTGGGTCTAACAAGTTACAATTTCAAGCCTTGTCCATCCTACTATTCGATGAAACAACTTAATACATGTACAATTCATTATATCAATAATATTTATTTAAAGGATCGATTAGCGATCACATTATATGTCTACCAACTTTGAATTAGATGCTGCTTATACGTATCGGCTTGCATGGTGATGTAGATAGGAGAATTACGGTTGACGGCGGATAGTCAACCTGTTTGAAAGGTCGAGTCACTCATACTACCCATCCTCTCCAAGACTCCAACCGGCGCTATAGTTCCCCTTAGTTCTAAAAGCTCAAGAAAGATTACCAACAGTCTTTTTTCAAGACTACCAACAATCCTTTTCAGGACTACACTACACACACACTTAAAAAGTTATAATTGTTCTAAATGCATAAACTGGCTTTCTGTTAATGTATTCTAACTCAAATTATATATTTAATAATATTTCTGGAACTTTCTAAATGTCCCTCTCAACTTATGCGCCACGTACACAATTTGTATAAAGCCGCCTACTGGCAAACAAAATGCATGCAGTACAGTCTACCGACTAGGTCCCCCCCCCCCCCCCCCCCCGTCGAAGTCAGTGACAATTTATTTTTAGGAATATTATGGAGTGTCGTCAGAAGGTCTAGTCAAAAAGGAAAAATAATTTTGGAAATGCGAATCTCAGTTTGCAGTAACGGCAATGAGAGTAGGAGGCTGGTAGATCTTAATTATTAAAGCCCACCTCAAACTGTACGATCATCCTGCGATAGGATTTTCGAAGAAATTGAAATTATATAAGATATGAAATCTATATAAAGATAATTTTCTGATTTTTAATGAATAAAATAAACAACCGAAAATTTAGTGCATTTAAGCCTTAAGCCGCAACAACAGCCGAGTCAGCTTAAAATCGTAGACAATATCGCACTACTGGCCTGACGTCATTACGATTCTGAGCCGATTTAACAAATTTTAAATGTATATATATATATATCGTCTTTCAAAATAAAACAAAACCAAACAATAAACGTCAAATTGTGACCAATCGTAAAACCAAGTTGATCAAACTCTGTGTATTC
>JAVYIG010003684.1:0-186237 GCA_035222895.1 Strongylocentrotus droebachiensis
ACTAAACGTTAAGAACTACATTATAACTAAGATTTGCCAAACAATTTAGGTAAGAAATATATGCTACCTGAGAAAACCTTCATTTTATCTCCATCAAGTCCTTGCCAGTTTGCCAAAACTTGTTCTGGTCCAAACTTCCGATCTTATTAAAGAGAAATAGAGAGACCCTTTCGTGGCTAATGTTATCGTTTACTAATGACCTTTTGTTTTAAATCAATGTGCAATAAGCGAGTGAAAGAATCAATGGAGGAAAGTATGGGTGACGAATGTACTTATCGACCCTTTCAAACTATGGAAAACAGGGGAAGACATTCGCAAAAAAAGTTGGAGGCGCGAGGTGTAAATCGTGCCAAATGATTTTATGCTAACCTGTTGGACTCCTACACGAAGCGATGCAATTCAATAGACCTTCGACATTTCCTTAGGAAAATAAATCGACTAGAAAAATAGAGTTAATAATTCCGTAGTTAAAATGTGGGGTTGATTGTCTGAGTTTAAAACAAAAACAGTAATACTGGGACAGGAAAAATAGTTTTACTCAACGCGTCACACATTGTTATGTATAAATAGAGTGGGTAAAATGGTATACTTACGATTGCATTTCGGTTGATTTCCTGTCGCATTCATGCATCAAAGCTTCCATGACATTTTGTCGATGGATACCATTCAATATCAAATTTATTTGAAATAAGAGAAAGAAAAGTCTCAAGTTCTGGTCATGGTGAAGAGACATTGTTTCATTTCTCATTCTTTCTATAATTATTATGTACAAGATTATAATTTCACATTAAAACAAAATCTTTTCAGACCCACTCGCATTGCAAACGACCAAGTGGTTCTTTAAAAAAAGAAAAAACACAATACCCATAATCATTTTCCGTACTTCATATAAATATATTATTGACAATTTAAATAACAACACTGTTCGTAAAATCTGATTACAGGGACAGGGCATAAGTAAGACGGTTAATGGTGTCAGAATTGTACCCGCTCACCCACTTTTAAGGGGCAGGAGACACCCCTCTCATCTATATTTATTGAGATAACTGATAGTTGGTAAAAATGAGAAATGACGTCAAAGTAAATGATCATCAAATTTATGTTTAAGCCTAAATAAGGGGGTGAATATATTAAAATTTCTGACATAAACACAGATTGTTTTTTGGAGACACGATATCTCTGTAACAGTATTAAAAGAGGAAAATTCATCTACCTTTTTGCATTCGTTTCAATTTCATACTCCCATTTCCATAAAGTGTTATAATTCACGGGTACTGATTTGTTGTTGTTGTATCTCTTCATTCCTGGAGTGAAAAACCCTGTAATATCGAAGTGCAATTTATCACACTATAATGCTCGTAGAAGGATTATTGCCGACAAAATAAAATGGCTACAACCGAAAAGGGAAAGGCATGCCTTATAACTAATACGCATGTACTATTTCCCCTGGACTGATACGAAGTTGTTTCCATGGAAACCAGAGGCAATCGTTTCGGCGAGGTGGTTTTGTATGCGATGAGTGAGAGCAAGTTTCCGTCATGGTCGGGTTTTCGAAATTGAATTAAAAAATTGATGGAAGACGAAGGCGTAATTCCGATAGAAGCAACACAAAATCTGGAGTGCTAAGGTGTCACTCATAACAGAAATGTGAAATTCTAGGATGAATTGTACGTTTGAAATCTAATCATTTAGTATGAACTTGAATGATTGAAGTCCCACAGGTAGCAGTATAAGATTCCCTTTTTTGATCGAGATGACCAGTGCCAAAAGTAGTGGAAATGGTGTTTTCTACAAATCTAATCATCTAATATTAACTTGACTGATTGAAATCCTATAAGTAGGAGCATTAAATGCCCATGCTTGCTTGAGTCAAAGATAGTCATTCAACCGTGTCAAAAAAATAGGGAGAATGGTGTTTCCGACAAATATTGAAAAAGAATATTTCCTTGAAGGTGTATGCAACATGAAACAAATTGAAATGTATTGAAGCGTTCTTTTCATTTATTTCATTGCGCTGAAGCGCAGGTGCGTAGCCACGGGGGGGGGGGGGGGGGGGGGGGGGTTGAAATTTTGTAGACCCCTTTTTTTTACCTCGATCGATTACATGTATGTGCCCCCCCCCCCCCCCCCAAAAAAAAAAAAAAAACATCAAACTCTGGCTACGCGCCTGCTGAAGCGCTTATCTGTTTTAATGTCGTATGTGTTGGATGGGATCATTGGTACAAAGTGCCTAAAAGGAATAGGATCCATGCAAAATGTACGACGCTGTTGCCTCTTATGTTTCCAATCAAATAAGCAACGTATCAAAAACAATAATCAATTTCCGGCACGGCTGCCAAACCAGCTTTCATGATCTTCAATTAACTATCACTCCATATAAACCGTGTTGCTACCACCAAAATCCAATGATCTTGTACCCTTGCGTTCAGCG
The DNA here is from genome assembly GCA_035222895.1 of Strongylocentrotus droebachiensis. Taxonomy (NCBI): domain Eukaryota; kingdom Metazoa; phylum Echinodermata; class Echinoidea; order Camarodonta; family Strongylocentrotidae; genus Strongylocentrotus; species Strongylocentrotus droebachiensis. The sequence goes on from JAVYIG010003684.1 coordinate 2,432, forward strand.
ATGCATAAAGTAATCATCTCCGACCTTGCGGGATTCGCTTTCATGCTTTTGTTTCCGCCTGAAGCATCGGCGTGGAGTTTGATGGAAGTAGCCACAGGGTGGTGATAATGACCTCTAGTGGACGTAGAGTGACCATGAGAGGACAAGGACATTGGCCGATCACGCCACCCCGCGAGTAACGCAATGGTCAGCTTGCTCTCCCTGACCGCGCGCAGTCGTACTTCTGTGGTGATCGAAGGTGAATGACTTCTCAAGGTCATGGGATGACGGAAGAGGTCCCCTTCGGACACAGGAATATAAAATTACAGCATATGATTGTAATAAGTGCAGGACACTAATGCTAGACTGTGATTTGGTCCCAAAAATTCTCGACCGAAAGTCGGACACTTTAATCGCTAAATACTGTGACACGTCCATAACACGCATCATTATGCACTAGGGCGCCAATTGAATGAAAGAAAGGCTACATCAACAACTGATGCGGTTTTGGGGGCACTTGTGAGGGTAACACCGTACAAGAACAGGGACCCGTTTCACAAAGCCTTTTTTCAATGACAAATTTCAAAAATCAGTGACAAATCTGCTGATAACCAATCAGAAGCAAGGATTTCAGTAGCTAAATTGTCATTTGTCACTGATGAAAAGTTTTGTGAAACGCCCCCCTGATTGCAAATAAACAGTTCAAGTTTACTTACCTGTGTATGGGCCAATAGCGCTGTTATTAACGCGGTCTAAATGACAAACCCTGTGCAATGTGTTTTAACCCAGTAGCCCAGTACACACTGCGTCATTTATTTGACGTATGATTGCGTCAGTGGCCGTCTTTGACACCCAATATGAAATTGACATTATACCGTCAGCGAATTCAAAATGAACAGAGCAGACTCTACCTCTCATCAATGATTGGCTAATGCATGAATCGCCTCCTGAGGATTGGTTATTGCGTAACATTTTTTAAATGACCGCCTCGTATTCTACGCGCATCAGTGCCTGAGTTGTTTTCCAATAGCATATTTAGATTGACCATGGTTGATGGTATTCAGAATGGTAGACATCACCTTTAAATGTCTACTCCCTTCTCACACTACCAGCCTTAAGTCGAGCGGTCCGTCATATGGAATAAATATCTAAGCCGTCGGCTCTGTGTAACTACAAGCTTGTAATAAGAATTTCGGGCTTGGAGTAATTTGTCCGTGAAATGCATTTATCAAATTATGGAGATGTTTCTCCGATGCCTAATCCAACCCGCACCACATCGAGCTTTTTCTTCTTTCAATATTTTTGTTTTCTCTCTCCCTCTCTCCCCCCTCTCTCTCTGTCTCTCTCCCTCTCCCTCTCGCTTCCTCTCCCTCTCTCTCTCATTCGCTCTCTTCCTTCTCTCTCTCACTCTCTCCCTCTCTCTACTTTATCACCGCCCCCTCCTTTCTTCTTTCTTCCCCCGCTCACTCTCTTTCTGTCTTCATTTCTTTCTTTATTTCTTCATATCGTTCTAACTGTTTATCTCTTCTGTTCTTCTGCTTCTATATATCGTTATTTAATACAGCATTTTCAACTGGGGGTGCTGCAAGATATCTTTAGAGGTACCGCAAAAAGGAATTCAGTAAGCCTATATAAAAAAATGTATTTTGGAATAACTTCAATTCGTTTTTTACCACCATCGTTCGTTTCACTCCCTCACAAAATGAGCTATGTTTTCCTGTTTTCGGCAGAAGATGCCCGCATACATTATTGAATATTTTACATGATTGTACCCAGTGTGCTTTAATCCCATTTCTACCATTATAAAACGGTCTTCTTTATTGTTTGCTCGCTTCACTCGTTCACAAAATTTAGAAACAGATATGACCGTAGGTATGCATACGGCACTAGACGAGCGGCAGAGTGATGCAACATGTATCTTCTGTGATAAACTTGGCATTTGGGTGACGCGAACTTTGTTTTCTTCTTAAAAGGGTGCCATGAATTGAAAAAAAGGTTGGAGAACGCTGATTTAATACATCAGCTATCTACGCTCCCGATCTCTTTCTTTCATTTCCTAGTCCTTTAAAATACTCTTTCTATTTGTTTCTTCCTGGCTCTTTTGTCTCACTTTCTTCTCCTTTCTCACTATTCCCCTTTCCCTCTAGCTCAGTCATAATCGGCCTTCATGTTTTATTCCTTGCCAAAAAAACAGAGCGTGATTAACTCAGAACACTTTTTCTTCTTCGTTTTCCTTTTACACAAAGCTCCCTGCTATGAAATTCGATTAAACGCACGAAGCTGGCCTTGACGCAGAAGTACTCAAGACAAATGCTAGGAAGTACAGTAGAAATACGAGCTACGTTCGGCCTTTTTTACTTGCATAATTTGCATGCTCTCAGTTAGAATGTACATTTACACGCCATTCGCCACTTAATTTGTCACCTTTTCTCGTGTTTGTCGTTTATTATGTTAGCAATACAAATGATGGAGTAGATTAACGCGCATGTTTTGAATGCAAATCATTTAAACAAAGTTTCTTATTTGATAACAGAGTGTTTAACAGGTATAAGGAGCGTGCCTGGGAATATTAAGTAGGCGTTTTGAATGCTTTTCAGGCATCAAGACTCGGTTAACACGGTTAAATTCCAAATGAGTGGTCGGTTATTTGGAGTCACGTTCAAGGCTTTTTTTTGGGGGGGGAGGGGGGGGGGGTGTAAACAAATTAGCACAACCCTATCCCTATGCAATGTTGCAAAGTTTGTTTAATAAATCAATTTGAAGTCATTTTCAATGTCAGCGATGGCTTAGCTAAGGGGGCAAAGGGAACACGGGTTCTTGCCCCTTCCACCCCTTTGCAAAATGACATACAAGGAAAGAGTTAAAGAAATGAAGAATGGTAAAGAGATCGTAAAATGGAGAGGGTACGACCCCTTCCACACATTCCGCTTATAAAAACCAATAGAACTGTTCAGTTGAGATGTCTGGACTATTTCAACGTCATTTCTTCTACATGTAGTTACAACTAATTAGTTGCGGCTTTTATCTGTTTTGTGTTTGTTTTTTATTTTTTTTACATAAACTACTACATCATTGCAAACCATCAGGGTATTCAATGCCTTTTCCATTAACTTATGATTAAAGAAATCCATTGACTTTTTCTTAAACAATCCATTATAAGATGATGACTATAGAAAAAAGTATAATTGATAACATTTTGTTCTTGTGTAGCGTGTCCAACAATATGAGAGAGTTCTTATTAGTGCAAGGTGGATTTCTAAGAATTTCCCTGCAAAGGCTGCAAGGTACCCACCTAAATGACCTGGGTCAAAGTGGCAAATGTCGAGGGGGCCCGTCCACTAGACCACGACATCTCTAGTACCATCTAGTTTTTTAGTCTGTAATGTATTATCGTTTTCAGGCTCTACTCTTGTGATTACTTTTACTCTAAATTGCCCCTTCTTTGCTAATTTGATCAGAATCTTGCCCGTATTCAATTTGCAGTCACGACCTATTTCCCCATTTCTCGTTTCCCCACTTATTGCAGAGATATCTCTTCCTATGTGCTTCCCCACTTTTACGAATGGAATGAATGAGCCCTTCGGTTATCTGACCTAAATCTTAACAAAGAAGAAACTTACATACTTAGTTCCCTTTTCTCCCGCGAAGAAGACATCTTCATTTCTGACTACTTGCACTCTTGCGTCATTACGTTCTTAACATCGACTGGCGAAACTCACACCCACGATGTACTTTAGTTTGAACATCAATACACACACAAATGTACATTAACCCTATAATGTTTCTTGATCGAGTTGGAGGGGGAGGTGGGGTCAGGGGCTACTATTATAAGCAATGGTGTGGGTTTTTATCACATGCACTCTAACTTCATCTTGTTGAAATTGTTGCACTCAACACTTAATATAAACACAAGTAAGCCCTTATTATATACAAAGTTAAGATTTTTTTTCAACGAGAAGGCACAAGGCCCTACATCATTACTTTTTAAGAAAACAGGGCGGGTATCGGGAAACGGATTTTGCTGGCGGCACATAATTGCACGACACCCCAGTGACATCACATCCCAGAATTTGGTGGGGGGGGGCGAGGGAGGGGTGCTGCAAGGGTTTTTCTCTTCCTAAGTTGTACTCCTGCATATGAGCACAGGAACTCTCGCTCAGTTACGAGCCAATCTTCCACTTTGGAATATAAACTGACAAAGTACTTTACTTTCGACACTAAATACGCGCACGGACATGTATTGAACTTTTAACATTTCAAGAAATCGGTCAAAGACCAGGAAATCCGGGAATGTTACACCTCATGAACCAGACTCCGCCCTCGAAATTCGCTGCCACGCAGTGCTTTTCTTTGAACAATGAATACGAGCACAGACGGATATTAAAGTTATAGAACTTCTGAACGACGAAATAAATCTTCTATTGCCACTCTCCACCCATATGTGAAAACACTTCATAGTTGGCAGCTCGGCTATGTCGATGCGGCATCAGTGTCAGGGCGTGGCGGAATGAGCATTATGCGAAAATCCAATATTATCTGGGGAGGGGGGGGGGGGTGTTTCACAAAGATCCTAAGTTGAACTTATCTCTTAGTTGGATTTAACAATAATTATGGAAAGCCGTTTGCATCTATGAACATTTTGTAAAAGTTATTTTAAAAGGTAAACAATTTTGTATTCAAATCAATCATATTTTCTATCAATATGAAGATTTCATGTTCTTGATGTGGAATTTATAAACAGTCTAAAACATTTCAATTTTCGCTTTTGAATATATTTTATTTCAAGGCTACAAATGGCTCTCCATAATGTTTAAGTCCAACTTAGAGTTAAGTTCGACTTAGGATCTTTGTGAAACACCCCCATGCAGGACTATGCTCTTATCCATTAACAGGTATGTTTTTCAAGGCGTGCGAGAAAGGGTGGACGGCTGAGGGAGGGGCTGAGGGCGAAGGTGTCTATAGGGGCACGGGGCTTATCAAAACATGACCCCGTTCTGGTACTTTCTGCAATATTAGTAGGTAACATGAACAGACGGATATTACAAATCTCGAGTGTCAGTAGAACGAAATTAGCAGGCAATTATATTTCACGGTGAATAAAGGGGCGGAGTTACAGAGTGAAAGGAAAAAAGGGGGGGGGGTTGCGGTGATAATTGCATAATAACCTGACCTCATTCTTGTACTTTCACCTGAAATTAGGTAGTAACATGAACTAGAACATTGGACATTCAATCACATGAAACTGTGCACGGACACGTGACCGCCCTCAACCTAATCACTTGTCACAATAATACGAAACAGAATCATAGATACACCATGAAACACCTTGTGGATGATAGAGGGCGTTTGTCTCTTTCCAACTGTTCTCCTTGCACTTGTTGATGTGCTAGCTGCTAATTGTGCTTTTTGCAATAGATAATAAATAACAATAGTTATAATGATGGTGAGGGATGACGTGAGGAATTTCGTAGAGGGCTTGTGCAAGTGTAAGGGCCTTTTTTGTTCTACTTTTACTCTCGCCCTGCCAGTCTAGAACCTACGACTTCAAGTCATGTCCGAGGGGATTTACGATTTAGGAACCATGATTTGAGAGAGATTACCGGCGCATCGTATCGGTTTTGAATTTGGGACCTCCAAGTTCCAAGCTTCGATCCAATGAAGTATTCGCGCTAACTTTCAACACTGATCAGCTAATGTAACGGGTCAAATTGAAGAAAAAAAAGTAAATGTTAAGGAACCAAAGCGTCGAAGGTTTTCTTAATTTCCTTCATATTAAATGTATGCACATGTTATTGATGTTTTATTATGATTATGATTATGTTCATTCTCTATAAAATAACTATTATTATTGTCGTTATTTTCATTATTATTACCCCTAACTTATTATCTTTCTTCGAGCATTCCACGTATTATCTCAAATAACAGTTTATTATCATTACTTCATCCAAATAGTTTCAATGAGACAAAATCGTACTTTCAGTTTCTGGTTGTGGCACTTCAGATCTCTTGAAAGCTTGATAAATAAAGAAGTGGAAGGAGTTCATCACGTCTTGTTTTATTTGCGCTTAGACCTGGAAGATATCAGTCCAAATTAATCAAGCTAAAAGCCAACCTTTCCTGTTGACATAGATGTGCAAATTATATTAGAAAAGCTTCAGCGCCCATAGATATCTTCATCGGGAACCCGATACGCTATATATCGCTCGGAAAAATTGCCCATTTTGGCGGGAAAATATGGCAGCAATGATAATTTGTAAAATGAAAGATGTGGGATGACTAGTTACTTAACCAACCGGGAACGTGACATGTCAAACATAATAACCTAGAGCCATTACGATAAGGGTCTGTCTTTTACAGTGTATAGACATAAGGAGACAGATATGAGGTATGGGGGTCGGGAAGGGCGACAGAGGGGAAGAGGGGAAGGAGAGAGAACGGGGAAAATTGTATGAAGGGGCAATGGATATAGGTAGGGAGATCAGGAGAGGGAGAGAGAGAGAGAGAGAGAAAGAGAGAGAGAGGGGTGGTGGTGAGATGAGAGGTTATGGGATTAAAGAATGTGATATGATGGAGAAGTCTAAAAGAAGGGAAGAATGACGACAACCAATTTTCAATAAAAAAAGAATAAAATAGCAAGTAGAAAGAGTTGAAGAGCAATGGGTGTAACGTAAAGAGAGAGAGAGAGAGAGAGAGAGTGAGAGAGAGTGAGTGAGAGAGAATGGTACTTTTGCTAGGAATGAACGGATGAATGTTTGAACGGAGCATTTGTTGAAGATATTTAAATCATTTCTCATATCAAACGTAAGATGCATCTAGAAAAAAAGTGAGGATGGCAGAGAGAAACGGAAAGAAAGTCTGAACTATAAACCCGACTGATCACACTAATGCATACCGCCTATTGCAAACATGACATGCCTCTAAAAGCTACGTGAATGACTCCTTAACCTACATCTGAAGAGGATATATGGGACTAGACCACGGCTTGCTCGGGGACTCGTCCATGAAAGGTAGAATATCCTATAGGAGCCAGATTTCTTCGAATTCACAGAAAAGGAACCCTGGGAAAGTTTCGGTGTATCTTTGATCAGTGACAGTTTACAGGGACAAACCCAGTCAGTCGGTGTGCGTAACAGTGTCTGCACAATGAGGCTACAATAGGCGTTGTACTTTAGTCACTCCTGCCACAGCCAGAAAACTGATAGATCTAGGCTCTGCTCAAGGCTTTAGGACTTATGGTTAACGTTTCAAATTAGAGTGAGTGCTTGCAGTCTATACCTGTCACTAGAAAATACACTTTGGTTTGATTTTCTTTAATCTTGGGTTGAACTTGATGTAGTGAATAAAATGGTGTGATTTTGTAGAATCACAATTAGCAATTATTATATTACAATTCTTCTATTATTTCTCCTCCAGTATTATTTCTCCTCCAATATGAGTTAAATTGCATGTTTATCATGGCAAGCGTCACTGTGATCACGTAACTCCTTAACACTTTGCATTTATTTTAAACATATAGGCCTATTATCGATTTCACAACTTATCTCTTTAACACCGTTTCTATTCTAGTCATTACGATGTAACATGAATTTTAACTTGTTTTTCTATGAACCCTTTATTATGAAACATAATACAAAATGAGAATATCTCAATATTTTCCCATGCGGTCAACAGTGTTTGCTCATGGCCCTGAAGAAGCTGCTAAACTTGGACAAATTGATATTGTAAAGGGATTTTCCCGTTAAGAAGTCCACCCACGTCATATTTTCTTGAATTATTCTCTCATTTCCTTGTTCGCAATCCATCAGAATCCTTCAATTTGCTTTCGGTATATTTCTTAAAACCACCGTGAACAGATCGAGCCGAATTTCAAAGCATGATCGATTATTCCTCTCTCTGAACCGCCCCAGATTTTCCAAAGTTGAACATGCTTACAGATTCCTCGTCTTCGAAGAATATAAGTTATTAGGTAGAAGGCAAATCGACTTTTGAGGAGCGTTGTAGGATTCTTTTTCATTGATAAATAGTTTTTTTTTACATTTAAATGTTGAAATATATGCATGTATTTTTTATGCAACTGAAAGACCAAATAACCGAATGATTCCTCAATGTTTTTTTCAATTATTATTATCATCATCATTATGTGAGCCTACATACATGTAAGTACAACTGTGATGAACACATGTGCATTGTTTGCTCTGAAATAACTCTTATCAAGATTCAAGTGACTAAAATAAACTCGGAAACGGAGGATAAGAATACATCTCTTTTCCGTTGTTCTGAATTATTTTTGCTATGTTTATATTTGGTAGCACAAGAATAAATTCGTAATCAGGGTTTATCAGACATGTATTGATAACTGAACTGTTTTGAGATGAAATTGATACAACAGCAGGTTGTGCTTACGTCATTGTGGGAATCAAGAGTTTATAAATATGGCGTTGCAAATAGCTAGAGAGACCCCTCTCCCCCTCTTCTCTCACTCTCTCTCCCTCTCTCTCTCTCTCTCTCTCTCTCTCTCTCTCTCTCTCTCTCTGTTCCACCCTCTCACTTGTTATCTTCTTTGCTCATTATTGTTATCAAACTTTCTTTCCATTTTTGCGTCAGTCCAACAAACTTAGTTGGAAGTAGGCTTTGATTACATATTCAAGGATTACAATATCAACAAGTATCATGTCCGGTCAATTGTTTCAATTTGTTGTTCAGATGCACACCTTAACTATTATCTATTACTATCTTAGGCCTTTCTTTTTTCAATTATATCCATTTATATATTAATAAATAGAGAACTCGCACGTTGTCCATTACACAGAAGTTACGCCGTAATGATTTTATTATAAGTTCGCCACTTATTGGCCCCAATGCTAATAATCATCTTAATTAGACACCGCACGCTTTATGTTTAATTTTCACCTGACTCTAATCTATTACCCCAATTTTGTCCGACTCGTAATGCATTGACCCATTTACTAGGCCAGAACAATCGTCTAAAATGTTAAGAGACTTTATTGGTAACTGATGAGGTCAATTGAGAGAGATAGGGTCATCAGTAAAATGACCTACAAACCAACCGTCCTATTTTCACAAATTTAGTAGGAACTTTCAAGCGATACACATTAGGGTCATGTTGGGGGGGGGGGGGGGGGTAATGAAGCCCGATTTGCCAATGGAGCTACACACTCTCTTTTTCTCTTTCCTTTTCTCTTTCTCTTTCTCCATCTATCTTTATTTCTAACCACCCCCCCCCCCCCTCCAATCGTTTTCTCTTTCCCTGTCTCTCTTTTGAAAGCCTACCCCTTCCCCTCTTTTTTATATACCTTATTCTATCTTTCTCCTTCTACCCGGTCTCTCTCTCTCTCTCTCTCTCTCTCCCTCTCTCTCTCTCCCCTCTCCTAAATCAATCAATATATCTATATATTCATCTACCTACCTCTCTACCTACCACTCTCTTTCTGCATTATCGTTTTAATTTCCTTCTCAATCATAGATATATCCTTACAAGCGTCGAATCTTAATTTTTCATGTTAATCTCAAAACTGAACAAAATCGTACCTTGAAAGGTTTGCACTTGGCATGAAAGCAGACCAACCTCTTGCGAAACGTTTTAAAGTTTATCAGATATACGAAGCAAAATCATACCTGGGGCAAGGTTTATTTTATGAGATTATGGGATTTCCCTCCAAATCCATGTGCTTATCTTAGTCAAGTATTCTAGATTCTTACCGAAGAAGCCGATGAAATCTAGAGATCACTAGAAAATATTGTTATTAGATAGATTAATTTGAAGGACATGTTTGAGAGCTGTCGTTCTGTGGCACGCGGCAAAGTAACTACACACTAATTCCTGAATTACATATTAACTACTAATTTACTCGTCATTCGCACTGGTTGCATACGGAAATGGAGGTTGCTATACTTATCGTAGTATACATGTATCAGTGGCGCAACGATGGGGCGCACGGGGCCATGTGCCCTCCGCACTCAAATTGGGAGAGAAAAAATGAAGAAGCGAGAAAATGACCAAAGGAGAGGGCAATAGGGAACGTAAAACATTACTCTAGAATGCTGCCTCACACCCTTCTCTTAAAAATCAGTAACCCTCTTAATTTTGATTTTTTTTTTTAAACCGTTATCGCCCCCTCCCCCATAATGAGTTTGCCCCCTCAATACCGTTGTAAGTATATCTTGGTATTCACACAGAAACCTTGATTAATGACGTTGTAAGTCTTTAAAAATGGATAAATATGATATACATAATATAACATTCTGAATTTCAAACCTTGACTGCACGTAGTATGGAATAGCTTTATAGAGCCACACAGACCCTGCCCGCCCTATCCCCGAAAAAACACCCTTATTGAAGAGTAGTCAAATGTAATTAACGCAGAAGAGAAAATAAGTCAAATTAATTCAACTGAGTTTGTGACAACTGGATTATACGAGAGCGAGTGGGTGCAAAGGACCGTATAATTTTACAATAAATGATCATCTTTTCAATTTTTGTTCTTTGTTTTGTTTGTTCTTGTATATTCCTGTTTTCCCCCTTTCTTTCTATTTCTCTCTCTCTACAACAGTAGGAGCCCTAGATTTGGGGCCCGGGTAAATGATGTTAAAGGCCCCTGGGTAAATCAAAGCCGACTCCATTACCCCTAAGCCCCTTTAATCATCAATTTACTTTCTGCCGTATGCTGTCGCGTTTCTTCATAATATTATTATCCTCAGTTCAACCACTGCATGCGCTATGCATCAGTAATACCTCGGTCACGAGGATGCAGGGCTTTCTTGAAAAGCAGGCCCACTGCATGCTTCCAGTTGAACTGAATGAAAATACCCTGTTGAAAGAAATCATGAATAAATATAAAAATAAAAATAAAAGAACTGAATACTTTCTGACTCCAAACCGACCAATTGTTCGTCCGGTCTGTTGTCGGTCTCGTTGAGCTAGGAGACCGACGCCATACCAACACCAGACGGAGCAAATTCAAGTTTAGTACATTGCACCGGAATGCCAACTGTTTGGAGTCGGTGTGAAGTCGGAGTGAAGTCGGTGTGAAGTCGGTGTGAAGTCGGTGTGGAGTCGGTGTGAAGTCGGTGTGAAGTCGGTGTGAAGTCGGTGTGGAGTCGGTTTGTTGGTGTGACTGGGGTATTGTCCGCCAAAGGCAAAATGCGGACTCACTTTGTAACTTATTGCGTGTATGTGAGAAACGATGTGTTGCTAAAATAAATGCAACATATGGGAAAGGGTCGTAAATACTCCTCCCCCCCCCCTTACCACGCCCCTCTCCCCTCCTTCTCTCTCTCTCTCTCCCTCCCTCTCTCCCTCCCTCTCTCCCTCCCTCCCTAATTTGGTCTGTCTACCTGTCTCTCCCCCTTTCTCTTGGTCCTTTCCCACTCTCTCTCTCTCTCTCTCTCTATCTCTTTATCTCTCTCCATCTCTCTCTCTCTCTCTCTCTTTCCCCCTTCTCTCCCCCTCTCTCTCTCTCTATCTCCCTCTCTCTCTCTCTCTCTCTCTCTCTCTGTATAGCTTTCCTGCCTGGGGATATAATGGATTAATTAAAGCTTTGTTTACATTGCCAGCTATCAATCACGTGACTATACCTGGACTTGAGTTTCCACTTTTCTACCAAATTGGCGCCAAGAATCCGCTCAATCTACTTGTCTTTATATACCGTTTCCCAGGGGTTCGCTACATGTAGGTAACCTGAGTTTAATTCATTGTCAGGTAAAAATAAATGGAGTTCATGATAAAAGGGGCTCATTACAAGGTTTTATATAAGACTTGCAACAAGGAAAAAGCAAGAACAAGTTCGGGGATATATTTCATTCACGTGTGCAGAAATATTCTACAGTCTTGACCGTGATGGCGGTAGCGAACTTAAAATGAACTGCAATGTTTGAAACTTGTTGAATTTCGTGTCATTGTTTCACTTGTATTTAATACAAATGTACAAGTATAGGTGTGCTATGTAAGGAAATGTGAAACGACGATAAACATTATCTGAATAGAACGCCAAATTGAGTCCAGTGTTACAATTTGTTCTTCCTTAACATATCCAACAAGTGCCAAGTTTTCATGTTTGTGAAATTGGGGCAGTTTATTCACTCGCATTTATATGACACTTGCGATAATGAAAAAAGGTTAACAGATCGGAGATACACAATCATGCGCGTGTATCTTCTCTTAGCTATTAGTAATATTATATACATGTAGTAGTGAAAAACAAATTTTAATAAATGTTAATGTGTAAATGTTTTAATTGTCGTGTTTAAATGTTCTAACATGATAAAGTTTCGTTTCTAGTTTGTTTTCTTTCTTCAATAATATGCTTATTCGATAACAATGTCGGGTTACTGTCTTCTTCCCCTATAACCTATTTCACTGCAACTTCGCATAGGCTTTTAAGAATTCGTAAGATAATTATCCTTTTCTTTTCGTTTCGCTTAATATCCAATTTACTTTCTCCTCTAATAAGTTTGATATTGCTATCTTGATATAGAGATCTAGCTTAAATTTATGTTTCTATTTTCTATACCTCCCCTCACAAAGAACAGGAGTAAACAAAACAAAACGAAATCCACGTGTGGGGGGGGGGGGTTATTACGGATAATCTACATGTAGTTGAGAGCGGAATTTTCACTCTCTAAAAGATTCCACTTACAAATTATTAATTCAAAAGTGCCTTTAATCTCCCTCACACGATCCTTACCAAACATTCATCTACATGTATATCATAGTGATTACATGGGGGCCGTCCTAACAATTTATGATATCTCATTTCACGCAGACGCCCTCTGGCAAAACACGCATCTCGCCGTCACCCTCATCTCAAAAAATGTTGTTGAAATTCTATGCAAACATCGATTGGTAATTGAAGTTATGATTTTCAGAAACGTTATGAGAGACGGACAGAGAGCGGATGAGGGTGAGAGAGAGAGAGAGAGAGAGAGAGAGAGAGAGAGAGAGAGAGAGAGAGAGGAGAGGATGGCGTGCGTGTGTGATGCCTAGTATTAGGGAGGTTGGAAAGGAGGAAGGATCTAAGCGCATTCTGTTCTAAAAAAAAAGGGGGCGTAGAGGGATGAGAGAGGGAAGGGGTGCGAAGGGATAAAAGGAGAGAGAAATAAAGAGTGGGAAGAGAGAGGAGAAATAGTAATGGGAAAAGATTGTGAAAGAGAGAGCGGAGATGAAATGATTAGAGAGGGACAGAGAAAAGGAAGAGTGAGAGAGGGGAATGAGAAAGAGAGATATTTAATAGAGAGAGGGGAGAGAGAGAGAGATACAAGATAATTCAAACAGAGAGAGAGATAGATAAAGAGAGAGAGAAAGAGATTAATTTTACGTGAGTTATAGATACATTTCCATTAACGTTCATGTTTGCATGAGATTGCCAATGACATATCCATGTTGTGATATCATGATTTGATCTATCTGCATCAGACAGGTCTTTGTATATCTTACTCTCATCGTTAGTCCCGAGATGAAATAATATGATAACAAAAAAGCGGTTGTTCACCCTGATTTTTACGTGTCTATTTCATACTTTTCGAAATACAAATGCAAACATTTTTAAATTGAGCTTTTAAGCTATTATTATACGTCTTAAAAAAAAATGTCATAATTAGCTCAGTTGTTTGGGTAGTATTCTTGGATTTTTGAGCTTGTTATTTTCATCGCCTTCCCAAAGCCATCAGGGCTTCTGCGTCCGTTTGGAGCTAGTATGTCTTCAGCTTATCTATAATATTAATCAATCACTGTTCAACATTTTCTAAATATCAGAATCATTTCTTTCAAAATAAGAGGTAAAATTAGAATGAACTTTGAAACGAGAAATGATATAGAACTCTATGTCAAGTTTATCGTTAATTGAATATCGCCGGTAGCTTATACCAAGTTAATATTCATTCCCTAGAAATGATCCTGAATCATAACTTTTAATGATATTGTTCGCCAGGGGTAAACGACTTGCCTCGATATTCTTCAATAATGCTGACTTTGGTGGCTAATGGTAACGGTGGACCAATCGTTGGACATGGAAATCATACCGAGGATCGCATCAATATTGCTTGGAAAACACAATCCTCCTTCGGGTAGTGACCTATAATCAGAAGATTATGGATGTGCATCTTGCATCTAATGTTCCACCATTGGGCTTTGGTTGCCCATGGCAACAGAAGAGAAAAGCTTTAAGAATTCAAATTGGGTGTATAATAGGTATGGCATTATCCATTACCCGCGGTAACAATCATTTACAAAATCTTCCTCCATTTACGAATTCCATAAATGGAGACGGATTCTATTTTCACCGGTTATCCTCTGGAGTCTGGTGGCAAAGGACCGAATCTTGGGGTCGCATCACTCGTGGTGCATCCTTGGTTCAACCATTGAGGGGCACTGGTGCTATGGGGGAGAGTAGTATTATACCTTGTAAATGAGTGCGAACTTTACAATGTTACTGATCATGCTGATTAACTCTCGTCTCTCCTCCCTCTCCATTTCCATCTCTCTTTTTCTTTCGATTGGAGGCGTCACCCCCCTCTCCCCAGTCGCTTCGCCACTATGTCTATCAACGATTGTAGTAAAGTTCACTGTGCTCACTCTCTTATTCTTGTTTAATATAAACCAAGAGCGAAAGGTGATGGATGACCGCAAGTTCGCCTCAGGATTGTCTACCATTTTGACTCCCGTATCCCATGGTTACAAAGGACCAGTGATTGGTGTTGTTGCCATGGGTAACGAGCTGCAGGCGTGGAGGGCTCTCTTTAATCTTCCCAGAAGAACAAGACAATCCTCCGCCTGACCAGTGACTAATCTCACACCTCATTGGACAAGCCTTAAATCAAATTCTTCAACACTTGGGAGCATATTGAAGGAAAGAGAAGAAAAGAGGACTTTGGGTATTCTTATTCTGACTTGTGTCTTCTATTTTAAGCTTCAGAGTGTGTACAGATTACAGATGCTAATGCCGGGTCTGATCAGCTTGACCAGACTGGCTTTTACCGCATAAATAGATTCCTGGAATTGCGAATTCATTTCTATTCCAGCTTTGCAGGCTGTCGATGAGATTAAATATAAAATATATAACATTCGTTCCAACGTATTACGTCAATGATATATTTATTACGATTTTCTTTGTAATCACTTTATATTTCTTTGTTTTATTTGTTTCTATTCTTTTTCATTAATTTCTACTCTTAACCGCCATTTTCTGTAACCCATACCACCCATATTTATATCTCTCTCTCGTTCACCTCTTATTCCAGTTTGTTCTGTGTTGTTTGCTCCCCTCATTACACATAATAATACCATATTCGGACGATTGAGACGTATTGTTGAATATACCTGAATTCTTTTCATAATACCATTAATACCCTAAGTATCAGACGATATTGGAATCGCTTCTCTGTTTGCATCAAAATGTTTGTTGTTTTTACCTGCAACGTGCTTTAAAATGAATAGGAGAGCAAAATCATTAAAAACACGTTAACTATTTGGAGAGTAAAACAATTAAAAAAGATGGTTACCATTTTGACAGACATGACTCCTTTCCTCATTCGCATGTTCCAAGTTCCAAACTATGTAAATGAAGTTATCTTTGCTGCGTGCTTTAGAATTGTTAGTGCGCAATCAACTCTGTTTCCGTTTTTCTTCCAATCGTTGAGTCGCCAGCTGAAATCCTATATATCTTCATTTGACACGCTTCAATGGGGCGGGAAAGCGTTACATCCCCATGGGGTCCAGGGTCCGAATCGTTTAAGTATTGCCATGAATTCGTAATTTCCGCCGACAGTTACATTGTAATCACAGCTCTCTTTCGATTTCCTTCCTTTTCCCAAAATTCGTGTACATGTATTTCTTTTCTTTTTGTTGTCTTCGTGCTGTTCTTGATTTTGTTGTTGTTGTTGTTTTAGATATTTCTCCATCTTCTTCTCTTTCTTCTATTCCTTCTCCTTCATCTTCTACTTCTTTTTCTCCCTTTTCTTCTTTTCGTCTTATTCTTCTTTTATTTCTCTTCTTTTTTGTCTTCGTGCTTTTCTTGTTTTTGTTGTTGTTTTATATATTTCTCCTTCTTCTTCTTCTTCTTTTTATCTTGCTATATTTGTTGGTCGCCATGAATTTCACCTTCTTCCTTCGTTTTCTTTTTCGAGATGATCTGAAACTTGACTATCCTTCTCTGCGCAAATGTGTAAGTGGATGTGTTTCACTCTGCTTAACTTCTCACCTATGTCACAGTATTGAAAAACGCACACTACTTGTTTTTTAAATGAAACTGTGACAAATCAAAACAAAGAAGAACATTCCATCAGGAATGGCATTTGTAAGTGTTCTTTTAAAAATATATTGGCGATAGGTTTTATACGTTTTGGATTCATCCATTGCTTGTAAGATACATCGAACGATGCACTAAGTGTTCGATTATGTATTATTATGTAAACTAGTTTTGAAGTATATAACGCCATTAGCCCAGCTATGTCCACAATTACCGCAAGAGTCATTCAGTCCATGAACAACCTCTTTACCAGTGGACCACTCGAAGAAGACGAAGGACGTTCGTGTTCTAGACACACATAAGATATGCATTAATGACAAGACTTGGTTCTGATGAAGGTGGCTAAATAATTCGTGTGATGTATCATTCTTTGTATGTCAGTTCTAGAGAATAGCAATTAGGAATTGTTTCTTGAAGAAAATTGCTCTTCAAATGCCCTCATATTACAAATACGACAAGAATTTGCTGGCAAATTGAAAATTAACAAATATATTATTATTTCAAATGGCCAGGCATATTATGTCCTAGTGCGTTTGTTGTAATGTAGAGTTGAACGAATAGTATATTAGGTCACAACTATTATATTTAATTTGTATTAAACCTCCTCCCTAAATCATGTAAATCAATTAATCAAAAATATTTTGAATCCTTTGTGACTTTGTTGATAGAAATGATATCAAATGAAAGTACATTGAAATACCCAAGTTGTTAGACATATCGACTCCTAGCCATACGCTTCCTGACATTAGTTTGTAGAGATTGTATATACAAAAAGAACCAATAAACGATCCTCTCAAAACATTGATGTTTCATCATATAACTGGAGAGAAGATAAACAAAACAAGAGGTCTGCCAGTCAAATATTCGTCCACGTCACGGGGTACTGTCTTTGCGGTTCTCACGTGTGGTTTAAAGTCCCATAGCGTGATATCCTCTTGTCAAATATCGTAAACATCACGACGTAGGTTTTGAAAACAAAATGAAAAGATGTTTTTTCTCCCAAGAGAAAATTTAGAAATAGTACACGTCGCTCTTTTCTCTTTGAATCAAATGTATATCACGTATTTAAGGTGTCATTGGTCGATAAGATTCGTTAAACGCCGTGTAGAATTTACAGAACAAAATAAGATGCATTTTCCCAAGCGAAACTTGAAAAAGGGAGTGGGAGAATACACCACGTATATTTTTTGTTTTCTCTCAAAATTAAATTTAAGAAATACGTCAAACGTGTTTTCCCCATAAATATTTGTGTTTGTCTTTAAGTCAGAAAAGCAAGAAATCTCTATGACCGAAAAAGCAGCTCCATGCGGGACTGTTGTCCTGATTTTTGAAGTATCCCTAATAATCTTCCAAATCCTCTCGGGTCAGATTTTAGCAATCAAAGATGGATATTCGTCCGAACCCCCTACCCCCCCCCCCCCATCCTGAGTAATACAGGTATTTCAAAAGACAATTATTTGTGAAGATGAATAAATTCCGCCATAGTAATGCACTGATGAAGTTCAAATCAATATCATGAATATGTTTTTGCGTTGCGTCCACCATTTTCAGTTGTGATGATCGAGCACTCCCCTAGTATCATAATCTTTGGAAGGGTCAACAACCATTAGTGCACTCACTGAACGATATTCACTGCCCTCTTCATATGCCAGAAGGTCTTCTTTTTTATGTTTTTGTTTTGGCTTAATATTTTCGTTTTGCTTTTGTTTGTTTTTACTTTGAGATGGTCAGGTTTTTTAAATTGAATTGAATTGACATCTTTATTCATACACTGTTAAAAAGCCCAAACAGTTACAAGACTGATTTTCATTGGGGCCGTGCGAATCAATCAAATAAACATATCATTTGTGAGATTTGAAAAATACAAAAGGGAGACTTTGTTGTTGTTGCTCATTTGCTTGTCCCGGACTAAGATATGTACCTGGAAAAAAACAAAAGACATCTATGTGTTATCAGGAATTGAGACACTTTACGGACTAACCACCCTCACTTCCCCCCTCGGACCCCCCCCCCCCCAGTACCCCTTTCCAAAATAGTCTGTCATCCCATCTTTCAATCGAAAATCTCCTTTTACTGAGTTTACGTGACAAAATCTAAATAGACCGCCTCTCTTGGGCAATAAAGTTGGCGAACAATGATAACGGATTACTTTGAGATGTTGGAGCTATTTTTCAACATTTAATACCACCGTGACTCTTTAACGACCAGACGATTAAAAGAAGAAAGAAAAGTAGTACATTCTGGAATATTGGCCTGTCGATCACCAAAAGCACGTCTTATACTCGAGTCTTAATGCGTAAAATATGGACCAACGGCATGCCCAGAATTAAATCCGACTCCTTAACCGGAATCCTCCCCTTGCAGATCGATATGTAGTCTCTGTCTTCTCCTTCTCCTTCTCTTTCTCTTTCCCTATCTCCTTCCCACTCATGCTCTAGCAGGAATAACACACTCTCCCACCCTTCTCCCTATGTATTTCTCTATCTGGCTCGGTCCACTCTTCCCTTTTCTCTCTATCTGTCTTGTCCATCTTTTTATTTTTCTCTGGTTCTCCTTTCCACTTACTCTTTAGGCCTAAGTGTGTAGCCGTTACTCTGTCTCTCTTACGCTTTGTCTCCCCCAACTCTCTTCCTCTCTTTCTCTCTCTCTCTCTCCCCCTCTCCTACCCTAGCGATCTCTATCTTTTTAAGATAGAAATTGGTATTTCCAGTATCGATCCTCTTATGTGTGTGTGTATCTTTCTCCCCGTTTATGATGCCTTCTGTACCTTTCTTTATATTTCATCGTTGCCTTTCTCTCGTTTTTGTACAATCTCTCGAACTTCCTCTTTCTCTCTCTCTCTCTTCTTCTTCTTCTTCTTCTCTCTCTGTTTTCTCTTTATAACTCAATTTCATGTATATATATGTGTCTCCATTTTAGACGACCTCACTCCTTTTACTCAAAAACACACCCACACACACACACACTTGGGATGTAAATTTGTTGCGGTCTCTTTTTTTCTTCTATTTAGCTATCTCTCGTGTCTCGTCTACCTCCGCTGGACAGTGGGGCACTGTCTGCCTTTTCCATTTTTGTTTTTCATTGTTTCCTTTTGTGTATGCCTCCCTGCCTCTCTGTTTCCTCTCTTCTTTCTCTCTTCCTCCCTTTCCCCCTCTTCCCTTCTGTCCTACTCTATTCTTTCACTGTAAGTTTGATCACCACCGTTACCTTGTATAACTTTCTTCCCTCGTGGAGAATACAAACTCAACGGGACCAAAAATAAAAACATTAAAACGCATTAGCCGCATTCCGTAAGATGATACCTCGTCCCGATCGATATCAAGTGACTGGATCGTTTAAGACCCAAACGGAACGACGGACTGTATGGCAAGACGTGCGGCCAGAATGTCTAGTATGAACGGCGGCGTCTCTTTAATTTGTTGTGTGCGTTTACCAGTTGCCGAGTTGTAAAAAATAGTTCGTGGTAAATACTTTTTTGATGTAGGATGTGTATTGTTGTTATGTAAATGGGATGACAAGTGATTCATACTTTGTTTATTTTTATGAGGTACATAATTATGACGAAAATTTCAAGGAAAGATAATACTTTGGGAACCATTGTGAAATAGATCCAGATTCATAGAGGAGAGAAAAAAGGGAGGGAAGAAAGCGAGAGAGAAAAATAAACATATTATGTACAAATGGTGAGAACCAGCAATAAAGAAAGAGACAAATACAAGCTTATAATCCCAATCTCTCTCCTTCTCTCTCTTTGTCTCTCTCTCTCTCTCTCGCTTTCTCACTCTCTCTCTCTCTCTCTCTCTCTTTATCTCTTTTCTTCTTTATTTCCAAGAAACCAAATATTAATAGAGCTGTCGTTTCTTGGGTAAAAGGAGGAAACAGTCCAACACTAATTTGTAATGAACGTGCATAATGTAGAGGTTCGAGTATTACATTCAGTTTAATATCATGTACACCGCCAAGTTCAAAACATGAACATAGTCGTTTACGCCGCATATATACAGTGTACTACACGCCACGGGCAATGAGCCAACATTGTCACGTGGTACACAGGTTCTAACCAATCAAATGCGAGGTACGGAGAAAGTGGGTAACTATGACTTTAAATGTGATTGATCGTCACGCTAATTGACACAAGCCCCGGACATCCCGGGGATATTGTGCTTTCGTCCGTGGTCCGTGCTCTCTGCTTCCACGCGCTTACACACACACACACACACACACCGCACACGCACCCATGCTTACTCACCCTCTCTCCATCACGCACACACGTCCACACTATCCCATTAAATGTTATCTGACTTCTGGGGATAAGCAATATGAACCGTTCGGGACCGAGCGAATTGTGTAATACATTAGGGCCTATGCGATTGCAGATGTTAAATGACTGAGTAAAAATTTGATATGATTTTGTTTAATGTTCTTTTGTTTCGTTATTTTGGTTGTTTTGTCTTAGTTTTGCTAAGACCAAACGTTACATCAAACGCACGTATCTGTGTTTGTTCGGTTTATTTTTTTAAATGTGGCTTTAAACGAGGTTTTAGTTAAGATATACAAATCCTCGTAGGATATGAAGAAAAAATGAATACAAATGTTATTAGTAAATTAGTCTGCCCGCTGATCACATTAATCACCCTAATATGACAAACTCTTCCTTGATTCATGCCAAAGCGTCCGGTATTTCTGTCAAGCATTAATCCCTTCTATAGCTATCTCGAGTATCACAAATAAATTGTGACATTTTAAACCAAGTTGTAGAGGTCGTACGCTAAATTGTTTTTTTATAATACGAGAGTGTGGGTGTGTATTACGGGTTTCCATATCAATGACCTATTGCATTTAGCGTGGTATTTTATTTTTGTCACATCTCGTTGGAGTTACACATAAAATGGGATAACATTTCATTGTAAATATTACAAATATTGATATAGTGAGATTTCGTAGAAAAAGATCTTCCTATCATGTATCTTTATTACTAGGAACATATCTAATGAACCGCATGATAAAGATTTATACCTTGATAATACATAGTGAAGGACAATATACATCCCATTCATTACATGAGTCAAAAACTATGGGAATAGTACGTTTTATATTGAAATTATTCTCCATAAAATATTTTCAATATTTATATTGGCTGCTTATACTGTCGTTGATGTTGTTGTTTTTGTTGATGTTTTTTTTAAATGCGTATTCTTGTTTTTACTCATATTAAAGGAATTGATTGGCAGAGGATTAAGTGTGCATTTAGAATGGCAATAATTTACTAGACGTAATAAAAGTGGTCATACGAGAGCAATTCAAATATAATAATTTCCTTTTCTTCGAAACTGGTTCTTGAGATTGCTCTTAAAAATCATTTCTTGTTCCGGATTATCTGTGAAATCAATTTATATTTAGAGTACCACTTTAAGATACTTACATGACGAAGATGTGCTTATTCTAATTGCAAAATTCAATCTCATCTGTTAATATCATCACATATTCCATTTTAGAAGGAGCTATCCATTTTTCCGAAATTACTTTCATTAAAAGACGAAATGGAATGTAGGTGATTGATCTATTGTTTTTCAATGTTTGTGAGTGTTGAAATAATTATCTTGAATATTACAAAGGTGCATTTTATCGTAAGGAATTCACGATAAGAATGTCTATATTATTATGGATGGTCACAGGAATTTAGCAAGCAAGCAAAGCGAGCTCACTAAAAAAATGACGGACAACTTGCATACGTTCATAAGGCAGCTTTCTCTTCCCTCGATAATTTTGAAAATATTAATATTCGGGTAGCGAAATACCCGAGAGTGTAATCTATAAAGATATCTTAAATGGGTGTTCTTTATGGTGACAAAGTAGAATTTCAGCCAAATTAAAGTGTCATTAATTTTGTTCCCTCAATTGCTTCGCTTGCTGGCATAATTAAGAAACTGTACAGTTCATAGTCGGGCTAGATACGTCAGCCCCTCCCCCCATTTTCGCCTGGAGGAAATGTACCCGTAGGACCAAGTGTATTGCTACTTTACAAAGGACTTCACAAGTCTAAAAGCTGCCTGGATGTACCAGGTCTCCTGTCTATGGCACCTAAAACACTTCCCAGACGGTTCCTTCTAAAAAAGTTCAGGGAGATTTGGTGACGTCTCAATTGTTACAAATGCTCCACCTCAAACAATGTCAAAGTGGAAGTCGTTTCCAGATTCGTCTCCATGACCGTCACTACTAACATCCAAACCACCTTGAAGCGATGTGCACTATTGGAAAGCTGTGTCGATCAGGGGCAAGACCGGGTTTTTGTATGGCGGCGGAGAGGCCAAGACGAAGTGATACTTGAACATACTCAAGACCCGATAGGGAAGTAGTCAATGAGAGCCCTTATCAAACGATATCACTTACAACTTTTGATATTCCGTCCTTTCAATTAGCAGAACATCTAATCTTCCATCGACAACGTTTCCATTGTCGAAATCAGTGTCCTCACTGGAGTCGAGTGTTCTGTGCTACCATTCCGATGTTCAGGAACCTCTTTCAAAATAGGCAGACATAATTGTTTCAAAGCTACACATCGCTAACCCTTCAATCCGAGCTTAGTTTAGTAAACCAATATATCCCTTCATCTAAATCAAGGTAGTGGGACTGATATTCTATTAATATTTCATTTTCCTGAAATGGGGTTTCATGTAGCAGTTTCTGTTCCACCAACATTGCCAAAGGAGTGCTGGCCATGTTGTTCATGTTCTCTCCGAGACATCATACAACCACGGCTGCGCAGTTCCCATCCCTGTTCTTACGCAAAATAGGATACTCCGTCATTTCATCCGGGTTTTATTTCGTCAAAAGTCTAGGGTTAGCATCAAGTTTCCTGTTGGATATATAGTAGGTTTAGGGTTAGGGTTAGGTGTCCGTGTAGGAAACTGACGAAGAGCAATTGCGACAGGAGCAACTGACGTGCAGCGGTAAAACAGAGTTTGATATTTGGAAACCAGACGACAGTGGGAATGTTCCAACTTGCTTACGGCTACAAACCATATCACATAGAGCTCCCTGCACCCCTTGGCCTACATACGACAGACTGAGAGCTTCCCACCACCCGTATCTACTGCTTCCCACTAGACGTCGGTGGTAACTCATACAAGTAGTTTTCAATTTGGATGAAAACTTTCTATGTTGTTTCGCGGCATCAAGGGTCTAGAGGTTCATGTATATGTATCTCTTTTAAGTTTTTCCTTTCCGGATACTCCACGGCCCAGATGCGGTTGTAATGTATCTCACTTGACTTCAATGTGTAGACTATAGCATGACAACCTTACCTGGAACATGTAACGACCACATAAACCTGATGCGTATAAGCACAGACCAGGTGGCACGGCTGCTATACGACTTTTGCCTCAACCACTCAGCCTAACCTTGGTAATCGTGTGTTTACTTCTGCCGGTACTTATCTTTTTTTAAATAAGAATTAATATGCTTCTTTTTATTTGCTTGCTTGTTTCTGTGTTACCACCTAAAGAAAACGAAAAGCATTTATAGATGATGTTCAATGAAACGTTAACCGAGAATATTATTGAAACTAAGATACATTATCATTGAAATTATAACAAATAATTTTGTTCAGATGATATGAATGTCATAGCCGATATATATGTATTAAATATTGGCCTATAAAAATTAGACCCCTTCTTTTGTTCTTCTTCTTCTTTTTTTTTTCTTTTTTTTTTTGGGGGGGGGGAGGGGGGTTAATGATTGATAAAATATGTGTTGTCACTTATCCAACTTAATTATCCTACAGAAATAGCACAAACTTGCCCCAAAATCTACCCGGGCCTACCATGGCAGTCAAAAGAAAAGTGTTTTTTTTTTTAAAGAATGTCTTCTGTTCGTATTATCGGTAAAGCATATGTTAAAACTGTCAGTACAAAAAGTACAACACAAAACTACATGTGTAATATAACTTGCAGAGGTGATGAAAGTATTAGTCACCGATCTGTCACAAATTGTGTACAGTCATGTACATGTACGTTCTCTTCTTATGTGAACGGCTCCCTCAGGCGCGCATCACCGGCAGCGTGACTGCGTGAGTGTTTCTAAGATTTTTGTTTGTTTCAAATTTGTTTTTGTAGTATAAAAGAGTGTGACTCGAAGGTGTTCTCAGGGAATGACAATGTTCTCCAAATCATCGGTGCACTTCATGTGTCTGAATTGCTTGAATGACGGATAATTTGTTTCCTCTGTAGCACAAGTATTTTCGTGAGTTTTAACGCAATTTCCATCAGGGATTCTAATTCTTTCCTTCGAATGTTTTTTTTTGACAGATCCTTGTCGTTTTAGAGGCTTTCCACTACTTGCATATTCTCTGTAAAGTCTGTTGTACCACTTTTAGTTACATCAGTTTCTTCCTTTTGTTTTCTTGTAGTTATCCTGATTGTGATCCAGTATGTATTTCGTTGTTTCCCAACCCCACCCCCCCCCCCGCTCCCCATTTGGCATCTTTGTCCTTTTGGTGAGCCTTCATATCAGGGATTAATCCTGTATAACTTGAAATTATTTACGAAGGTTACAATTGGAATAGAATACAAAATGGTTCTTTTTACTAAAATGAGGATGAAGGATGTTTTCCCGACAATTTCTCAATATTTGCTCGATGTTTTATCGATATTTTAACGATGTCTTTCTCTCAATATCTCACCATCTCTCCCAATCTCTTTCAACCCCTTTCTCAATTTCTTTCCATCTCTTTCAATATATATCGTTCATGCTGGAAACGCGTCCCATTTGTGCCTCCGGTAGCTACACCACTCGAGGAAAACGTTTTGATCAGGACAGTATTGAATACCCATTTATGAAACAGGGTCTAAAGTCTCGCGACAAAAGTTTGGAGTTTGGCAAATGGTTTTAAGTCCATGATCACTGAAGTACTTTACTTTGGAAGGATCTCTTTTAACCTTTACCAAAGATTTCCCATCGTTTAGGGGAGAACAGCATATAGGACAGTACATTTGATTTTAGTTTTATGATGGTTGAAAGCGATATTGCAGGAAGCAATTGGGGCCAAAGATCGAAAGACTTTTGAGAATTGTTCTCGAGATGATGGGCGGCTTGAATGTCAGCGCTTATGAATCATTCAGCTTTCAAGTGTCACATTCCCTCTGCACTTTCAGCTCTGCTTCATGTATTCCGTCTTGAATGATATAGATTACATGCGTGATTGCATTTCAAGCTCCATTTATCGCTCTCTTTAGTCATGTTCGCAAAATTCATTAGCACCAGCATTGCTTCATCTTTTGCTTTCTTGTCACCTTTAATATCATCGCTACACCAGTTACTCAAAAAGAGCAGAATACGTTCTCGGAAGGCAAAACGTCCTTCTATAGTTCTTGGGACCTTTTTTTTTTATAGAACTAGCTGTGACATCAATCTGCTTTTGCTGTTAGCTTTCAATTCCATATCTTGTTGTGACTTTACTTCCTATAAATTCTCTTTGTTTTGAATCATGACGACTTCATCAGTCTATACAAATAAATTACAACTTGTTTTCTTCTCCAAAATACTCCAAAAGCACATAATGAAGCTTCCCATCTAACTTGAAAGATTCAACAGGTTAAGACGTACTTGTATTTCAACTGCAATCTACTTTCCCTCAAAGAACATTCTTGCTTTAACTTTGGTGCCAAAAGAACATGTCCTTATTCTTTCCAAGAGGAAGAGTGAGTCTTTGAATAATGACATCTATGTCTCGTTTGGTAAATGGTTGAATGAGCAGTGTTCACAGTTTGAAGTCCGATGGCTTGAGGTGCCTTCAGAATCGTTGACACTTTGACAGAATGTTCTCTCTCGATGCACAGTCTTGATGTTGCTTTAGATTTGGGGAATCGAAGTGTTAAATGGAGCACTATACATCAGAAATATGGGTCACATAAGCCGCTTGACTCGACACGAGTGGTGCACTTTAATGTGACAATTATTCAACGAGTGAATGAGTCCTTTTCTTTAGTAGTCATGACATTCTTTCTTTTGTTGTCTTTTTCTCTTCCTACTTACATTTGTGATCGACTAATCTTACTTGCGAGTTTAGTTGTTTGGTTGGTTCTTCTTTTCATTATTTCCGCCATGCCCAATGCCAGCACCACTGTGTTTTCTTTCTGAAGATGTTAGTATTTGTAAACAATTTGAAAGCACAGCAATTTCGACTTACTCAAATCGTAAAGGTATTTTTAAAAGGCTAGTCATGAATCGCTTCTGAAGTCACTGAGGATTATTTTGTTCCACTTCTTCTTTCGTCAAATACACATGGTCACGTTTTATGATTGCAGCTCTGTTTAAGGTTAGGATTTGGGTCAGGTTTGGAATAGTGCTGGGTCCAGGCTTAAAGTTGGGTTTTTCGGGTATCGTTTGAAATTGTCACTTTGCCATGTGTCGTAGAACCCTTATTTTCCTATACATTCACGAAATAGTTATCTGCAACACTGAAACGTCGTGAAGTAAAGCATTATATATATATATATCTGAATCATTGTAGGTAAGAAAAAATGCACACAATTCATGTCATTGCAAAGGCATGTAGATGTAGAGTAATTTTGTTCGGGATAGCACGTAGCAAACTATAAACTGATACCCAAATGGCAAAACAATAACAAGCAACCCATTTTCTGGGGAAACTTGTTCTTTCGTTTGACTTTCAGCGCAATTTTAGACAAAATTCTGGTCTATTGTCTCGAAATACACCAAAATGAAATTCATACTTTAAGAACGTGTTACAATATGTTCCTATCATCTTAAATCAAGTGGAAACAAATGTTTGCAATGGAATGCTACACAGTACCATGCACAAAAGCGTCGTGTTATAGATCATAAATTACAAAGCTTGGTATCGGAAAGCAAATTAGACTCGTATAATGCCCCAATGGCTTAATAAATCTGGCCTTCCTTGGATGTCAACTTCAATTCTAGAGCAGCTCTCTCATATTTCACCAGTATCAACGTTGATTGGATAACACAATAATGCAGGCTTGCGTTGGTCGGTATGCTACCAAGTAACGTGAGGAGCTACTAATCGCTGTTGTGTTATTGGCGTATCAAATTTTCATAAAGCCTCGTATGATTTAATTAGATCACTTTGGGATTGGAGTTTAATTATGGCTTGGTCTTCCCGTGGGGGTTAGGGGAGTATACGTGCGTTGACGCGCGGCCGGACAAGGAGGTGGGTGGATTAAAGATGGCAGGGGCGGAGCAGTGGATCTGGCGGAATGGGGGGGGGGGGGGGATTGGTGGACAGCTAGAAACGAGGATGGTGCATGGGTAGAGGGAATAGGTAACAGATGAGGAAAGCAGAGTGAACATCGAATATACTGACAGTATAGACTGGTAATACATACTTTATTTTTTTAATTTTTTTTTGAAGATTACAGTTAAAGTTATTTAACTAATTATTTTTTTTCCAACATCGCTGCGACTCTCTGAAAAGTATATTGTTGTTTTGTATTCACTATTTTCTTGAATTGATCTTTGCCGAATGAATAATGATGAACAGAACTAAATATC
The DNA here is from genome assembly GCA_035222895.1 of Strongylocentrotus droebachiensis. NCBI lineage: Eukaryota > Metazoa > Echinodermata > Echinoidea > Camarodonta > Strongylocentrotidae > Strongylocentrotus > Strongylocentrotus droebachiensis. The sequence continues at coordinate 30,205 of JAVYIG010003684.1, forward strand.
AGACCTCATCCGCCATGAACTGCATGAACAGGATTATTCAATGTGGTGATTTTTGAATGCTCATCACATTAAGAATTATGAACGGGCCGGCACAAGCAAAGCTAAGCAAACAAGAAAACAAAAATAAAAACAAAAACAAAAGCTGAAAAATCGATGCGATTATCAAAATGAATTTATTACGATATCGATGTGTTGTAAATTACAAAAGTGAAATAAATTAATGCAAGCTTGAAATATCGTGTCTCATCAAATTTAAAGATAAAGAAAGGAATGATCTTAATGCTGCTGGAGAATTGATATTCATGTCTCATTTTATCGTTATCTCTTAAGAAAACACAAATTCCATAAATGATGAGAATTGTCTTGGGCGTGATATTTCAAACTATCTGACAAATGAATTATGAGCACTCGCAAAGAAACAAAATGCCTGGCATTCAAATCTCCGCAATAACTGAACATTGTCTTTAGCAATTCATTGCAAATGCACAGGCGCCATACATGCATGTATAACACATAGGTTTACGCATCACTGGCAGTTGTTTTATCTTTACATCGTCGTTGTAATTCATCGCTAATTTCCCTCTCATCTTTTTCCCTTACAAACGAATGTGATGTGCAATTTGCACGCCTCATTTGACATAATTTGCCAAATCTAGGTTCGTTAGTCGACTAATTGGCGCTGTTTCCTATCTTATCCGCCCATTACTATGACAGAGAGGAAGAGGGATGGTGGATTATTCATGAATTGAGGATTATAAGCTGTTTTTAAGGTGTTTCCTTCAGTGTTGTTTCCTATTAGTAGTCAGAATTCCTTACACGTTTTATGGTGATTTGGGGGAGATGAATGCATTAAACACTGTGATGAATTATGAATGCAGTCATCATCAGATAAACACATTGATGAATATACTATTTAACATTGAATCGTTATGATTGTGCTCTCTCCACCATGTTTGTCTCGTTCTACTTCTCCCTCTTTCTCTTTCTCTCTCTCTTTCTCTCTCTCTCTATTTTTTTCCTCTATAGGTCTCTCCCTCTTTCTCTTTCTCTCTAGTTCATCATCTATATCTCTGTCTATGAGTATCTCCATCCTCCCCCTCTTTTCCCTCCCTCTCTCTCTCTCTTCCTTTATCATTTTAGATGTGGCAACCCCCCCTCCCCCTTCCCTCCACTCATCCCGTGTTCATCTTTCAATTTTCCTAATACTCTCTTTCTCTTTTCCCGTATTCAGCTGTAACATCTTAACTTTCTCTTCTCTTTTCCCTTCATCTATTTTTTCTAGTCATCACATTCCATTACCCCCTTAGAAGGAGCACTTATACTCACTCTTAAGTCAAGGTCTGATATATTATTCAGATCCCTTTCCCAACCTCACCAGTATGAACGCGTCTATGCATGGATGACGCATGGTCTATCTAAACAGAACACACTATAAATCAATCAATGTCGGGTGTGTTAACACAAACTTAAAAAGTCGTGATTGAAACATACTCTGTCCTTAAAGATAAAGTTGAGTTCTGGTCATGCGATTACATTTTGAATGAAACAGTGTGGAATCGATCTGAAAAAGTTGATTATATAAGTATTGGTGTGGATTGCAAGGTTCTAGAGTCATCAAAATGATAATAAATTTGGCCTAGTCTTGGTAAAGTAACAAGCACTGTACACAGAAAAATGTGTATGGGACTACACAAACATGCGGCATAAAAACCGGGCCTTATTTTTAAACTGTTACTTGTCATTTCTTAAATATGAAGGCATTTGAAGAGCCTTGCTTTTCAGGGAACATGTTTACTTTGATGCACTTCCACACTTCATGATAGCAATGATAACGCTCACAATGTATTTTTCACCTCTCCCCAGAACTCAACCTTCTCTTTAAAAGATTAGAGAGACACTCATGTTTTTACCAAGAAATATTTTTTAAAATATGGCTTTTGTGGTGATTATTTATTATTATTAGTATCATTATTTTTGGTTGGTACTTTAGTTTTTCATAATGGCAGTGTGAGTGCATTTTGAAGCTTATTTGACTTGAAACTAAAACTCCTGGTTTGCCGCAAGGACAGCTTGCAATTTTTGCGTTAAACGGTCCTCCCGTAAAGTATAAAAGACCCTTGCTTACAACAGTTTTTATCACCTGACGAAGTATTGCAGTAGCATACGAAACGTCGTGATCTTTTAGATTCCTTATTGACCACATTGCGAGACAAACGAATATCACTAGCGATATTATTTTCGATACAAAAAAATGATGTCTAAATAAATGACATCGGCGGAGCCAGGATTTCAGAGGCATTGTCAATATTCCAGTGGGAGCTTTTAAGCTTCTTCATGAAATCTTTTGGCTTGATAAAGTGCACAGGATTTTACAAAAGCTCAACTACTTAAACAGTTGGTAGAAACTTAAGCTCTTGATATGTCACATACATGTACATAATACCCCAATGGCACGCTGTATTCATCATGGAATAGATAAAATAGTCCACAGGAATGGATATTTGTTTTAGATAGCTTTTTGCTTTTAATTAATAGGCAGCTGATTTCCCCCACTGTGTACGTCCACATGTGCGTGATAAAGCACTACTACTAGCCACTACCCCCTCCTTTAAAAAAAAAAAAAATCTGTCTCTCTAACGCCCCAACCGTTATCAAAGATCTAATAGTCTGGGTATAATCATTCGACCTAAGTGGAAACATAAACCACTTGTTAGGTTATAGATACCTTTTGTTTCAATGGGAAGGGATTGGGGCGACCCATTTTCTTGCTATCATTACCTCCACCCCCTCCACCCCCCGAGACAGATGAATAAGTAAGGATGGCCGATTTCTTCCAGCGTAGATCCGCTTATAAAGCAACTACTGCTAGCCATCACACCACATCACCCTACCCCCTTTATATTCTACCCGTTAGATGCCCCCGTCTGCTATCAAAGATCTCAAAATAAGTACAGACGACGAGCTTTAGTTAGAAAGGAAGGCGTAAGGAATCCCGATTTTCTCCAAAGTCGGATCCGACTATGAAACAACTCCTGCTAACCATCATCCCACCCCTTTCACGTACTACCCGTTAGATGCCCCCGTCTGCTATCAAAGATCTTAAAGGGATCGTTTAACAATGTTAAATCTGAGATACACGGCCCTACGTGTTATCAGTGTCTGTGATGTGGTGAAATATTGAAGCCCTAACAAAATTGCGCTTCAAAATGATCAAGAAGTGCCCCCAAAAAGTAAAAATCTTTAAGTGACCGGTTTTACCATACTCGTTTTCCCCAATAGACTGTGGTGTTATGAAAACCGTCAGGCAAACGGTTTTCAAAATTTGTAATTTCAATCATGAATATCTTGATAATCAGACAGGCGATCGGCTTGTAAAAGTCATGGGGTTCCTGACTGACCTAAATGTTTATAATTATCATTGCATCATGAGCTAAATCCAGAATTTTGTTTCAGAATCTGAGACAAAGTTACCGGATCCCTTTAAACTAATTAGAGACGATGTGGAGTGAGAGCCTGTGGTGGTGAATCTTCCAAGGAGGGTACTCAAAGAGGAATCACGGCCAGAGAGAGTTAAGTGTTTGAGCAAATACACGGGGCTTTACGTGCCCCCCAACAGAGACCATGCCTAGAATAATGCCAGGGAAGGGGTAACGTTTCCTGAAGAAATTGAGACGTGATATTGCGGCGTCCGACAAGGACGGTAGCTGCAGCTTAACGCGGACGTCTGTTGCAAATTTTTTGTTTCCAATATATATAATGATATGGACAGAATGCAGAGTTTGAATTTGAATTGAAAACAAGTCAAGTATCTTATTATAGAACATCGTTATTGTCTCGCAAGTATTGCTGACATTCATGTCGAGCCAATGTCTAACTCACAAGAGCGGAAAGGGTAGATGCCTCAGCTCATCCCGCAAGGTTGCTGGAAGTGTTTGAAATATCTGTAAAAGAAAGTGAATGTGTGTATTGTCCATCGAGTCCACGAAATCTAGGGCTCCTGAAATAGATTAACTAGTATAATTATAAGAGGTGATTAATTTGCTGCACCTTGAAAGGTTCTATATCGAAACATATACTGTCAAAAATTCAATGGATAAATCATGGCATTTTGTATAAGGACAATTGCAATGACTTGTGCGGATAATTGCATCAATAACCCCTAACAAAAGCCAGTATGTCTGAGATTGGGAAGCCGATCAAACGGACACTGACATCGAGCTACTAACTTGCTGGCAGTTACAGACATTGGTATGCACAAAACCCTCATTATAACGTATACGGGTTAATGCGTGCGGAGTTGGCACCATTTACTTACCCCGTAATCTACGGTAGATCTTAACATAGAGCCTGGTTGAATCGCGTGGGAAGGGAAGAAGAAAGGGGTCAAAACCGTTTGAGAAGGAATGATGCCTTTGGAAATGTATCAATAGTCACATCTAAATGTTTCTGAGTGGTCAAAGGTTAAATGATACACTTATTATAAATGTGGTTGCTGATTCAATAAAGGATTGATCATGTAGTTTCCATACATTATTACAACTATACGTTCTGTTTCTATTTATGTTTTCCTTGTGTGTTTGATGACTAGCAGACGTGGAATATCGTTCTTCCAATGTAATTTTCTTTTCATCTTATCCGTCATGCTAGCCTCTTCTTTCTCTCTCTCTCTCTCTCTCTCTCTCTCTCTCTCTCTCTTCTCTGTCTCCATCTTTTAATATGTTACTTTCACTGTCTATGTCCATTCCCCCTTCTCAAGGAGAATTCCTCTACATCTTTATCATTGTTAGCTTACACTATTTTTTCGTCGCTGTCTCTATTTGCGATTACTTCCCCAGCACCTATCTCTATCTCTCTTTCTCTCTATCTATCTCTCTTTATCCATCTATCTCCCTCTCTCATTCTTTTTCCTCCCTTTCCTCTAGCTCTCTCTCTCTCTCTCTCTTATATTTCTCCCCTCTCTCTATCTCTCTCTCTTTCTCTTTCTCTTTCTCTATCTCTATATCCATTCTTCTTTTCCTGCCTTTCCATCTCCCGTTCCCTATCCCCCCTTCTCTCATTCATTCCCTATCTGTATTTCTCTCTCACCACTCCTCATCTCGTTGGTTCGTCCCGTCTCCGTATCTCGTTCCTGCATCAGAGTGTATAAACACCCAGAGGTAATTACGAGCCAGCCAGAAACGCATTACCAACTAACCTCCGCCTTCTCGCCAAATTGTTGCCTTAGCTAATCTTGCATGGACTCACACGTTCCACTTTCTCTCCCTGTTATTTGTCTTTAACCCCTCCTATTAAACTGTAGCGTCCATGCTTAAAGGGATTGGGTATCTTTGTCTCAGATTCTGAAACAAAATCCTGGCTGTAGCTCATGCTGCAATCATAATCATAAACCTTTAGGTCAGACAGGAATCCCATGCCTTTTACAAGCCGATCGCCTGTCTGATTGTTAAGATATTTATGATTGGAAATTCAAAAACCGTTTTCCCAACGGTTTGTATAACACTATAGTCTATTGGGGAACATGATATGATAACACCGGTCACTTAAAGATTTTTACTTATTTGAAGCACTTCATTTTGAAGAGCTTCAATATTGCACTATATCACAGACACTGATAACACGTAGGGCCATGCATCTCAGATAAAATTGGAAACATTGTTAAACGATGCCTTTGAAGGGGATAGCATATATTTCCATTTCTCTCTTCCCTAGCCTTGGAAATTCCCCCTGGCATTGAGGCTACTTTTTAAATGTCAAATATGACCATCCATTCAAATTCTAATTCTCATTTACCAGGAGGACAACAAATATAAATTGAGACATTTCCATAAGGTTTTCCTTGGTTATACAGAAGACCATCCTGTTATGAATGGCAAAGATTCCTTGTATTCCAGCCATTTTAAAATCTACGTTTTTTTTTTTTTTTTTTTTTACATCAGTCTTGTTTCTTGCTCCATTAGGAGTATTTTTCCCGTTATGAGACGCATTTGAAAGAAATAGATGTTATATAGATAGACGAGAGAATGTGAAGAGGGTTTTTAAGGCAGGACCTTTTGCAGATCTTTTAGTTTTTATTCTGAAACACGAAAAGGAAACTAATATTAATCTTACTCCCCTTTCTACCTAACGAACATTCACGTCTGTACCTTGACAATTGTAGACTTATTCTGCACTTTCTAGTATATTGTTTCCTTACTTCTTTTCTTTGTAACGGTGAAAATTAGACCAAAGAATGAATAAAACACATTACTGATTGACTTCACCCAATCTTCATGTTCCCTGTATGTTCCTCTATAATGAAAGACACACTTACTGCGGAGCATGTATTAACCACGCACTGCTACTTTATGAATGCCCTCCAAACCGGTTTGCCAATAAGTGCTAGAGAAGTGAAGGGCTGCAGAGATAAACGTTGGCAAACAAGATCTGGCGATCAGGAAGTTGATGATGGTCTGATGTAAATCTAGGTCGGAATCTCATTTTAGGAGGTCAGAATCTCAATCTCTAGCAAAGGGTGGGGCGATTTGATTCACAGGGGGCCAGGGGTGCGTGCCCTTTCTGACTTTTAAGGTGAGGGCTGCTCCCCCAAGATCGGGTATAAGGTTTTATCGGGCGCCCCTTTATTTCAAAGTCGCGGGCCTTCGGCAGTGAGTTGTGCATGAAGAAATGCAATTGGAAGCCCCGACCTGCGTTCGGGGGGTGGTGAAGAATCCCCCTCGGGGTTTCCTAGGAGAGAATGAGGCTCTAATTTGGCGAGGAGATGTTGGCATATTGTGATCGACAATACCATCAAACTCCACAAATTTGCCAATTAGGGCACATTCACACTGTCAGGGACGGATGGTTATAAGCGACGTTCACATTGACGATTTCGACGGAGTACACATTGAATGGTCCACTACTCGATCAAAGGAGATTTTGTTTCTACCTTTTCATGTTACTGAGTATTTATTTCGTCGACGATCACCGAGGATACATTATTTATAAATGGTAAACGGCATAGTGGAGGAGGGGGCAAACCGGTCGCCTACAATTCTCTCAGGCCAGTTTAATATTCATTGCAATGCATTTTAGACTTTGGGTTTGTAAGATCCTATCACAACGTGCCGACACTCCATTTGGTACCACGTGGATTTGAGCCAAAGCATTTCAAAACTGTTTTTTATATTCTTTTATTTTTGTTCTTCTTATCCATTCTTTTTAATTCCTGTTAATTTAATGTTCTGTTTTAGGGGTCGGAGCCCTGAAAATAGCTATATAAATGAGATGTAGATGACGACAAGAATAAATCATAGTATTGTTCAGAGTGGACGAATTTATTCTACCCTCTTTTTTTACGTGTGTTAAACATCAAGTTTGAACCTAATTATTCTCTATAAATGTTCGTAATTGTGTAATAAAAGTATCATTATGTGTACAAAATAAGTTTTTATTTACAGAAATTAGAAAATCATTTTTATGATGAAAAGATTTTTCTTCATTGATGTGATCTAACAGCGTTGAGGTAAATTATACAGTGACACGCGACCTTTATGAGATCTGAGGACAAAGAATAAATCACTTTAGGCTTGAAGCATGTAGACGTCCGGTACTACGGGCCGACTAGAATAACTACTCTCTAACGTTATAATTTAAACAATTTATTCGCCTACTCACTATGAAACATACTTGATAGCAATATAGTATCTTGAATAAAAACCAACAAAATAATACGACTTGCGACATTAAGTATGACGAAATGTATAGAGGTAACAGTAAACTTCACCTAGCTATGTGAGGAATACTTATGCTGCACTTAATATGTCGCTGTAGGGGTTATATGTTATGCATTATCATGCCATAGGGGAATAATCATAATGTTAAAAGGCTGTTTCATGTAATAGCGATCTATCTCCATTTTTATGGCTGTGTTCCATTCGGTAATGGTCCCCTAAAGGATGCATTAGGCACGTCGTATATTTGGTTTAGAAATGTTATTGCCTAAACCACAGAGTTTGCTATACTACTTGCTAGATCGTCAAATGTAACATTAACTTTGTGTGTGATTTAGGACATCTAGGGCCTGGTACCATTGACTTATCTGAAGTGATGCATTTTAAAGGGGAAGTCCACCCTGATTTTAAAGATACAAGTAAGCTTGAAAAGCTAGAAAATAAGTTCTCACATAATCCAACAAAACTTACACTAACTGTTCAAGGTTACAAATAAATGACATGTGCCGAGCGATGTTGGTAGAAATGTAATGGGGCTAAAAAGTAATGAGCATAGATAAGGAAATCGATGTAAGTAGGCCCGACACATATCAATTATTAGGCGGTTTCTCGGCAAAATTTGTATCATTACGTATTAGTCAAAACATATTCTTTCACGTGATTGGTAATAAAAGCTTCCATTTCATATTTTGAGAGGGGGGCGTTTCCAAAACTGGTCTTTAGCTTTAACACAGGTCACTATGTGCAAATGAGAATTGTGGTTTGTATTGAAGATCATTTCAAGCAAGTTTATGTGAGGTTCTTTTCAATTTATTGTTGAAAAAAAGAAATCAATCTGCTGCAGGACAAACAATCCAGAATGAATTATAGCCATGTCCTCTCGATATACGATGCCCATACCAGAGCTCAAGATAAGCTTTAGGTTGGTTTTGTATAGAACAGAAAATTAGAGGAACAGGTCAGTGATAGTTTGAGCAAATTATTATCATTGCTAATGTTATTATCATCATGATTATTATTATCTTCATTAATATTATTATTATTATTGATGTTTTCATCATCATCATAACTACCTTTGTTATTATTTTGTCACTTTCAGAGGTACCTGACGGTGTTTATTGCCCACCAGAATGGGACAAGACAGTTTGTTGGCCTCTCACTCACATCAACCAATCAGCGACCTTGCCCTGTCCACCCATCTTTCCACAAATTGATCCAACCAGTAAGTATCGAAACATACTTAAGTGAGAGTGTGTGTCTATATATTTGTTTTGTATGAATCTAAGTTTCTTTGTTTAATCGAGTTGTTTTACCATTTCAAGTGGATAGGTTCTATCCTCTTTAACATCTCTCACGCGCTCTTATTTCATACCCAGCCTTAAAAGGCTGCACGGGGCCCTTAATTGTCGCATGGTAAAACAAACATAGACAGAAACCAATCGAGACGAGAGGGAAACGGATAGGGGAGGGGAAAGGACGAGAAAATAGGACACCCAGACCACATGCTACCCCCTCCCGCCTCCGAATCCATAGCCTTGTAACTTCGCATTGTCCGAGTAAGACATGTGCCCCTCCCCCTTGTTATAGTGCCCTTGTAGTGGGTGAACCCACGCTTCACCACTGCTACGTGGTGATACGTTATACGGGATTTTTTTGATTAATTGATCGGTTCCAAATATAAATCGAATTTAGTTTACAGGTGTTTGGGAAAATACACAATAGAGATTTTGTCTGGTGAGTTACGCCGTACCCGACGATAGAAGACACTAATTTATCAACATGTTCAAGTAATCTAATAATACAGCGACACTGATATCAGATTTGGCACATAATGTGGATTCAACATGAAACACAAGCCAGCAATCACCCATTACATACCAAATAATGATTTGATTTCCACTATCGCTATCAATAGCGATTTGTAGCTTCTGGGTAAACTTAGTCATTTGTATTATGTGTCTTCGTGAGCAACATTAATTTGTACGTTAAATTATTCTAGGAAAGCACGCATTGCTAGTTTATAGTATTTACATCAGTCTTCGAATGCGTAACATTATTATCAATCAATAATCTGAGATGACTACTGCCTATAGTGCCTATTATGAATTTGTTTTCGTTAAAACAATCACCGCAGGCAATTACATCAAGACAGTATTTCCACAATTTTGACAAATCGCTACTTTCGGAAATGGTGATTGTTCATTAAATACTCAAAGCGTACAATGACCAGGGGGTGTTTCATAAAGATTCTAAGTCGAACTTATCTCTAAGTTGGACTTAACACTTATGGAAAGCCGTTAGCATCATTGCAAATATTTTGTAACAATTATTTTAAAAGGCATAAAATGTTGATTCAAATCAATCATATTTTCTATTATCTTATAAGATTTCATGTTCTTGATGTGGAATTTATGAAAATTCTAAAATACTTGAATTTTGTTTTTGAATGTATTTCATTATAAGGCTACAAATGGCTCTCCATGATATTTAAGTCCAACTTAGAGATAAGTTCGACTTAGAATCTTAATGAAACACCCCCCTGGTTATACAAAGTTTCTCGAACATTATCACAGTTGTTTGCGTCACAATCACAAGAAAAGGGTCAAATTTGTCGGGAAGAGATACCGTATCCCAATGCCGAGTAGACTTGTATTGTATTCATGACGGGACTGAAGTTGAAATCGTTGCAACTAAAAGGATATTCCTCTATATGGTCAAATTACAGGTCACATTTAAAAACGACCATGTGTCAGAAAAATGTGAACTAAACGCCAACTTATCAGATTAGTAATAAACCTAGAGATAATTTCTTCTCCTATTGTCAAACCCCTCCAGAAGAATCGAGGCAAGAAATGAATCTGCCTTTTCTCTTTTTGTCATAGCCTTCAGCGTTTCGAAGTGCCATTAGAACATATTTTTGTAATGATCCAACAAATCTCAAGTTCCTCAAGTTCCACTTGTCCTGTTGTTTGTCACGACTTATATATCTTACATCACGACATCAAGTAGATAATGACGTTTTCTCATTACATCTGACCTACAAGGCAAGGAAACTTTACTTTTCGAATTCTCAAGCGGCCATTAAATATTAGGAATGTAGAAAATATCTTTGATTGGAGGTTTTCTTTGAGATTATTAGGAATTTGATAGTCCCTTAACATTTTAAGTGTCAAAGTTATTAATGGAAATCCATCTCAAGTATTTCCTCCGTCAATCAAACGCTTGCTTATTTGATGGGGTGAATCTTTCCAGGATGACAAAGGGTCATTAAGTTGCTTCATAATCATCACAGAGTTAAGTGACTTCCAAATTATATAGAGCAAGATTTTTACTGATAATTCTAATGAATGTTGGTTGCCGAGGGGTGATTTTTGTATGAAACCCTTAATCGAAGATTTTGACGGTCACCAACAAACGAAAGTTTGTGAACTCGTTTTGGAGACACTGCTCTTTCTCACTTCCGTTTACAACATGAACATGTTTACAGACAACACGAACAAACCCCTTTTTTGCAATTATAAAATATTCCAATGTTCTATCTCGCACACTAAGCTTGAGCTTTTGATAATTATTCATTGAACAGAGATGACATAAAATGTCAGAGAAAAACTGGATATATTCAGAAAAAGAAAATCCTTTGCTGTTGTTCTCAAATTCGGTATGTCCGCTCTAGAATTTTTCTGATGGTTATGGTGTATATGGCAACACCAAAAAACAGAGAGGGTTTACTGACATCATCGTATATTATGCTCAATTAGATCGATTATAATTATCTGTACCAATCTTACTACGGGATTTCTTTCCAATTAAAGTTTTCTTCACTGACTACAAACGAACCCATTTTGATTTTTAGTTTGTTATCGTTCCCTTTATGGTTCCAGTTGTTTTGGTAAAGGGGGCATGTTTTCTGTTAGCAAATTTGAACATTTGATATTATTCCTATCATTGTTATTATTGTCTCAGGTAAAGCAATACATATTATTTCTTTGATATCATGAGGATGATTGTGACTTCCACCGTCCAATCATCGTGCTATCAAGACGTTTGGGCATTGGTGTACGATTCATTTCACATTTGTTTATCTTTGTATATCACCACTTTCTACTTCTATGATTACCTGTACGTGTTCTTGTTATCTTAGCATTATTCATGAAGAACTATGATGAAGGAGGATTCCTTCCTGATTATTTCTGTTAGGATTTTATTGATGTTATCTTTCGCATGATCATCTCTCATTTCAATTTTCATTTCGCGAGATGACGAGGGGCCCTTTTAATACGCCCCTCGTTGAGGTTAAAGGCAATGTATACAGTTTTGGAAAGTTCTCCAAAGCTTTTCGTCCGATTTATTTTATTTAAGATGAGAGATAAGAATATACTACTAATATTAAGATGTTATGAAGTTTAATGAGAAGTAGGAAATAATTGATTTACCTTCCTATATAATCTTACAACAGCAGCCTGCACTATACACGTGTAAAACTTAAGAGGATTGTGTGTATACAGACATGTTGTCTATAAGTGAATCAATGAGGTTATTTTACCAGCAACCATCGGGGTTGAATGGTTCTAGTGTATAGCCGTTTTTATATCCTGCATCAAAAAATTGTTGGCTTTTGATTGGTTGACAGCTCGTCACATGACCAGAAATATTTGAACTATTTTTAAAAAGTACTATATGAGGGTACTATTTGGGTTTACTATTTGGGAGTTGAAAAAGGATGTGAATTTTTTATTTTTTTTTATTTATAACATTTAACACATTATTTTCTCTAAATTTCCCTTTAGTTCTGCCAAAACTGTACATGAGCTTTAATGTTTCTGGAAGAAAACGCAAAATACCTTTTTCGTCTCTCGAAACGATAATCATACTCAAATTCGAGCACGACATAATGATTAAACACATCTTGAATTGTCTAGAGCGTGACGCCGGGGCGATTTCGCGATCATTTGAACAAACTATGAAAGAGTATCTTTATTGTGCGTCAAGGCTCTGTTTTCGTAATCTGTATCTTGTTTTTCTTATATATTCTCAATCCGCGGGAAAATGTTCCCGGCGACGCACTGATTCCCGCAATCAACTTTCGTCGATCAATGTGTTTACATGGCTGATGTTGTAATGTGTAGTTCGGAATGATGTGCTACAGCTTCCAAACTGCTTATGAAAATCGAAGTTTCTGTGCGTAATGTTTAATCTTCTTTCCAGCATCGAACATTCACTTGCTCAGTGTGCAGATGGCGTCTGCTCGCTATTTATAAGGATCACTTTTATACCAGACCGCTATTTATTAATTCGGGCGTTATGGACAGCGGTCCTTGTGAATAGCGAGGTTATTGTCTATCGTTTGCTCGCTATTTACAAGGACCGCTATTCATAAACAGAGCTATTCTTTTAGTCGCGCGTTATGGATAGCGGTCCTTATGAGTAATGGTCCTTAATTATGAATAGCGGTCCTAATGAATAGCGAGGTACATTGGCTATGGTTTGCTCGCTATGATAGGGACTGCTATTCATAAAGGACCGCTATTCATTTAGTCGCGCGTCATGGATAGCGGTCCTTATGGATAGCGAGCTTGACCCGTACAGATAACTTGCTTGGGTGTTTCAAAACTTATAGATGCTGCAGGCATGCCGGCTTCTCTCTTCTTTTTCGTCAACTTATTTTGGTCCTTCCGAGTGATTTTTTAAAAAAAACTTTATAATGTAGGCCTATATTTTTGTTGTTGCTGATATTTGTTATATTTACATGTATAGAAACTAGATTCTCGCTATGTTGCTTTTCATTCCAACTTGAAAAATGTCATTCAAATTAAAAAATTTACCGGTGTAATTGGAACTTATGTCTTTAACATTTTATGTAGAGAATACATAGCGTCGAATTCAAGTAATTTAAATGAAATAGTACATATGAAATACCCCCCCCCCCCCACACACACACGCACTCTTTTCAAATCAAAATCCCCATAATTTTTTTTGTTGGCGGCATTCAAAGATTCATCACGCCATCTAAACACACTCCTCCTCGATCCTCTCTCGACACACTTTACTGTTTAGGTGAAAGGTAAACAGGCCTTCATGATTTGCATGACTTTCGACAAGGTACAGCAAAAAGCCGGGTCTAAACTCGTCTCTTATCAAGATATCTGGTATCATACAAGCCTTCTCGGGTAACACAAGCAATCCGCCGAACAGGCAAGAATAAGAATCTATCGACTTAGTTATTCCCCTGTTGATAGGGCATCGAAAACTGCTAATATCAATTACTTTGGTGCGAAATAGACATTGTCAGATTTTCGTCTTTTTTCACTGGTCGCGTTATATAAGTTCAAAGAGTGGGTGTCTGTTCGGAAAAGCAGTTGTTATTCCCATTATATATTCGATATGTTAAAGCCTGTCTGCTCCAGTTTGACCAGGAGGGATTAGACCTCCCTGTGTGGTCACTGACAGGTGGTTATCTCATCAAATCAGCTCTCAATTAACATAAGTAAAAGGGGATCATGGGGGATCATGGGGGAACAACGGGCACCGCTTAGGCGTAGTTTGCTATATAGAGTGCGCAAGTAGCTATAAATAGTGCAGCCCTGCTTCAAGACTTCTTATATTCTTTTTAAATTATCATCTTTGATGTTTTTAGGTGATTCATTTGTTGTGTTTTCGTTACTTTATCATTTATTTGTCCATTTACTCATTAACTATTTTTAGTTTGGTCGTTGGTTCATTTATTTCAATTTTCAGATCAAAAGTAAAGAAAAACAGTGCAATACATAGAGACATCATATTCTTACACAAAAGAACTGTACATAATTATGATTATCTAAACAAATGTGACAGAATGAATTCATAACTATAAAATTGAAAACTAGAGGAAGAAAAAAGGAAACAAAATGTTTATTTATTCTAGCATTCATTGATGTATCTACATCTTTTTCATGGTATTGTATAGGGGGTCATTATAGAGGAACGTTCACGTCGGAGTGCGGGCTACTAAGTTGTATATACATGGCGACACATTGAACACGAATAGTGGGCTTGTATTTGCCCAGAGCATAACAATTATTGTGCAGAAATTGTAACTCCGGGGTTTAGAATTTCTCCTCGCCCCATTTTAAACCAACTATTTAATCATCTGTCTTTTTCTTCATTTGTTTCATTACGTATTCTGACATGGCTTTCGTGGGAGTCTTCTAAATACCCTTCAATAATAATAATGCTATATCGTGACAGTATGTAGGATAACTCTTCAGCTAAGGATTTTAACTGCCTTGGGCGACAATTTTTGTTTAAAGAAGCATTTTTTTATAGCATACGCACGGAAGAAAGGGCGATAAATATTCATAAGTCGTAAAAGAGATTACCCTTAGCACTCAAATAGCGCCCACATAAGCTCTGAATTTCCTGTTTTTAATTTTTAGTCCATATATTGAAGTTTTACTCAAAGTTTTGTGAGTTTAGAAGTTCACAAATCACATTGGGCAAGGGGAAAATCTAATTGTCACGATAAGGCAAAGGTTTGCTTCGGGATTTTTCTTTCGGGGATAACATCTAACGGATTTTCTTTTTAAATCCTGAAAGACTCTAACCTCTACCGACTGTGCTATCGAAAATGAAGCAAGAAATTGTATTTGGTTGAAGTTTGATGCACAGTCTCCCCCAATTTGTCACATTCACCTCATCTTACGTCCCTGCCACCTTACGTAAGTATGGCGTTTGCAGTGTTGCGAACCAACGCCAAACTTGCTAAAGACTTGAAAAGTTATGATATCGTTGATTATAAGTATAAGATTTTGTTGATTTCACTTTTATTATTAAATATCGTTATTACTATTGTTATTGTCATTAGTAGTAGTAGTAGTAGTAATAATAGTAGTAGTAGCAGATTAGTAGTAGTAGTAGTAGTAGTAGTAGTAGTAGTAGTAGTAGTAGCAGTAATAATAGTAGTAGTAGTAGTAGATTAGTAGTAGTAGTAGTAGTATAGTAGAAGTAGTGGTAAGAGTAGTAGTAGTAGTACTAGTAGTGAATTTATATTATTATTATATTAGCATTATCATGAATATCAATATCATCATCATCATCATCATTTGTATTACTTTGCATAATTATCTGAGCTGTGTCATACGAGAATTTTCGGCATTTTCCAAGTAAAAAAGATCGATTTTTTTCTTACTAGGACAGTTTCACTGCCAGTTTCAAATACTCGAACAGTAGAATCATAAATCTAAACAGACCCATACTCATGGTAACACGCACATGCACGTATCTCCAAACACACACAACCTTTCTTTTAACAGTATGGACGCACTGACTACCAACAAATTTATATCGTTAAATAAAAACTCATTTAAACAAAGATAATGTGAATGACGAGGGCTAAACACCCTCGTGTTAACTCCTTCCCACGCATTCCTGGAAAACGTCTCGAAACGCGATATTTTTCTCCCCGAAGCTTCGTCGAGATCGATGATGAGAGAATAGGGGTCTTGACGAGGCGAAGAAAGAGAGACCATGAGAGTTCCATTGAACTGACTTTCGCCCCAACCCGCATCGATCTCTAATAAGCCGGCGTCTATGATAGGGAGATGGGAAGGAACCGCAATTCATATAAAATATTGGCATCCCATCGGTCAGACCATAAACATTGAATGGCAAATATGTGGAAATTGGAGATGAACAACCTGGTTAGCTTACGAATGACGCCCGGCGATGCATTTTTTAGAAAATTCGCGAAATCAATATCACGGGTTACGGGTAGCTTTGAGTTTAAAACATTGGCGGTATGTCATATCGGTTAAAGTTAAAGATTAGTGTTATGGAACTCATAGACTATACCTACCTTGCTTCTTCGCTGCATTACTTTAAATTTGTCTTTACATACCACTCCAGAACCATCTATACACAGAAATTGGCCAACTCGGTTTCACTGGGTCACAAAATGGCGTATATTCTTTTGTTATGTGCTTACCCGACAGAGCAGTATTCGCATTGTGTCCAATTCTAACAGTGTTGGCCAAACTCTGTGTATAGATGGTGCTATATCATTTTATGTCTCCACCCCCTTCCCCTCCATACGTTACACCATTTTCTAGGCTAGCCCAACACACTCCACTTACCATATATACGGTTCAAAGATCAAGATTTCACATTAACGCTCAAAATAATAAATTCCCATCTTCTTGGCAAAGATACATCTCTTCGTTAAAAAGAAAATTGAACGTCAATATTATCTTGTGAAATCTAAGCCTGCGGGCACACTTTCATTCCTTAACTCTGTTCAAAAGCTTAGATTTAAGGGAAATGACGCATGTCTGAGTTTTAAGTTTAATTGGCAGCTTCTAAAATAGCCTAATCATTACTTTGCTTGAAAAGTGATACATAAGTAACTCTCCCTTTGCCTCTCTCAAGAGATTAACTGACTGGAGACGACGAATAATTTCCATATTTTTTTCTTGTTATTTTTCATATCTTGAGAAAGTTTCAATATTAGAGATTGGTTGCTCGAAGAAAACAAATTCTTGCAATGGTTTGTGCTGCAGTTGGCCAGAGAGTACGTCATAAAGATTGAAATAATGCTGGAGACTCTTCGTTGGAGCCCTTTTTTAGAACCTTTTGTATATTTGAATAAGGTGTACAGGAAATACAGACTTTGGAGGCAGGGGTCGGGGGTCGGCAAGCACTGGACTCTAATTTGACACTTTACCACAATTTCTAAATTCTTGGGCAGAGCCTAGCTTTGTCAGTTTCTGGTTATGTCAGGTCCCGTGTCTATTGTAGTCTCAAAGTGCAGACATTGTTTAGCACAATGACTGAAAAGTGTTTTTTGCTTGCAAACGAGGGGGAGGAGGGGCTAAATTATTTTATGTTTTACATCAATATATTAGTCGGTGGAAAAGGGTCATAGGAATTTCACATGCTTTAATTTTTTCTTCTTTCCAATCAACTGCGGTAAGAGCAGAAGGAAAGGTTAATAAATCGTGTTACCTCATCATGTTTTATATCCTTGTCAAATAAATAATAATCTTCTCTTCTGATGAAGGTCATTTGCAATAAAACTCATCTTTATGATTTCTAGAAATGGAAAAATAAAGTTATACTATAGAGATCAAAGAGATCAAATGAATTAAGACATGCATGCCTTTCTGATCACGAAGCGAAGTGGATAATCGGCAGAAAGCTTGCCTTAGATTCTGTTTTCCTGAGAAGAAATAAAGAAAAACAAATCTGTTTTATCCACAACGGTGATATGAAGGTCCGGCAATTCGATGAGCAAATCTCATGAATTCTCCTTCCCTGATTTGAAGAATACAAAATAGAGATGTTTCCAAATTGGAATCGGTAATTTATACCTTACCTGCTCAATTTCCAGTAATTTACATTTAGACGGAAATTTGAACTGGTCTCTTGAAACCGATAATTTCCCTTCGTGTCACCATGATAATATATATTCATAGAATATACGTGTTTTAGGTAAAAATCATAATCATGCTTCAGATAATAGGATTACTGTTTATTATATTCATTACTCCGTGTGCATGTATGAATGAATAAAACTTGCCCTCGGTATATCTGGGTTTAGTTGGGTAAGAAATTAACCGTTTGAGGGTTACAGATCAACTTTCAGGATTTTTTAAATCGTGGTCTAGTGGGATCCCTTTAATGAGGAAAAACATATTTAGAGCAACATGAAAGCTGTTTCTGAAGAAGAAGAAGAAATATCGTTATCATTATTCTCATCATTATTATCAGTATTATTATTAATGATAATAATAATAATAATAATGATAATAATAATAGTGGGTTCTAGTATAGTGGGTTCTAGTATAGCGCTCATGTCTGTCAGACTTGACACTCCTGGTGCTCCGTTTTGTTTTGTTTCAGTATTGTTGTTATAACATAGTTATAATGTATAATATAAATACAACTTTATATTTATATTTGTTATTGTCTTTCATTTTTCTTCCACTCAGAAACGTTTACCCGGATGTGTGAAAGCGATGGCTCTTGGGAGGAAGGTCTTAATTATCAGCAATGCTTCAAAACATTGGATGAGAGATCGTTTACACGCAATGCAACAGAGGAACAATTACAGGTAAATAGTTTCATTCTTAAAGGCAGGATATTTTACTGGCACTGCTTCATATACTGCCATCTTCTGCTCACGATGTCCCGATGTGTCTACATGCATGTTCCACAATTCATCATCAATTGCATGACGCGAGCTTGATGATGCTTGGTTATACATGAACATGAAATCGCTATGCCTTTTGCCTTTAAGATGGCGCAGTCGAAAGTTCATTACAGCCCTGATTTTAGCCCGTATAGCAGATATTAAAGAAAATGCTAAAGATACAAATAAATCCCTGTTGCCTTCTTAAAATAGCAGGCAATTTTTTATTTTGTACTCTTACATATCAAAATGCATCTTGAATAAACTAACGTGAATGTAAAATACAAAAATGCCACCAAAACGTATGAATATGTACACAAATTAGTGATTATAAATTTGTCTCAGCATTGCCAATGTAAGGACTACTATTTCAGTTGAATCGTTTCAGTTATACACGAACACAGTATTATACTGTAATTACAGGACTTTCCGAAATTGTACGTGACATTCGCTCTTTCTGCCCATTTTCAATTCATACATATTGAAGGTGGCGGTTAACATTTCATTATTTTTTCCGCGGCAACCCTACCCTTTAACCTTGCGCCCCTTTGTACCGGACGTGTATAAGAATGGGACAAAGTACCCATTAGCTTTTAAATGAAGGGCAAATTCAAGAAAAAGTTTCAAATGGACTTCGGAATCAGCGGTATACTCGGGGACGACCACATGTCATAAGAGACGCGCATTTTTTCACGGCTAAATTTAAAAGGTGTAAGACATCGTCAATCAATGACCTCGGATTAATGCAATTATGACATCATATACGTGATGTTAAGAAACGTGATCGAAAAATCACTAAATGTTGTTTTAGCCTTTGCATGTTTTTGAAACCACTGCACTCTTTAATGGACTGAAAACGAAAGTGTATGACTGCACGTAGATCTCTCTCTACCATTTTCTTCGTTTAGTTTATTTTAGAGTCAATATTCCCCCGTAGGTGAGGAGGGAGTCAGACTCAAAAGGGCGTCAGATAATAAAAAGCACCATCACAAACGCGGTTCCGTTTAGCCAATTTGAAATTCGAGAAATCAAATTATTGATTGCTTTTTATCCTCAGCCTTGGGACTAGCAACGGCTCAATAATCATCATTAGTTTTGTTTGGCGTACATGACCGAACGTCTTCGTATTTACAGTTTGTTTTGAAATTCACATCTTTCTGCTTGTAAAGCCTTTGTTGATAACGAACTTTTAAAAAGGTCCATTTTCCGGGCTTAGAACTAAAGTCCAACATTGGCGTTCCCTGTGCGCCTCTGTTTCTACAAAAAACAAGTATTTTTACGAGAAAAGAATATTTAGACCATCTGCAAGTTTATGTTTTTCACTTCATGTCAAATCCTCGGGCTCTAGTAACCGCGTTTGAAATAATTTTAATTAGAATCGTATTTTTGTTTAATTCAAGCAAAGATACATTAATTAATTCAATTCCTATTTATTTGCTGATATGACCGAATGGCCCATTTATTTGTTCGAAATGATTTAAATACAATTTTTTGTGGATGTTTTTTTGCAAAATGAGAACTAGGTTAATTAACCTACTGACCCTCGGGAAACAAGTCCTAACCCCGAAAGACTTGGAGGTAATTTTCACACATTTAGCCTCAGAATCAAATGATTGATAATTGGACTTATTATTCAGGATGGAATAGGAGCAGGATTTCTTGAAAATAAAATATAAATAGGTCATTAGATTGACCACGTTGACGTTGGAAAAGGGAGATGGCCAGGAAATAAAGAATAAGATAGAATATAGAAAAACAGAGATTAGCAGAATTGGAACAAGAAATTGGAAGACGAAAATGGAAAGCAAAAAACTAAAAGAGGGAAAGGAGGATACTGATGAGGGCATAATGAAAATGATAGAAGGGCAAGGAGATAGGGATAAACCGATGGGCATAAAAGGTTTAAGAAGGTGGAATAGAAGAGGGAAAAGAAGAAATTGAGAAAGAGGAGGAGGAGGAGGAGGGGAAGAGGAAGAAAAAGAGGATGAAGAAGAAGAAGAAGAAGAAGAAGAAGAAGGAGAAGAAGAAGAAGAAGAAGATGAAGAAGAAGAGGAAGAGGAAGAGGATGAAGAAGAAGAAGAAGAAGAAGAAGAAGAAGAAGAAGAAGATGAAGAAGATGAAGAAGAAGAAGAAGAAGAAGAAGAAGAAGAAGAAGAAGAAGAAGAAGAAGAAGAGGAAGAAGGAGATGATGATGATGATGATAAGAGGCGAGCTGAGAAGTGAGAATGTGTGAAGGGAGGGAAAATGCAGAATAGTGACCAGAAGGGGGATACGAGCATAATGGGAGGAGGAGGAGGAGAGTGTATGAGAGTGAATGGAGGAGATAAAAGAGTGAGAATGGGAACGGTAAAGGAAATATATAAGGAAATGAAGAAGGGATTGGGTGAATGTGAAGGAGGGGTAAAGAAGAGGTAGAGGAGTGATCCCACCATGCACCGTTGTATTGAGATGAGCCTCAAAGCAGAATTCTAAGGAAAAGAAGGTAAGGTTATTTCCCCCAACTTTTTGTTCGCCATTTCTGTCTTCTGCTTTTATCTGATCCCATCGACAATTATTGATTGCATCGGGTTTTTTGTTCTAAACAAGATCATGATAATTATTGGCCAGCCCTTTAATAAATTGAAACAACGAACAACAATTGCTTAATTTGCTTATATCTTTACTTCTCTCTTTCACTCTCTCTCTCTCTCTCTCTCTCTCGCTCTCTTTTCTCTCTCTCTCTCTCTCTTCTCTTTCTCTCTCTGTCTTCTCTCTCTCTCTCTCTCTCCCCCTGTTGCTCTTGATAAGGTGATGTTTATTAACATTTGCGCCTCGTATTTATTGCCATTTTGTGATTTTACAAAATTCATTAATTATCCTTTTGTTATTTTCTCTTTTTTAATTCTTTAGTTTTATAACAGTGTTATCAATGGAGCCAAGTTAATGGAACTAATCGGCCTCTTCCTGTCGTGGACCGGACTTATGGTGGCGCTGTTCATATTTTACTATTTCAGGTAAGAAGAATTAAAAATATATTCTTGTTTGTTTGTTTGTTTTATTTATTCACCATGTAAAATAACTGTTTACAGATAATAAAATTCGGTTACAATATATAATAATAATACATAGTAGGAACAATGTATAAACATGAAATGTTTGAAGCGCAACGTCCCTAAGATAATAGCTAGTAATTATTAGGTTTACATGAAACATGGCGTAAAATAAGACATTCTGTAATTACAAAATAAACAAAATACAAAATCATGCCCCTCAATGTACCTCTTCTTGACAAAAAAATAGCACTAACATAATGTACCTCAAAAGTTAATAAGCATATTTGGAGCGAAATAATTCCTTTAGTTTGTTTTTAAATAACAAAAGATTATTGCAAGTTTGTATTTCCTGTGGCAAGGCGTTCCAAATGTCAGGACCTACATATCGAATCGATCTGTGGGCTAAAGCACTCCTTGGTGTAAACAAATGGAAATCAGAAGAATGTCTGGTTGGGTAGTTATGAATGTTTCTATTTAGAGCAAAATCGTTACAAAATGATAAAGGTAGTTCTTTTTTTATTAAGTCTGTACATGAACACTGCAATTTGCATCAAATGAATATCAGTTCTCTAGATAGCACGATCGCAAATACTTATAAAATATCAACTCAAGGGCAAATTCAATTATTCTTCTGAATACCCCATATAAACCATGGTTGGATTACGTAATATGTTATCATAACGTTCGTTCATTTCAAGAGATGACAGAAAATTCTACTGAATTCGCCTTAGATTGAAAGTTTTGCTATCGTGTTAAATATCCTTCGTAAAAAATTATCATTAGATGACTTGGAGATCCGTTGAGGGATTTAGAACAGCATTAAACCACCAAGGTCAAGGGCTAGCGACATGTTTACCACTGATCTCCTTCTTACTTCTAAACTTGAATGCTTACCTTAGCCTTTAGCCTTGCCGATGACGACATCAATTCCACTCTGTAAAAAGTTTACTACTTCCCGCATCGAGGAAACGCTACACCGAAACGTATATGTGGGCTAACGGCCATAGAAGGATTCCGAAGTACAAAATCAATTGCCAGCTACGTTTAAATGTATCTCTCCTTCCATTCCTTCTAGCTATATAGGGCCTATCACAGTGACATGGGAACTGTGATTTTTTTTTCTTGACGAAATGTTGGGAATATAACATATCCGAATGAATTTCAGTTTGTGTCACTATTTCAGAGGAGGAAGCATGAGAGAAAGATCAGGAGCGTATAATAAAGAGATGAAGCGATGTGATGTAAGAGAGCAAAGCAACCAGATTAATTAGCGAGATTGAACGAGAAAGAGAAGGAAAAAATAGTGAGAAAAGGGGGAAAGACAGAGGGATAGAGAGAAAGACAGAGAAAGACATGGAAAGACATGGAAAGAGAGAGAGAGAGAGAGAGTTACTGTGCCCCAATATAGGCCGGGTAATTTCCATTAGGTAGGCCTATATAGTTTTTGAGGGCTTAACATTCGGAAATAATGAACGCCCGGTTGCTTTGCTCCCTCGCATAATATTGCTTCAGGATCTCATTTCATTAATTTATTTTAAAGATTACTAGCTGTGTAAATTGCTCAACACCTTTGTAAAATGATAATGATATCACAATCATGATACAACATTTGAGGCTCGTTCAGATAAGAAGTTAATCACAGAATTGTGATGAGTACACACTCTTGCTTTTCTAAAGGCAAATAAACAACGGTCACTACCGCGCCCTATCTGAACAAGGCTTATACTTCAATTACAAGTGTCACGAAAAAATATCCACAACAATCCTCTCCTCTTTCATTTCCTAGAAACCTTCGATGCCATCGAACAAAGATCCATCAGCATCTCTTCTTCGCCTTCATCTTCCGTCTCACCATCGAGATCATTCTCGGTGTCGACCGTTTCAACAGCAAACTCGCCTCCAAACAGGGCTTCGAGAATCGACATAGCATTCATAATGTGGTACGTATATAATGGGGCGGGTTCAGGATTTCAAAAGAGGGGCGGGGAGGGGTGAACGATATAAGATCTCTGAAAAAACAAGAATAACAACCCAAACACACACGAATAACAACATCAGACGCAGCAAAAACACTAGCAAGGAAAACAAAAACAACACTGCAACAGCAGCAGCAGCAACAAATTATTTGTGTTATTACGAGACATGGACCTCCAAAGCGGACCGAGCAGGGGGGGGGGGGGGCAGATGCTCCTAGCTCCCCCAAGAGATCAATTGGGTGGAAAAGTCATTTTTTACTCTCCATTATTTATTTTCGCTTTCCCTCGCATATAAATAGACACACAGTTTCTTATCATTTCACTAGTGTCTACCATAATAATAGCATGATAGTTTGAACCTCCTCAAAATATGATATAATCGTTGCAGTAAGCTTAAGCTTTCTAGTGCTCTAAAAATGCAAAGTTTTACCATTCCAAAAGCATTTTAGTCATGCCATTCCCCCTCATCAATACATTTTGTTGTTGCAGTGAGCGATATAAGCTTTCTCGTACTCTGACACTTCAAAGTTTCACTATTCCAAGAACGTTTTGTCTCCTTCTTTTTTGTTTTGCTATATAAGCTCCTAACATTTAGTTAGAAGTAATTAGAATGAAGAAGAAAAAAAAAAGCGCAATCCACGTGCCATCGGAAGCGCGAGATACTAGGGGGCAGATACTGCCCACTACCAATCAGGAGGGAGGGTGATAAAATTGTCTTCGCACCCCCCCCCCCTCACAAGACCATAAGTTCCTAGTGTAATTATAAGCTTTCGAATTGTAAATTGCAGTTGTTTAACATCTTTATGCAAAATTTGATGCTTCTAGCACCATTTTACATACTATTAGTGTAAAGTGCGGAAGCAATTTGAAATATAATTCATCTCTAAGACTCTTCCAAGCATTGATGAACACTTTCGAAATACCAAATCAAATTCGATAATGCCTAAAATACTCTTGGTAAGATGAGTCTGTTTCCTCAATTTCTTCCAAATAAAAATTAAAAAAAACAAAACACTTTGAAGGCATAGAATAAAAATCCTTCGTATAAGTCGTCATACTTGTATTTCAAAGTTCGAGTATAAACCAGACTGCAGAGATTTCCGCCAAAATCGTAAATAAGTTAGAATTATACAACAATCTGTTTACCGCCCTTACGGATATCTGAACATATAATGCTACGTAATTCGATTTCGCCGCTAGTTTCAATGTTTTCATCTGTCACTGTCAAAAATGTCCTTTTCAAAAGTTCATTTTGAAACCAGGCTGCAATTTTTGTTCTAACCTTACAAAGAACAAGCTAAAATTGGACCTTTTACAATCCGACAGGATGAACACAACACACTCAATAATTCAAAAATAATCCTCTTAAGCTGTGTACCGAAGAGCATATCCGATGAAAAGTTATTTTCTGAGAGTATCTAACAAGTTGGTTAAAAGGGCGAACAGAAAGAAAACAAATCCGTAATACCTTCGCCAACATTTAGGTTGCCAATATGCTTTAGGGTATGGCTCTTTGAGTAACATTAAAGCCCCCCCCCCCCACCCCCAGGTATATGATTGTAAAGTAGAATTATTGAGACAATTTTACCTTGAGTAAAGGTCGCTAAAGCCCACTCACGGAAAATAACAATGTGGAATACCTCTACACCGATAAGTAATATGATCTTCAACATATATCCAATGGCTTTTCCCAAGATAATTCCTTTCATATAAAGCCCATTGTGCTTTTGGAAAGATGTTATATCACAGCGTTGACAGTCTAATGCCTCGTTAGATATGTATTTATTAAGATATTTAGTTAGTTAGTTAGTCAATCAGTCGGTCAGTTAATTAGTCAGGTAGTTAGTTAGTTAGTCAATTAGTTAGTTAATCAGTCACTTTGTTAGTTTGTAAGTTAGTTAGTTAGTTAGTCAGTTAGTTAATCAGTCAGTTTGTTAGTTTGTCAGTTAGTTAGTTAGTTAGTCAGTCAGTCAGTCAGTTAATTAGTCAGGTAGTTAGTAAGTTAGTCATTAGTTAGTTAGTTAATCAGTCAGTTTGTTAGTTTGTCAGTTAGTCAGTCAGTCAGTCAGTTAATTAGTCAGGTAGTTAGTAAGTTAGTCATTAGTTAGTTAGTTAGTTAGTTAATCAGTCAGTTTGTTAGTTTGTAAGTTAGTTAGTTAATCAATTAGTTAGCTTACAGTACAGGTTTGTATATGATTTTTTTTTGTATTCGTTTTTTTTAATACCACACACTCATTCCCGCAGGCGCCACTTTGTAAAACTTTCGAAGTTCTCCGAGAATACACGAGAATATGCACCTTCGCTTGGATGTTCATCGAGGGCATCTACCTCAACACATTGCTCTCTTCGGCTGTCTTCGGAACTCCGAAGTTTGTCCTCTTTTACGTCATCGGTTGGGGTGAGTCATTCCGAAAAGGCAATCTGATTAATAATAAAGGAAATACACATTGTATTGTTTTTCATCTGTTCATAAATATGTTGTTCTTTTTCGTATTCATATTAATGTTGTGAATATGTATCGTTATGGTTCAGCTTCTGTTCACGGCCTTGCTGAAAGGCAGCTTCAAGCTGGGAGCATATTTTATCACGATTGAATAAATGCAGTACACTGTAGAGTACTGGAAATCCGATCAACGATAAAATAAAGACATATTGTATTGTTTTTTATCTGTTCATAAATATGTTCTTCTTTTCGTATTCCTTGTAATTTTGTGATCAGGTATCATTATGGTTGAACTTCTGTTCACGGCCTTGCTAGAAGGCAGCATCAGGCAGAGAGCATGTTTAACCGTGATTGAATAAATACAGTATACAAAGAATACTGGCAAGCTGATTACATCCAGTAGGAAGTTTCCGGAAGCATTTCGGAAAAATTGTTCATTTATTATATAAAAATTGATGTATACTGTGAGTTTTGTTAATGATTAAAGTGAAGAAACAAATATTGACTCGATCTTGCTGGGAGCCACGTACGCTGCATGTATGTCTGATCCAAACCTTTCCGGTATTAATCGTCCTTATTTCCAACATGAGGGCATTTAAAGGATGTTCCTTTAGGGTGACATTTCCATATAGACATTCTCTCACGCTTCTAAACTGACATACAATAAATGAGAAAGCTCGCGAATTATTTTCTCATATTTACCAACACCCAACCTTATCTTTTTTTAGACCTGGCTTTTTTTTGCTTTGCTTTCATTTACTTTCCCTTTTCCTTCGTTTCCTATCGACCCCGGGATAGTTGTTGTATCTCTTCTACTAACGGGAAGTAATCAAATCGCCAATATTTTCTGGGGCTGAATTTGGATTGATAGATTCTGTGAAGTTCTCACGTTACAATCACTTCCGTTCTATTCGAAATTCAGACGAAGATTAGTCGCTGTCGGCGAGTCAGGGAAGAGAGACGAATAAGCTCCTAATTTTGCTTTCGAAGAAGAATAACCAATCTAGACTTACATGTATCATTTCCATTTTCCTCCCGGTCATTATCTTTGTACTGTTCGTATGTTAACGGCTTCATTACGATCGTTCACATTGTCGGGAAGTTAGTTGAATTGTTTATTGATTTCCTCTAAATCTAAGCAAAAAACATATCATGAAATTTGAGTGACAATCAAGCTTCAAACATTTTAAAGAGAAAAGGGAAATTGTTGATAATGATATGATTGAAGAAAAAATAAGGAGAACGTGCGGTACTCATAACTGTAGAATGATTATTCTAGTAATATTTCAGTATATAATAAGTAATTTTCAAGGAATTCCCCACCCTGCTCATAGTAATGATAACAATAGTTTCATGTGTAGCGCTCACATTGTAATTATTATCATTATATCATTATCTTTATTATAGGCTCGCTTCCCGTAACCATTTCTACTGCTTTAACATGCATTCGAAAACTTAAGTTAAATACTATCTTTAAATAAAAAAGTTATGCTTTTCTATACTTTGTATCTTTAAAAAATGTTACTTCATAAATAGTCATAATGCATTTCTTTCTCCTGCTAATTGTTATTTATAGCAGATTTTGTATGTCTGTACTTGTTAACCCGATTATTATTTTAAGCTCTCTCAATTTTTCTTATATTTTTGTTTATTTCATTATAAATTCTGACAATGCTGAAGGTATATTGAGTCTTTGTAACCGTCATTTTATCCTGATCTCAAAATAAACAGCTGAATATTTAAAGACTTTCGTCTCTACCAGTCTCCGTGGGAAAAAAAATATTGCCCTCAACAAGGATGACGTCGTGTTTGTTGAAAAACACATAAATATTTGATATGAAATGCCGTGTATAACAAGTCTGCATGCAGAATCCATGAACTTTTTTCATTACTCATCAGAAAGAAAAGCACACCCCCCCCCCCCTTCCAACCACCTCCTTTTTTTTTCTTTCGTATCAAGAGCAGTAGGCTCTATATAGTGGCTGTACAAGAACCGGACGGTTTATTTCTCTATTCTCCCTCTATTATATTTCGTTTCTTTTATTGATACCTCCCAACGGCCTTATTCTACTTCTCGTGCGACTCTCCTTCTTTCGGTTTTCTATATCTCTTTCTTTTCCTCTCTGTCACTCCTTTACCGTCTCTATGTCTCTGCCCCTATCTCTCTCTCTCTCTCTCTCTCTCTCTCTCTCTGTGTCTCTCTCTCTCCCTCTCTTTCTCCGTGTCTCTATCCTTCTTTCCTTCTCCTTCAACCTGTCGCCTCTTTTTCGTACGTTTCAGTTTATGTTATCAATATTTGACAATGAACTTTCTCCACCTTACAACGTCCATTTGGAGCCAAAAGGTCATTAACTCATATACTTAAACACAGAGTTAACGTCTTTCTGGCTCTGGACACACGACACGCGCTGTTAATATCTTCATCTTTTCTTCCGCCAAAGCCGGTTTAATTACGAAACACGTAATCTAGTTCATGGTCGTTGATATAATACCGTCCTCTGACTAAAGAATGGCGAATGAAAAAAAAAATGCCATGGGTTACGGCCGGTGACACAATGTCTTCAACAACACCAAGCAAGAGATACAGAAAATATGGGGTATCAATGTTTCCATAGGTCTCCCTGGGGCTGGCGGTGCCTCAATGAAACGAGACCGACCAGGTCACGTGACTAATTCATACTCTGTCGCCGATTCGCATCAAAACAGACATTCAGTCATAATCGGTATGAAAGAAAATGATGAAATGAAATGATACGGGAGCCTTTCATCGTGTCACCTACATTTCGATTTCCCCAGTATTATTTTGTCTTGGGATATCATGAATGGCGCTCTGTGGCATGTACTTGCACGAGGTGTGTCTCGACAGCATCGATATTCAGGTCAAGCATGAGATTTTGATAGGGGGTAGCCAACGTGCACTCCTCGATTTCGTTTGAACTTATTTTTGTTTGGGTGGGGCGTGTTATCCCGTGCACTATATAAAAGCGATGGTAGAATTATTGCCAATGCACGTTCGGCAGTCGCTTGGCATAGTTCGATTACCGCGTAGACCTAAAATGCTCTAATACTGTAAGTCTCTCCACCCCCTCCCAATCTCTTTCTCTCTCTCTCTCTTTCACTCTCTCTCTCTCTATCTCTCTCTCTCTTTCCTTTTCTAGTCCTTTCTAAGGTTTGTCCTATTATTTCATCTTTCCCTCTTGTTTGATAATCCATCTCATTTTCTATTTTATCATTTCCCTGCTCTCTAAAAATGTCTAAATTTCTGCACCATTGTATAATATTTTCATGACCTAAATCCGTGAGCATCGCATTTTATATAATTAAGAAGGGGGGGGGGGGAGAAGAAGCAGAAGAAGAAGAAGACAGACATGTAACATATGGAATGTTCTATCAGACCAATTACGAATGATTACAAGATGAGTGTTATCTCAACTTGATCATTGATACCTTCCCCGACTCTCGTCCCGACTGCGTGTCGCCCACACAGCCTCGGGGTCGAAACTATAACATCTACTTGATCCGTATATGGAGAGCACAGATTGTATTTAGGTCGGGGCCACGAGCCCTCTCTTATTGAGTATATAAGTACTCTTATCAGTCTTATGTCGAACTCGCTGACAAGCCATACTTGTGGAATGGCGGGGGGGGGGGGGAGGGATGATGTACACAAATCACAGAATCATCTAGTTACACGAACATAAAGACTTGTGAGAGGGGTTAGGGTAGTATTAAGGCCGATCTTGACCTCTAATCTAAGTTTCATGGACGATTTTTGGTGTAATGTATGAGCAAGAAGGTAATGGTTCACTTGCGCCCGTCCCTTCCCTCTGGCTGCGCCTTTGTTCTTACTAGCCATTCTACATGTCTTTCGTATATTGAATCATTTACTTAAAAACTATTCATGTTGTACGTGTGAACATTGAATTTAAAATTAAAAAAAATAAATTATCATGTCCCCAACAAAATACAGCTCTGCGCCCCGTCTTATACAGATTTGATATCAATCACAAGTTATTTGCGATTGATATAAATCGCAACTATTTACATGAGGGATAGGAGACTGGACTTTGCGATTGAGTGGAGGACTTACGATTGATGTGGATCAATCGCAACTCTTTATAAGACGGGGCCCTGGTATACTAGATTCACATCTTTAGTAGATTCAGAAAGATCATGGATGTCGTATCATTAATAACATGGCATGGGAACAGTTTCGTGCTTTGTTTATAATGAAGTCATAGGTCTTTGGTTTGTCAACTATGTGTCTTTTGAAAGGTATAATTACTCAGTTATTCAATTTTATTATGATATGATTATACATGTATATGTATTTTAACATTTGTTAATAATATATTTTTACCAAATTTGTATATTACTTTCTATTACGTTGAAAAATGCAGAAAAACAACCAATCAAACAAACAAACATACAAACAACACATTTTGCGTGTTATTTTGAAACTGCCCTTTATTTACATGCCTCTAGTATACATTTTGGTGCTCTGCATCAAAACTTTCTGATCCAAATCACACAATTTGGAATGCTTGTCCCGTAAAGGTTTTAACTTATTAACAATATTGTTGTTTCTTTTTCATTTTCTTCCCCAGCTATTCCAATATCGTTTGTGATCGCTTGGGCAATCGTGATGGATCTCACAGCCGCAAAGCTTTCTGGGTAAACAATTTTCAACTTCTATTTAGGGGATAGGCCTTTTTAGTGTTTGCAGTGCCCTGTATTAAACTTTACTCCTAATCAGAATGATGCACACGGCCGTAACTCGAGTGAAGATAAATATATGAGTATGCGTTCATAATATGATGATAATGCATTGAATATGATTATGAGTTTGTAATGATATATAAACTTATTCGCACGAATCGTTTGCATTTTCTACCATTTGTTAGTGGAATTATGTGACGTAACAATGGTTATGACTGTTTAGGAAACATGATTCACTAAGGGTACTTCTTAGTTAAGCCGAGGTATACCTAAGTTTTCCCTTTGCTTATAACATGCCTTTAAACTTCATGTCGTGTTTAACTGAAGTAGGAAGACGAGCACCTTTGATCCGTATTCCCCCAATGAACACGACTCTGCGTCTATCATCACGTTTAACACAGGAAAACTTGGAATTCAGACTAAATTCTGACTCTCTCTTATACTCTCTCTTAATCCTTACTTAGTACAAAAGCTCAAGCTCCAATTCAGGTTTAAAATTTCGTAAAAAACTATCTTGTTGTTCAAAATACACTTCTTCAGATAAGCCCGACCCTATGTCTATGATCACGTTAAAAATCAGAACGGGACACTTAGCCCTCAGACTGATATCCTTTGTAACACTTGATTTTGGACAAACGCGTTGTAATTCGCAACCATTCGACCAAACGTCGGGTTCAACATTTAGTAGAATACGGGCGTACGATTTGTTAAAGATACTATGTCCCTTTTACAGCCAACATCAATTCTGTAGAACTTTGCAGGAATTATGAATATGTCATGTATGTCCTATCTGTGAAATTTAAACGTTAGCAGTGTTCTAATATTCAAATTATGCAAGGAAACCCGTTTACTTGCTAGACTTTACTGTCAGACACTATTGAGTAACTGACTGGCTTTTTTCTTCTTTGGTAATAACATACCTGTACATCAAATGAGCTGTAAAGAGTACATGAGCAATTGTCTACATCAATAACCTCAAACTATTACTTACTGGCTCTATAGCTCCTAAGTCTATTCGACAACTAGCAGTCGTTATTTTCCCACTTTAAGACATTTTCAAAACCCCCTTTTTTTTTAGGGAAGTTCTAAATTAGTATTATCTTTCAAATGCCGTTGGAATTCAACCTTTTCATTTTGGGGGGCCTGCAAATGGGACATACAGTAGTACCTTTAAATCCTTCATTAATATTTTTTTCTTCTTTTTTTCTTTGCTGCGTGGGAAATTCTTTCTTCGTTTCTATATAGATGTTGGCATGGACATGTAGATTCTATTTGGTACTGGGTTTTCATCGAGATTCCTCGGAACCTGATGCTTGTGGTAAGTTAAACAAAAAGATGCTACTTTTCGAACTATAATCCCATGATTTTTGTTAAAATTTCAATCCCTAATTTTCCGACATGTGTTTTAGGCTCTACAAGTCGTAATCTAGAGTCCGATTGATAAAGAGTTGCGACTCGAACAGTGGCGTAGCATCCTGTAAGACAAGCTGATACAGATCAATTTACAAAATCATACTCATTTATTTATTGATCAATACTCTGCCACATGGTATGTACCTTGGCACCATGAAGTTCTTTCTTTAATCTTAAGTTGTTGCGCTTCATAAATATTGTTATTATAATGGTCATGTTCATGCAGCTGTTATATCTTTGGCGTGTGGACCATTTTCAATGATTTACTACGCCTTGACAGAAGTCAGTGTCCTATTGATAATACTGTTATTATTATCATCATTGCCTTTAGGCCAACGTGCTGTTCCTCTTTAACATCATCAGAGTACTGGTTACCAAGCTTCGGGAAAGTAACACCAGTGACACCCAGCAAGTCAGGTAAAAGATGTGGTATTATGCTACAAATATTACTTCCATAACAGTCCTAACAACTCTTCGGCTTCCTACAAAAGGAATTGACTCTTCATAGCTGCGCTTACGACCTTCAGACGAAACAGTGGAAACCATTTTTTTTTTCTTTTGAAGGGGGAGGGGGGTTAGGGACCACTTTCAAAGTGGAATCCTCTTTTAAAAAGAGTGATTCAACTACTTCTTTTGGAGTGGATTCCACTATAATTTGGAGTGTATTCAACTACGAAGGAAGCGATCTCTAGTGAGTGACTAGCAAAGCAATGGATCTCTACTTCTTTGTTTACGAGAGCATAATTACAAATTTGTAATAAATATAAGTAAAAGACGCTTAAAGCAAATTATGCCCGTGTGGCGGGAATTGCTGGGATTGTTATATTACTTTAGGCTACTCGCATCTCGCAGAAGAAAAGGGATTGAATATGATAAAATCATCATGTACCTGTTGTTTTCAGTTTTCCCAGGGTATCCCTTTTAGGCATTTCGATAAATGTACAGATTCCAAAATTGCGTTGCCTTAACCTTTTCTAACCCATTAAATTGCAGGTAGTAATTCTCACTCTAAACAGTCAAACGCGAAAGTCCGAGCTTATGATATCGCCCCGAATAACAAGCGATTCGTGGAATAATTATTGCTCCTGGTCTGTAGCTATCTCCATTTTGTTCGTTTTATGGGAAACGTGAAAAATTGAAAACGTTTTACGATGATTGAAGCCCGAGGGACAAGCCGACTTGTCGACTTTTATTTCATTTCTGTGGAATGATAATGATGATGATGAAATGGATAGCGAGAGAAATTAAAAAAGATAAAGTACCGTATCAATTACAAAATAACAGATTGGGAAAAATACGGAATAAAAAAAAAACACAAACAAACAATAAATAAACTTTCAAATAACAAAACTGAATCTTTAAAGACTTACGAAATGTGTATGCTAATATTTTCTTCCTCCTCCTCTCCTTTTTTTTCTTCTTCGTCTTCCTTCATTCCTCCTCCACTTCCTTCTCTTCTTTTTTCTTTCTTCTCCATCATTTTCTTCTTCTTTTCTTTCTTCGTCATTGCAGGAAAGCTCTTAAAGCAGCTATCGTTCTTCTGCCACTGCTAGGCATCGCAAACCTGGTGTGGCTAATACCACGACCAAAACCCGATGATGAGAAGTCCTTCATCCTCATCTATCACTATCTCTTCCTCTTCCTCGATGCCTACCAAGGATTCTTCGTCGCTGTGCTCTACTGTTTTGTCAATGCAGAGGTGAGTTAGGGATTGTCCTGGCATATCTTCGGAGCTTTAAAGTAGTCACCCGAAGAATCAAAAGTGTTTTGAATTGATGCAAAATTCATATCATTGCGAAGGGGAAGCCTTACTGATCAAATATACCAACCTCCTCTCTTGAAAATATGTTTGGGGCCCGCAGTTATCATCTCTCAAATAATGTTAATTTTGGGATCCAGATTGTCTGCCTTCAGCGGTCATCCGAAGAGCGTCAAGATTCGTGACGTCACATGCGAGACACAGCTAGCCACACAATTACATTGTATTGCCTTTCCATGATATCTATATGGTTTTCAGCAAATTATTCATGTTTTTCAAGAGAAAATCTTTCCATCCATATATAGTTTGTCCATAATTATCAGTCTTCATAAATGTTCTTCGGGCGTACTATTAGATGTATATCCCTGCAATCATTATTCGGTTCTTTTTACGTTTCATTTGTAGTATTTTATTTGGAGGGGGAAGGGAAGGAAGGGGGTCAAGTGATTGGCACAAGGCACAAGGGGCAAATATTACAATGACGTATTACATTGTTGGAGCATGATTTCGATGGGATATACAATAGAGGATTAGAATGCCCTGGAGTTTAATTCTCGAAAGCCTTTGCGATCATTTCATCATTTTATTTTTGACAGGTGAGGGCGACATTGAGACGGAAGTGGAACGCCTGGAGGAACACTCGAAGTCCGCATCATCATAGGGGTCATTCAATCGTCACCACCGCAACAGATGTACGTAAACATCTTTTCCTGAACTTTTCTTCGAATTCTAAAACTGTAAAATTAGGATATGAGCCCAGCCACTTTGCAGACCATGACATAAAGGCTTCTAAATAAGCGTATTTTTCGCCCGACTGTAATTTAGGAATGTCTTATTTTCCAACACACGCATAAAAAGGTATGACTTACAAAAAAAAAAAAAAAAAAATACCGGAAGATCATGTCATAACAGCAACATTTGTAAATCACTGGTATCGAATATGAAATACACCCCCCCCCCAATCAGTACGCCATCGTTAAGGGGATCATGTCTTAAAAGTTGCTTTGATAAGTTTATAGGCGTTTTTTAAACTACATTGTATATATAATATTATACAGTGCGTCCCAGAAAAAACGAAACCGAGAAGTATCGATGTTTTATCATAACTTAATCACAACCATAATTAATGAATGATACATATTTGGAAAGCTTAGAGTCTCCTCTTTCAGTTGATGCTACTCAGATGATGCATATTTCACGCATGAGTGATTAAAATCAATTTGAAGGAAGGAAACCAAAAAGACATTTGGCGGGCGGTATCTGAATTTCGAAGAAAAATTCACATTTCTAGAAAGTTGAGTTTCTGCTCTTTCATATGACACCTCAATCAGGAAAAATGAGCGAGGAATAACAAAGTTCTGTTTGCTTAAAGTAGCCCTTACATTTTCATAATTTTAACAAACGAATTCGTTTTCACTGGGTGCCTGCCGTACCAAAAAGCAGATTTGACAAAAGACTTAACTCCGTTTCGTTGACAATCAGCCATGCATGAAGACTCTCGTCTACGGCTGATTGTCAACGAAACGGAGTTAAGTCTTTTGTTAATTTCGTTTATTGATACGGCAGGCAGCCGGTGAAAACGAATTCGTTTAATAAAATTATGGAAATGCAAGCACTATTTTAAACAAACAGAACTTTGTCATTCTTTGCTCATTTTTCCTGATTGAGGTGTCATACGAAAGGGCAGAAACTCAACTTTCTAGAAATGTGAATTTTTCTTCGAAATTCAGATACCGCCCGCCAAATGTCTTTTTGGTTTCCTTCCTTCAAATTGCTTTTAATCACTCATGCGTGAAATATGCATCATCTGAGTAGCATCACATGAAAGAGGAGACTCTAAGCTTTCCAAATATGTATCATTCATTAATTATAGTTGTGATTAAGTTATGATAGAACATCGATACTTCTCGGTTTCGTTTTTTCTGGGACGCACTGTATATATAAATGGAGGGGAGATTGATATCAAATGAGCAAAGATTCTTTTATAGAGTTCACAACTTATCTAGAATATATTTGTTTGCTCTTTCAGGAAAAAATACCAATAAAAAGAGTATTAGACCTTTTCTATGATTTGACTTTTTAAAATTGGAAAATATGCATGCATTATTCAGGAATGTGTAGAAACTATAAAGAAATACGGAGAATTATAAAAAGATGGTACGACCTCTCTACATTATGTCCATTGCTAATGGAATTTGAATATTTGAATATTTGTACAATATTTATTTTTGTATTTTTTTTATTTTTTTATTTTTTTTTTTGGGGGGGGGCATTTAACAAAAAAATAAGGACATTTTGAACAATTACAACAAATAAATAAACTTAGACATTGTTGTTTAAAATAGATTTTCTAATAAGATATGATTAATTTGTTTTTCACAGAATGCGTTTACTAGGTAAGAATTTACTGTGACTAAATATTAGTGTCTATTTCATTGCAGTCGATTCTCATTTCATTATTTAAACAGGCCGTTTATCGTTTTTGTTGGACGCTTTTCCTAAAACTCATGCATGCGAATATTCAGTTTCAATGATATGATATGATTCTACATTTCTCCTTGAAAACATGTTTTTATCACATTGATTGCTAAAGAATGTGCATGAATGAGTTTGCGATGTTGCCTTCAACATGACAAATATCTTCATCAACTTAAGTATATCATTATCTCGTAATTTTCTGGAAGTCCTTATTTTGTGTGGTTCTTTTACATTTAGTTTTGCACCTTGTTAAAAGAGATATAGACATGGCTGTAAAAACAAATCTACTTAATAAGTATAATTGTTTTATGTGACATTTGAAGCAATTCGTCTGCAGTCATGCTCAATGTATTTGAAAAAGAACAAAAATGATAACTTTGTTGTAATGAAACGGATTTCAACCAGTTGTGGAAATTTGTCCTCTACAATTGAATGGGTAAATTAGTATACAATGGCAATACTTCAATTCATTTAGTATATATTCCCTTGCGACAGAAGTATGTGCGTTTTAATAGTCCGCATACTGCCGTATCCATAAGTTAATGATAAGAGGTTGGAGAAGCGTCTTACAAGGAGGGGGATATTCAGGGGGGGGGGGCATTCAGAGTGGATATACATGTATGTCTATTCCCAATAAACAAAATCACGTGAAAATCACGTCAATATCAAGGTATCGACTTGAGGAGAGTTACGTTCTTCAAACACCGGACATTTACGTAAATGTGTTAATACGTTTATTGCACTAGGTAACTTAAAACACACGTACACTAAATCACGCAATTGTCACTGCAATATCACCATTATAATAACGTGGTTGTCCTTACCGTGGAGACCATGGTTTGTAAACCTAATACTCCCGTGTTTGTTTGGTTATGAAATTACATGTTCATGAACGAAATTATCGCGTCACAGAAACACGTGAAGCGTTAGTGATAGTTTTAGTCACAATATCTGCGTGAAATTCAAGTGAATATTACGAGGCTGACTTGAGATGAATCATGTTCTTCATTCACGTGAAATTTACGTCGAAGAGGAAATATGTTACTGTAACCCGCGTTCAACCCAATAATTACGCAAATGTTACACAATAAATGAACCAAAATAATGACGTTCTCATCCCGTTTCTGAACATCGTGTCTTGGATCTTCCATAATTACGTCCAGGCGCGCCAGAAGCAGTTTGGGATTAGAGGAGGTGGTGGGGGGGGGGGGGGGTGCAAACATCCCAGAAGAGAAAGCTAGTTGCAACTGGTCCAGTTGATGAACCAGTTAATGCCAACTGGTAACCCTGGAAATTGAAATGGGCTAAATGATCCAGGCCAGTTAGAATTCAACTGGTCTAGCTGAGCCATTAGAACCATTTGGTAAAACTTCCAACAAGTTGAACAGCAACAACACTTCAATACTGGTACGTCTGTATTTCCAATGTAAAGGCATTGGTAATAAGTAGACTTACATAATTTAATTAATCGAAATTTTTTCATATACTTGTATTTTATTAAAATTATTTAGTTCATAGTTAATGTTTCACTTATTCATGTTTAACTTAATGTAATTTATACGAAGTAGCGAAATGTCCTAATAACTGGTATTTGTAGTATTTTCGAAATGAATTGCATATAACTAAATAATCAGTAATTAAGAAATATGCTGTAAATTCAGATAAATTGTTTAAAAAACATAGATATGCACGCACCCCATATTCAATATGCAAATTAATTGGTGTCAGCTGGTTCAACTTGAAATATGCCAACAGTCACGCATCAACTGGTGCAACTGGAAATATGCACACACTGGTGCAATGAAAATATGCCAACAGTCATTTATCAACTGGTGAACATAGAAATATGCCAACAGTCACGGGATTATCATCACGGAACTTAAATGGTAACTGTGAAACCATCAAGACACCCA
This sequence comes from Strongylocentrotus droebachiensis, assembly GCA_035222895.1. Classification (NCBI taxonomy): domain Eukaryota; kingdom Metazoa; phylum Echinodermata; class Echinoidea; order Camarodonta; family Strongylocentrotidae; genus Strongylocentrotus; species Strongylocentrotus droebachiensis. The sequence goes on from JAVYIG010003684.1 coordinate 68,808, forward strand.
ATAATAACTCATTTTCACACCTGGAAAACACGGAATACCCAGCTTATATTAATAATCCGTTTGAGTCACGAGATCAATACCGCGGAACTACTGGCAACTTTGACTACCATTTAAATAGGTGTTTTAAGACACCTAATAATTACTAATTTGTCACACCTAAATATCACGGATTTACAGCTTAGATTAGTAATCAGTTTTAACTACGTGATCATCACCAAGAAAGTTATGGTAACTTTGAAACCATTTAAAAAGGTGTTTTAAGACACCTAATAATTACTAATTTTTCACACCTAAAAGTCACGTATGCCCAGCTTAGATTAATAATCCGTTTGAGTCACGAGATCATCACCGCGGAACTGCTGGCAACTTTGACTACCATTTAAATAGGTGTTTTAAGACACCTAATAATTACTAATTTTCACACCTAAATATCACGGATTCACATCTTAGATTAGTAATCAGTTTTAACCACGTGATCATCACCAAGAAAGTTATGGTAACTTTGAAACCATTTAAAAAGGTGTTTTAAGACACCTAATAATTACTTATTTTCACACCTAAATATCACGGATTCACAGCTTAGATTAGTAATCAGCGTGAGCCACGTGATCATAACCAAGAAATTTATGGTAACTTTGAAACCATTTAAAGAGGTGTGTTAGACACCTCAGAATTACTAATTTAATATAACCAGAGATTCACGGACAGAACAATAAGACGATTAGCCGGTGTAAGTAACGTGATTATTACCATCAAACTTGGATAACCTGTGAAACCTATCGATAAAGGTGCCTAAAAGACCAAATAATTACGTATTTATCACCACCATCGGTTAACGGACACAAAACTCGTTGCTTGGTCAAGTGGTTATTTGGTCATAAACACTTGATATACAGAGGTAAGTGGAATCACGTTACTCTAGTCGCGTGATAAATTGGTGGTTTTTAGGTTAGATGAAAACGTGAACAGGGGTACCTTTTTCGTTTAAATGAAGGCACGTGTCGATAACGTTTAAATCTAGTTCAAAAGGCACCATACTTTAAAATCACTTAAAATACACTCCTAAAAGAGGTTACTTTTTAGTGTTTTGTTTATTGGGTTGGCAGCCGCACGAGGCATAGTCCCACATCTAGTTGTATTGAGTATTTTCTATTTAGCCTTAATACATGGATGGGGTTATCTGCGATGTTATAGCAAATTAACTTTATCAACTGCGACAATTTTTTTTGGCTAAATCACTAAAGATTCAAAATTCAGATTTTCTTTGTTTTTCATTGTTTTAATTTCATTTATTAAATACTTCATCTCCATTGTGCACATGTCTCTCAATGTAACAGTGAAATAATGACAAACAGGAGTTTTAATTCTATTTGTTTAGCGAACACACTTTTGGAAAAAATACTACAGCACTTATTGCTTCCTCTTTTGTCTTACTTTTATTTTTTTAAGTAAAAAAACTTGATTTCTGACGTCGCCTTCACACAAAATATGTAATACATGTCGTCATTTTCTACTTTTTTCTGATGCACAATCTTCAGGGTGCATAATAGCCCTCATGAGAAAGTTCGTAAAGTTCTGATGTATGTTTGATATGGACCTCCAAGGAAATAATTAATTACTGTGTCATATCGATAAGGACAAAGCATTCTTTTACATTTAAGCTATACGTGTATATCAATATTTCTAATCAATAAAACAAACTTATTTGTTGGACATTAAGAACCCGCTTACAAAACCTGTACAAACGTATGTAAAGTTGCAGATGTGTATCACTAGAAGCGCCCCTTTATCGTATGGAGTGTAAATATAGTAATTTTGGAGAGGTTATTACCAAGAAAAATAAAACGCCCTTTACAGCTCTTTACAAACTATCGTTTGTAAAGGGCGTTTTTTTTCTTCTTGGTAATATCCTCACACTGGCATTTCATTAAATATATTGATATTTGATTGTACTTTTGCCTCTAAATTTCTAATATTATCCATCTTTATTTGTAATTACTACAGATCCGTATGTCTTTGTTTGACAATGGTCACGTGCCCGCGGAAACGTGACGTCACAATGGGTCACAATAATTTGGTGGAACTCTGAAGCCATTGGTCTCTTTCAGCTCGCGAAATTTCCCGACGGATTCCGAGAAAAGCCGAGCGTTTCCCGAGAGTGTTATTTCATTGCTATGGCCCAAGAACGAAACGGGAAATCTCTAGCGGCATTGAGACGAGATTTAAAGTAACATATACAAGAATTACTTATGATGTACAAACGTGATATTTTGCACTGGACAAAACGATTGATTGAATCTGTTTCTCTCAAAACATCAGACTGAGAACATTTACAGGTAAAACCAAAAGACGTCATAGTATCGTTGGAGAAGAAGTAATCATCAAATTTTAGTGCCGTGTAAAAATTGTCAAAAATACATTTCAAAGCATAGCAAAGCGTAGTTATTTTTATGTAGATATAGTTATATAGGATATGTGTGTATATGAGCTTGCCGTGATTTTTGAAATTGCCAACGATTGGTTAAATTTGGAAGGTCGAAAAGATGTAGGTGTGTGACTTTTTCACTATTTATTACGTGAAGATTGCAGCTTAGAGCCGGAATAGCATAACATCTACTGGCGCAAACCGAGGACAACATTTTTTTCTGACAGATATAAGCAAGAGAGGAGTTTTTATGGAGTTTTGAATGGACGTGGAAACACTCAGCAGCAAGGTGTATTTAACCCGAGCGATCCCTGCTTCAAGGCTGACTGTGGCGTGGGACAAAGTGTCCCCCGCCTTTGAATGTTTTTGAAACAGATTATGGCGCCATACAAATGCTGTGAATCATCATCTTCATCATCTTCATCATCACCATATAACCAATGTGGGGAAGAATCTCATAGTTAAAAAACAGTGAAATCTGAGGTGTAACTACAACATGTAAGGTATGCCTCTTAAATGATGATGATACAGATGTATGGATAGCATGATGATAAGTGACGACGACGTAGGGGATGATGATGATGATTATAATGTTGATAGGCCTGGTGGTGGTAGCGGTGGTCATGGTGATGGTAGCGGTGATGGTAATGGTGGTCTTCATAAGAGTGGTAGCGGTGGTTGTGGTGGTGATGATGTTAATGATGTTAAAGATGATAGCACTGGCAATGGTGATTATGATGATGATGTTGATGATGTTGGTAGTCATATGGTATTGGAAGCGGAGGTGGTGATTATGATGTTGATGGTAATAATGTTGGTAGCCATGGTAGTGCATGGTAGCGATGGTGGTGTTGATAATGAAGATGATGATGGTAGTTGTAGTGGTAATGGGGATGTTGGTCTTCATAATAGTGGTAGCGGTGGTGGTGATGATTATGATCATGATGTTGATAATAAAGATGATAGTACTGAAAATGGTGATTATGATGATGATGTTTGTTGATGGTGTTGGTAGTCATGGTAATGGGAGCGGTGGTGGTAATTATGATGATTATTATGATGATGTTGATGGTAATAATGTTTGTTGCCATGGTATAGTGGTGGCGATGGTGGTGTTGAAGATGATGATGGTAGTTGTGGTAGCGGTAATGGCGATGTTGGTCTTCATAATAGTGGGGGTGGTGATGATGATGATGATTATGATGATGATGTTGGTGATTATGATGATGTTGGTGGTAATAATTTTGATAATCATGGTTGTGGTGGTAGCGGTGATGGTGATGGTGATGTTGGTCTTAATAATAGTTGTAGCGGTCGTGATGATGGTGATGACGATGATGTTGGTAGTGGTGGTGATGGTGATGATGATGACGACGATGATGTTGGTAGTGATGATGGTGATTATGATGATGTTGACAGAGGTAGTGGTGATGATAAAGATGATAGTACTTACAATGGTGATTATGATGATGATGTTGATGATATTGGAGTCATGGTAGTGGAAGCGGTGGTGGTGATGATGATGATGTTGGTAGTGGTGGTGGTGATGATAAAGAGATGGTAAATAGTTTTGATAGTCATAGGGGTGTAAGCGGTAATAAAATGTCGATCTTCATAATAGTGGTAGCGGTGGTGTTGATGATGATGATGATGAAGATGGCGGTGGAGGTAATGATGACGGTCAAGGTGATGGTGATTATACTTACGATGATTTTTGTGATGGTAGTTGTGGGAGCTTTCGTGATGGTGATGTTCGTCTTCATAATAGTGGTAGCGGTGGTTTTGGTGATGATGGTGTTTTTGGTAGTGGTGGTGGTGATGATGATGATGATGATGCTGATGATGATGATGTTGCTAGTGGTGGTGGTGGTGGTGGTGATGGTTATGATGATGAAGGTTATAGTGTTGTTAATGGTGATTAGACGTTAATGGTGATGATGATATTGATAGTCATGGTAGAGGTGGCGGTGGAGGTGATGATGATGGTCAATGTGATTGTGAATATGATTAAGATGATTTTGGTAGTCTTTGTGGTGGCAGTTGTGGGAGCGGTAGTGGTGGTGATAATGATGGGGATGATGATGATTGTGATGATGTTGATAAAGATGATGAGGGTAATTGTGGTAGTGGTAATGGTGATGTTGGTCTTCATAGTGGTAGCGGTGGTGGTGATGATGATGATTATGATGACGGTGGTGATGATGATTATGCTGATATTAATGATGGTCAAGGTGATGATGATTATGATGACGATGATGTTGGTAGTCTTTGTGATGGTAGTTGTGGTAGCTGTAGTGGTGATGGTGATGGTGATGATGGTGATTATGATGCTGATGCTGATGTTGGTAGTCTTGTTGGTGGTGGCGGTGGTGTTAGCGGTGGTGGCGATAGTTGGTGATGTTAATATTGCAATGATGGGACGTTATTTGCGGTCATTGTGGTGATGTAGTTCAAATGATTGCTTAATTCAATTTGGCTAGGATGACGGCTGTGGCGCGATTGTAAAGGTAGTGATGGTGATGGAGATGGTGATGACATCGGAGTGGTGTTGGTAGTGATGTTGGTGGCAGTTGTGGTGATGATAAATGTGTACGGTAGTGGTAGCGATAGTGATGCTTAAGAGATGATGGTGCTGGTGTTAATGGTGGTAGTGGTTGATTGGTGGAGATAAGGATGGTGAGGGTGAGGATGGTCTATATTAACGCTAGTGAACATCATGAGAACGTTGCGTGTTCGCTAGGATGGTCAATGATATGAACATGCAATGAAAAGATTTGCATATTCTATGGTAATAAAACATTTCAATAAAATGATGTTATACTTACAGTATTGATGATGGTTTGATTACAAATTCGAAGTACACAGTGTTGTCATAATCGATGATGGTGATGTCCGTGGTTACCATGGTGACGGTAGTTGTGATTGCACTAATGGTGCTGCTGGTAGTGGTGAAGATAATATTCGTGGTTATCATTGCTCATGGTGAGGAATGTTGTGATGATTGTGATGAAAGGATTGTTGTCAGTAACCATGGCCACAGTAATTATATTGGTGCTGCTAATGCATGGTGTTGGTGATAGCGGTGATGTTGGTGTTAATGATGGTATTAGTAATGGTGGTGGGTATGATTGATTTTGGTGATCGTGGTGATAGCATGATAGTGGTGGTGATGTTCGTGGTAAGAGTGACTAAAACGGTAATGGTGCTTATGGTAGTGATACTATTAGAGGTGGTGCTGTTCGTAATGGTGCATGATGGTGGTGGTGGTGGTGGTGGTGGGGATGATGGTGGTGGTTATAGTGATTGATTTTGTGAAAGCGTTGTTGACGGCGACATTCATGGTGAGTATGGATGCGATTTATCTGGTGATGATGCTAACAATGATCTTGTTTTTCTTCATCATGGTAGATGTTTGAGTAATGGGGAATTTGGAAATGTGGTTGTGATCCTGGTCGTTATGGTTACGGTGGTGGTAGCAGTGGTGGTGGCGACGATGATGGTGGTCTTGGTTGTGGTAAAGGAGATGATTTTGTTAATTATGATGATAATGAAGATGATGAAGATAATGGTAATGATTTTGGCATAGGTGGTGATTATGATGATGATGAAGATACTATTGGTGGTGATGGTTGTGGTGATGGTTATGGTTGTGGTTGTGGTGATGTGGTGATGGTTGTGGTGATGATGATGATGATGATGATGATGGCAATGATGATGATTGTGGTGATGATGATGCTGGTGATTATGTTGCTTATCATTGTGATGGTTGTGACGATGATAACATTAGCAATGGTGGTCTTGGTCACGGAATGGTAGCCGTGGTTGTGTTATGGAAGTTGTTGTTGCTGTTGTTATTGTTGGTGGTGGTGTTGGTGATATTGGTTCTGGTGTTGTTGTTCTTGGTGGTGGTGGTGCTGGTTCTTGTGTTGATGGTGTTGGTTCTGGTGTTGTTGTTGTTGGTTCTGGTGTTGTTGGTTCTGGTGTTGTTGTTGATGGTGTTGGTGGTGGTGTTGGTGGTGCATGGTTCTGGTGTGTTGTTCTTGGTGGTGGTGTTGGTTCTGGTGTTGGTTCTGGTGTTGGTGGTGGTGTTGATGATTATGTTGGTGGTTAAGATGATGAAGGTGATGTTGATAGGGATAATGATTTCGGTAGCAATAATGATGTTAATGCTGATGGTGAAACTTTACATCTCATTCTCTCCTTCTCACGGATATTTGCAGCTTTTGAATTCGAAAGGAATTACGAATCTTAACTTTAAGAAATACCTATATACAATAAACGATGTGTCTTGCGTTCGAATATCAGTTGAAGTAATTATTATATCATAAAGATGACTGATGACTATGATGTATATGGTGGTATTATTGAGGGTAATGCCGGTGATGATGACGATGGTGTTGGTATCAATATTGCTTCTGCTGATGATTATGGTGTTGATGAAGAAGAGGATGATGATGATGGTGTTGATGAAAAAGAGGACGATGATGGTGTTGATGAAGAAGAGGATGATAATGGTGATGATTGGGATAAAAGTGGAGGTGATGATGATGAGGATGATGATGATGATGATGATGATGGTGATGATGATGATAATCATGATCATGATGATGATAATCATGATGATTGGGATAAAAGTGCTGGTGATGATGATGGTGATGATGATGATAATCATGATCATGAGGGTGATAATGGTGATGATTGGGATGGTAGTGTTGGTGATGAGGAAGATGATGATGGTGGTGAGGATGATGATGATGATGATGATGGTGATGATGATGATAATCATGATCATGATGATGATAATGATGATTGGGAAAAAGTGCTGGTAATGATGATAATGATGATGGTGATGATGATGATAATCATGATCATGAGGGTGATAATGGTGATGATTGGGATGATAGTGGTGGTGATGAGGAAGATGATGATGGTGGTGGTGACGATGATGATGATGATGATGATGATGGTGATGATGATGATGATGATGCTGGTGATGATGATGATGATGATAATGATAATGTTGTAGTTTATGTCAATGATGGTGGCAGGTTGATGGTGGGGGATGATGATGGTATTGATAATGATGTCAGTGTTCACAAAAAAATGTAATGATGATGTTTCTGCTGCTGCTGCGGCTGCTGCTGATGTTTCTGATGATGATGATGATGATGATGACGACTCATGTTGATGATGACTATGATGATGATAACGACTCATGATGCTGATGATGATGATGATGAAGACCAAGACGAAGATGAAGATGATGTGGTGGTGGGGTGATACGCAAACTTGCGCTTGCATCACCGTCTTAACTGCAACTTAAAGAAAAATATATTGTAATTATTCTCAAGCAAGACAAACAAATGTGATAAAATAGGGAAATGATTTGAAATGATTTAGGACATACTATGTCTTGTTCTTTAAAACATTTGATTTTATATAATGTCAAAATTAGACGAAAATGGCTGTTTACATGGTAAATCGCATCACATTACGAATATATGTAAGTACTGTACTTTTAGAAACAATTTGCATTTTCAAATCCGCAGTCTGTAGGCAATTTTTCCTCCCTTAACTTTTTATACGTATTTGTAGTTTTGAGCATTTGTTTTTAGTTTATAGACAATGAATTGTTTGTTGAATCATTTCTTGTTGTATTGGAGTGTTGTATCTTATTGTGTACCTTTAAATTTATAATTAATTTTTGTATTGTTTCTGTCTTATAATGGTATAACATTTCTGTAACGTAAAATAATATTTTTATCTTGTTTAAAACGATTACAAACGGGTCATTTCGTAAATTATGTATGCTACCTTTAATACTGTATTGTATTATAATCAGGATTATGAGTATATTATAACAATTTCTAGTTCGATTCGAGTTCATTTCTGACAGTGTTTTAGCTTTGCGTTTTATGAATGATCTTAGTCAGTTAGTCATGTAACCATTAGTTGCAAAACTTTTAATTTGTTTCATGAGTAATCGGGATAAAAAATGTGCACTGTTGATATTAATAACTCTGTCGTTGCTCATAAAGAAGGCAATCTGAACATCTTTCCGATCATCCATCTCGTCAATGTTGATGTCCGGGTATAAAACAACATCTTACTGAATACGGGGACAAATTAATGTTTATCTTATATTATCTATTGTTTTTTTATTTTAGCAGTTACGCCTACTGCCTCAAGCACATCACTTGTGTATTTATCTGTTCCATTATCCACAAAAAAAAAAAAAATCATATCAAAATAAAAGAAAACAAAACGAGGAGGAAAAAAACAATCGTCAGGTTTTTGCTGTGGCGTTTTCTCTATTTCCAGAGTCCGCCACTGTCCATGTTTACATAAATCAGTACATCAATGTCAAATACCCTTTTCTGCTAAAACAACGAACAAAATGTTTTGACATAATTAGTTATTCTGAAATGACTTCGAGAATTGGTGATGTATGTAACATTATAAACCCTTGGTATCGTGTGGTTACAGAGAAAAAAGGAAAAAATCCGCCCCCCCCCCCCCAAAAAAAAAAAAAAAATTAACAAAAATGGTTTAACCCTTAACCTATGTCCTCTTTAACAAATTACTTTCGCGGAATTGCGGCATGTTCTTTGGGTGTGTCAGAGAGGTGTGTAGATTGATATAATGTAGATAGTTCATATAGTATAAATATGTATATACTGAGATGATTATAATTCTGCTGTTTTTGTAAGCATGGAGTATCCACCCGTTCTTCCTATATTCGCAGTGTAAACTGTTGACATATTGTATCATAGTCGTTTTGACAAAAACAAAACAAGATATATTACTATTGCAAAGTACTCATATCATTTTTGTGATAACATACATTTACTTATATGAGATATGTGTTTATGTGATCTCGGCATGTAAAAAAACATGTATGATTAAAAGTTGTTCATTAAGAAGAAGAAAAGTGTCAGTACCATCTTTGTTATATTTTTTTTTCCTCATTTAAATGTTGGTCAAATCAAAGCGCTATACGGAGTGACACCATCAGAGAATTTGCAATTAAGGATAAAGGTTATTATACATGTAGACATTCTAATTCTAAACAAATAATGTACAAATCAATGACACGATATGTTAACATATATTACGTACCTTCACAACATTTGGGGTTACTATCAATCAAATAAAGTTATTTAGATTTCAATTTTTCTGTAAGTTGACGAATGGATGATAGGAAAATCACTTCCAACTGTTGTGAAAGTATCTCATATAAGTTCATAATTCTGTCTTGCATTGATTTGTAGATTTGTATCATGTCTGTAATATATCTTTTTTTTTTAATTGAAAACTCTATAGAAATGTCATTCCGTAACGCTTAGGATATAACTTTTCAAATATTTAACTAGGTGACAAAAAGTATTATTGAAAATGTCTTAGGTTGATTTTCCGAGGGTCTTTCCGATCATGTTTATTAAATCATTGAACAGCCCCTATGAAATTATAAAATCATAAAGAAAATCGGTGATTGGGACAGAGTAATAATGGAGCAAAAATAGGCAGATGATTCATGTGCTGTCAGTTGGGCAACTTACCAATTTAGTTTGTCCTAAAAATTTCATTTGATTCCCGTTTTCAAAATTACGACGGAACAAACACATTTTAAAACAATTACGCGATTATTGCCCGACGCATTTCCTTTTGAAGAACATGTCTTTATTTGTTATAAGAGATATTGAAAAGAGGATAATGTGAGACTGAGGGGGAAGAGAGGGAGAGAGGAAGAGAGAGAGAGAGAAAGAGAGAAACAAATAGAGAGAGGGAGGGAGATGCAGAAAGAGGGTGTGTGGGAGAGAGAGAGAAAGAGAGAAATAAATAGAGAGAGGGAGGGAGATGCAGAAAGAGGGTGTGTGGGAGAGAGAGAGAAAGAGAGAAATAAATAGAGAGAGGGAGGGAGATGCAGAAAGAGGGTGTTTTGGAGAGAGAGAGAAAGAAATAGAGAGAGGGAGGGAGATGCAGAAAGAGGGTGTGTGGGAGAGAGAGAGATAGTGTGTGTGTGTGTGTGTGTGTGTGTGTGAGAGAGAGAGAGAGAGAGATATAACCTCAAGAGTGGAGATGTGTATTGTAGATCATGGTGATAATGGAGAAAGTATGATTGATCGATTGATGGAACCTTCAATCTTAAAAAAAAAAAAACAATTACTAAATTCATCTTTAAGTATACTATACGAACAACACACTCCACAAGCTCTTTAATAATCGGGCACATCAATAAGTCAAAAAGAGCTTTTCAAATGTCAGGCATACATACTGTTTTTAATAATAATAAATAATCAATATCCAACAAATTAACTACATGGCATTAATCATATAAATATCTATTTGCAAAAAAAGACAGAAAGAAAAACAAAAAAAAAAAGGGAGAAAAAAAAAAAGAACAATTCGAACAGCTTCTTGTATCTTCCAGCCTCCAGGCAACTGATATATTAACACACCTGCGTTCCCGAGGCGTACAGCATATCCCACATAAATGACGTTTGGATCACGTCATACGTCATTGTAATGTTCACCCATTTCAACAGACAATGAATGGGGCTATTATTGAAGATGGCGACAGGTGCATTTTTTCAAGTCTCTGCCACCATGTTTTTAAAGTATGCAGTTGATCTTTATGGATGTATCATGTCTTAAAACGTCTTCTCTATTTTTTTCCTACCAAGGCTCGTTCAGAAATGACATATTAAACCACCGCAGAAAAAAACAACCATAGTTTGTTTGTTTTTGTTTTACTTGTAAATGAATAGCAAGTGGACCTAACAAAGACCCTAAGCATATTTACTTATCTTTGTGTTATAAGATACAGACATGTAAAGCGTAATACACTTTACGTCATCATAAAAACGAAAACACTGCGGTTTACCCCTTTACATCTGAACGAGGCTTTAAAACGAAACATCAATTGAGTGCATGTAAATAAAGGTTTCCAGATACGTGTGCAATTAATGTTAATGTGCCTACAAATATTTCTGAAACTCCCAAAAAACAATAGAAATTATAAATAAAAGAGAATAAACAAAATCATTATGAAATGAAAAAAGTCAAAAGTTAGTAATTGGAAGATGAACATTAAAAAAAAGATTTAAAAGGAAGGAGAATCTCTACAAATCTCTAGAACAAAATCTTAAAAGATGCAATTTTCAATGGTTTTTGGCAAAGAAAATTGCATTAAACAGAATGAAACACGTCTTTTTGCATAAGTCTTACATTTCTAGCTTTAAATAACATTAACACTGTACAGAGGCTAAAATTCAAGATTCAAGTTTTATCTTAATGTCCATCGTGCAATTCAAGGATTGATCAGAATATAATGTGTGAATTATGATACTACGTCAGTAGCCTACACTAAAAGCGGGTAATTTCTTTTCCTCTATGCAAACATATTTACATATTTGTATATTAACCTCTTAAATATCTACTGAATTAAAGATGATTAATTTTAGGAACATGCTGACAAATCTGTGGAATCTTTTGACAGGTGTAAATCCAAGAAGGCTAACAAAAATCTGCAAATTTACATCGTATAATACAATGCTTGTGCGAATACTGAACATATCTCTTTCAAGCACTTTAGACATGAAATTTACTATTTTCACATGGTGTGTAATATACTGTACGTTTCAAATTATAATGACAACCAGTTGAAATGTACAAATACCGGAAATAATGTTTCTTTTCAAGCGATGTCAACATGTAATTCTACTTCATCACAGGTTTATAGTACACTTCATAATTTAATATGCTCATTGAACGGATCATAATATATAAAAACTGTGCCTTTTTGTGTTGGAGAGAGCAACTACCAAATGGTACAGCCCCTGCAATGGAATGGGAATCAGAAATTAATAAATTGTATATCCAGTCACATCCCACAAAGGGGACTAACACAACTACATGTAGAGGCCACTGTAAAAGTCAATCGTTGACAAAATATTATCAATAATACGCAAGGACTACATTATTTATAATTGTGAAGTGGCAAAACTTTGGTCATCTCTAGTGAAATCCACATGAATTTGATGTGCTGGAAATTTATCAGGGGAAAACATGGGAAGCGAAACCTTAAAACCAACACCAAGTTTACTGGCAAAAATCATCCAATGACGAGGGAAACGCCATTAATCACAACAACAACAACTGTACATCAATCAAGAGAATTTACATGCAGCAGATCTTTAAGTATCTCTTTGTTTGGTTTGTTTTGTTTTGTTTTGTTGTTGTTTTTTTTTTTGGGGGGGGAGGAATAAATGCTTTTCTATTCATTGTTCACCACAAAATCAAGATTTGTTTTCATTCAACAGCATTTTAATACTACATTAATATATTTACATGAATATCATACTTGAACTCATATTTCATTTTTAATTTATTTCTTTACTTCTTTCCTCCCATTGTAATCTTGAATGGAACATTTTTCTGTTCATATTTCAGACTCAATATTTTACAGATCCGTTTTTTACAAATAAATTCATAAATGTTGCTATTCACAAGCATTGCACTTACAACCTTTTTACAACTGAAATAAATTTTGATGATACATATATCATCCAATAGAACACCTTACCATCCACTGCAAGAAGGTGCTAAGTACAAATTCAATGAACTACAACTTTGTGAAACTAATTTGAGGTATTCGAATATATATACCGGTATATATACTACCAAGCTTATTTTGACTGATAATTTCCTACACATCTAATTTCTCACTATTAAAGCTATTTAAACTATTTCCAATGTTTCTAAGGCAATTCTTTCTATACTTCCACAAATGCACACACATAACCATGACTTTATATATATTGCATAATATTAGGTTTCCACAACACATGCATACTGTACATCATTTCAAGTGAGAATTCATATTTGACTCTACTATAACATATTCATGTAAAGCTCTTTTAACAACACTTATCCCATTCACGTTATATACATAGGTTAACAATAAATATACTTCACGATAAAAAGAACAAAATGAACAATTTGGTACAAGCATGAAATCTACATTCATGTAAATATATATGTAATAAGATTTGTGTTTCTACATGAATCTAATGTTAAAATCAAAATGCAAAAACAAGTACAGTGTACATGTAATTTTACATCAATATATCATTACAGAGGTAAGCAATGTGTTCACAAATGTGTATCAAGAGCACAGCCAACAAATAAATTGCTTTTAGTATTAAAAATCAGTGAAAAAGATTTTTAAGAACTGAGAAGATCATACAAGTAGTATGAAAGAACATAACAATTATTCCTTTTTTTAAAACTTTGTTCTACAACCATTGCTACATTAACATCTAAAGCTGTGATGGTATTCTCTTTTTGTTGTGTATATTGCAAGTATACTTATTACTATCATTATTGTGTTTTATATCAATCAATTAATTATATTTTATGTTACTTACCAATGGTTAATTACCATTTTCTGTGCTTTCCACATCACTCAAATTCCACTTTTTACTCTGAAACACCTACACAGTGCATGTACTCATGTACCAACCTCTTACTGTATTCTATTTCTGCACAGCACACAGGTCAAATGTTAATATCTACACAAATTGTTTCGCTTTACAGATGCCAACAGGGCATGACCATTTCTCATTAAGAAAACTAACACTTGTCATTAGTGCTTGTGTGGATGTCTCTTTTAAATTTATGCACACACAGCCAGTTTTTAACAGATATTAACCAATGGCTTTTCTTAATTAAGATCCGTTATTACGATTAACAGCGTTTTACTAACACGAAAGATAACAGCATTTTCAGAACATGGGCCCCGTGTCATAAAATCTGATGTCCCTTTCATATTTGAAAATTTGACGTCAGCATATGGGGTCAAGCATAAACTATGAACATGATGGACAAAGAAAGAGGACAAAATATACAGTTCCTCAGGTAGACAAAGGAACATCCCTTCACTGCTATTATGTAAAAATGTGTAGAACAGGTGAATATGCATGTGGCACATTTTTACATAATAGCAGTGAAGGGATGTTCCTTTGTCTACCTGAGGAATTGTATATTTTGTCCTCTTTCTTTGTCCGTCATGTTCATAGTGATACAGGTATGGCATTTTAGACATCCGTATTAATGAGCTGACCCAATGGTGCTAATGGCATGTTCTGGGGAGGGTGGTCATCATCATCCGAGTCTATGGAGTCTGTGGGAAGTTCCATTTGCCATGGGGTGGATTGGTTCATTGGATGCTGAGGGGGCTGCATCTCCAGGGAGGAAGAGCCTGGCAAGACGATACTCCTGTCGTGAAGCTAGATTGGGCAGGAAAACAGACATTAATTAGATTTCTTAAAGGCCATCCGTACTAGTGTACAGGAGGGATTAGACCACCCTGCAAGGTCACTGACAGGTGGTTATCTCATCAAATCAGCTCTCAATTAACATATGAAAAAGGTATCATGGGGGACCAACAGGCATCGATTAGGCATTGTTTGCTATAGAGAGGGCACAAGTAGCTAAATATAATATAAAATATTATTATAAGTAGTGCAGTGGGGCTTTAAGTTTTAAGGACAATATACATGTATCGCCTTCAGAAAAAGAAAAAGAAAAATGTACATGTACAGTATACTTTCCATTTTCATTAATGAATCAGTTTCCTTTCAGCCATCCCATGCTAATTCGATCACAGCCTTGAGGCCACCCTTTGGCCTCCCCATGAATAGGTGCTAGTGAAGCATGTACAAGTAAATAAACAAGTTTTCATACTCCCTACTGTTTGAGTCCTATCCGAGGGACTTGGATAGTAATGGCACTAGCTCATTAACTTGGTCTTCAACCAACCTGGGTTCTTCTGTTTAGAAGACCACAGCTCTACTGCTGAGCCATTATGCAACCCTAATAATCTGTAACGCCTTGTAAGACCAGGGGAGTGTTTCACAAAGATTAAAATCGACTTTAAGTTGGACTGAATGATTAATAGACAGTCACACTTACAGCAAGAAAGTTTAGTAAACTGCCTCCATTTAGTACAGCAATTATGTTACTTCATGGAATGAAACTGTCACGATTGTGGACCACTCTTCTACTCATAAAAATAACATTGCATGTGAAAATCTTATGTCTTTGCAGAAGTATAATTACATTAGTCTACATTGTCTTTTATGGAAAATCACAATTAAAGGCTATGAATCCTGTATACCTGGTGCATGTAGAGGGCGCTGAAGTTCATGTCGGCCGTTGTAACGTTAGCAGGGGAGGGTCCCGTCACCATAGGGTTGGCCGTTGGTATCAGAGACTGCTGCATAAGACCTGGTCCTTGTATGCTAGTCAGGAAAGCTCCATCAGGGCTCTGGAGACTGAACAGTGTATTAAAAGCAGGAAACAAATTTAAAAAAGAGCAATTTTACAAACCAAAACAGAAGAAATTTTTCAAATTCAAGTTCAATTGTAATCCATTAACAGGTTCTCAGAATATCGTGATTACAAGCAATTTCTCATATACATATATGACCTCATGACCCTAAAACTTACTCAGTTCATTGGCTCTGCAAGATGTCCTGAGTTAAATAGTAATCCATCTATCAGTTCTAATGAGAATGCGTTCACAAGCTATTTTTGCATACATAATGAGCCCATGACCTTTGACCTTTGACCTCATGACCCAAGAATCTACTCAGTTCAGTTCATACATACATGATCTAAGTTTGGCAGGAATCCATCAATCGGTTCTTCAGATAACGCAATCACGGGCTGTTTTTGCATACATAATGAGCCCTGTGACCTTTGACCTTTGAACTCGTGACCCTAAAATCTAATCAGTTCATCGGCTCTGCAAGATACATACATGACCAAAGTTTGGCAGGAATCCATCAATCGGTTCTTGAGAAAACGCGATCACAAGCTGTTTTTGCATACATAATGAGCTCTGTGACCTTTGACCTTTGACCTCGTGACCCCAAAATCTAATCAGTTCATTGGCTCTGCAAGATACATACATGACCAAAGTTTTGCAGGAATCCATCAATCGGTTCTTGAGATAACGCGATCACGAGCTGTTTTGCATACATAATGAGCCCTGTGACCTTTGACCTTTGACCTCGTGACCCCAAAATCTAATCAGTTCATCGGCCCTGCAAGATACATACATGACCAAAGTTTGGCAGGAATCCATCGACTGGTTCTTCAGATAACGCGATCACAAGAACGGGACGTACGGACGTACGGACGTACGGACGGACGGACAACCCGAAAACATAATGCCTCCGGATACTTCGTAACGGAGGCATAAAAATGATGTTTATTGGGGTTTTAAGATAAAGTTGAGTTCTGGTCATGCGATTGCATTGTGAAAGAAACTCTGTGGAATTGATCAGAAAGGGTTGATCATCTAGCATATAATCATCAAAATGATAATAAATTTGGCCCAGTCTTGGTAAAGTTACAAGCACTGTACACAGAAAGATGTTTATGGGACTACACACACATCATCCCTATTTTCACGAAGTGACGGTAGTGAATGAAAATCGTATACACTTTGCGTTACGATTTTCCTCACTACCGTCACTTTGTGAAAATAGGGACGACATGTAGCAAAAAAATCTGTCCTGATGTTTATGTCGTTACATGACATATTTAGAATACAAAGGTATTTGAAGAGCTATGCTTTTCACTTTCAGGGAACATTTTTTATCTGATGTTCTTCCTGACTTGCATAATAACAATGATAACGCTCACAAATTATTTTCACCTCTTCCCAGAGCTCAAGCTTCTCTTTAAATCGACAAAACAACTGTAATCAAATAATTTTTTGCTGGTATGACTGCAAATTCATGTTAATGGAAGTTCAAGATATTAAACATGGTAAGATAAACCTCACCTTGAAAGAAGACCTGACCCATCAGACTCCAGAGGTCCTTCAGAGCTGGTGATCCCGCCCATCACCAGCTGGGTTGGGCGGGAGCTTGAGCTTGTGGCACCTTCTGGGGTTGGGGATGAGAGGGGGGTTGCGAGGGGGGCAGGGGGTTGGAAGTGAGGGGTGGGGATGGCGCCGAGGGAAGGGGGGTTGCTGTGCTGAACGGCCAGACTACCAAGAATACTATTTTGCTGTAGGAGACAAAAGAGTAATGAAGAAGTAAAGAGTTTGTTAACGTATTGTATCTCAATTGCATCCCAACATCAAATATGGTTCTGTGTCCACAGTTCTTTTTTTACATGGAAGAAATCTATTTCATACCATCATTTTGTACTAATAATTCAATAGGTGCTAATACTCTCTACAGTAGTATACTCTTCTTGATCACCCATCAAAATTCAAACTTTGGAAAGGAGCAATATTTCATGTCAAAGAGACATGTACATTACATTCTAGTACCATCCTCTTAAAGTCTTCACACTTTATCTATTGCACACTGTAGCAATTTTGCATTTCTCATTTCGAGTCATTTTTTCTTCTCTTAGCTTTCAACCACTGAGGAAGAGGGGGAGGGTTCGTCTAAGAGTACTATTTTAAGTTAAAGACAAATATTTTTTCCTTCCCTTGGAAACTTCAATCACTCCCTCAATCAATGTCACACATCTAAATGAGATTTTTATTTTTAGCATTGAGGTGGATGGGGTGGAGATGGACTGATATTTCAAGTCAAAGAGGTACACAGCCCATTACATACCCCTTCTAGTGATGTAATAGACCTCATTGATGTCATCAGGGCATTGTTTTCAGCCTCCAGTCTGTTGCATGTTTTAATATCCCGCTGAGCTATAATTTAGTGAAAAACAAAACAAACAAATTAACAATAATATCAGAGCTGCCAAGTTGTATTTTGCATTTTCAGTATTCTTATCCCCCAAAATCAGTATTTTGACAAAAAAAAATCAGTATTTTTTTCCGCGTGAAAAAAATATGCATGCATATCGGCAATGTTTGATCACTTATTACCTTTCCGTCCCACATGTACCGTTAATCTCTGTATATAAGACGCACTTTTTTGCCGCAGAAGTCGGGGGTGCGTATTATACACAGGTAAAAAAAAAAAAAAATTATGCCCCTCCACTTGGCGCTATGCCTGGCAATGTCTCCCAGCTCAGTATTCGGTTTGTTGACTCACCACTCGGAAACTAGAACAACACTCACATTTGTCTGTCATCTTGGTTTGATACATGTAGATCTGTGAAATAGATCTCAATATGAAGTTTAAAATAATAATTCCTCCAATTTTTCTTTTTAATTACACATGGCGTACCACAAGGTTCTATCCTAGGTCCTTTACTGTTTTTTTAAATTTTACATTAATGATCTTACACATTCAACTGCACCTCGAAGTTAAATGAAAGTCCTTCCCGCGTGCGTTTTTTTTTAACACGGACCTGGCTTGCTGCCGACAGAGTCGGCAAAAAAAAAAAAAAAAAAAAAAAAAATATTTCTGTATTTTAACATGAAAAAACGTACGTCCGTATTTTAAGTTGATTCCCGTACGGAATACGGCCAATCGTACTACTTGGCAGCTCTGTAATATACACATGATGGCTTCTCAAATAATATTGCCACCAAGAATAGTCCCATTTTAGATTACACATTTGTACTGAATATCTAATTCATACAGGATTACTGACCTATAACTACACATTTTTCTCTGACCCGTCTCCAAACTCTGCCCACACTTATGACAATACATAATGTACTCATAATACATTTTATACAACACCTACGTGGATCCTTGTCATTTGATTGGACGATTGTTGGTCACATGATATTAAATAGATGGTATATTGCATGGTCGTGCATTTTTGGTTATATGCGCCGTGCATTTTTGGTTATATGCAGACTGCGTACCTCTCTGCTGCATGTGCGCGTATCCCTGTGTGTATCTGAGGCGAAGGCAATCTGCATGTAATCGAGAAAACTTGACTCGAACTTTAATTCATCTTTATAAGGAGCAAAGCATAATTTGTTGATTAACGTTCTATTACATGTAGGTCTTCTTCGATGTTGTATAAAACAAATAATGAATGTTTTTCATTCGTTTAATAGTGCAAATATGTTCATTCGTTGAAAGGTTAACGTTAATTATATTCAACTCGGCTGACGCCTCGTTGAATAGAATGTTAATCTTTCAACTCATGAACATATTCGCACTATTGAACTCATAACCATTCATTATTTGTATAATATGTGCACACTACATGTACATCAATAGTTCTTGTATTACTGCAGTTAACGCTAACAATTACTAGATGTATCTACTAAATTGACCTCTGTGACCTTTAAGGAAGAATACCCCAGCCTGTGAATTGACCTCTGTGACCTTTGATAGACTACTTGCCTTGTGTCTTGAGGGCACTGATGAAGCACTTGCTGCTCTGGGGTGGCGTCCACTTAGGGTTAGTGACCTGCAGTGACAGAGAAACAACATTGTGAGCTTGGGATGCATTTGGAACACAGAGAGAGAGAGAGAGAGAATATGAGAAAAAAACCGATACAAAGGTAAAGAGGTACATACATGTAGATAGATGTATTTGGGACAGCGAGAGATAGAGAGAGAGAGAGAGAGAGAGTATAGATGTTAATAAATAGACATGCAAGGGAAAGTGATATAACAAAAGTGATACAGGATAATATATGTAAGGGGAAAGAGAGAGAGACAAAGACAGGGACAGAGAAAGAGAGAGAGGGTGGGAGGAAGAGAGAAAATTAAATTGAGGAGAGAAAAAAATGAAGTAACAAATTAACAAAATTCATAAAAGGAAGTAAGAGTGGGATCCAATAGAGAGAGCAAGATGAGGACAGTGAAAGCAGGAGGAAAAATTTGAGAGACAAAGATATTCTAGTTTGAAATGAATACATGCAAATATACAAGTGAATCCTAGAACCATTTATAATAATTGCGACATTAAATAGTGATATACTTACAGTGAAATGCATGAGTGAGAGTTCTGTTTTGCCGTCTTCAGCTTGGTTGTACTGGTTGGCCTCTGAGTTTCCGCCAGTCATCCACTGAGAAATGGGAAGCAACATAAACGAAAAGTGAATTTATCTCTCAATATACTGTATACTTTTACACTGCCAATATCTCTGCATGTACACATACACACACATTGCAGTCGCTAAACAAACCTTCTGTACATTTACTACATTACGTTTCATAGTCCTGAATTCATCCATGCTTTCTGAAGTATCAAGCAATCTGAAGTATCAAGCACCATCTTCAGAGCATCATTCTCTTTCAGAATCTGTTGCATCAGGTATTATACTATTTGTAATCCTTTCATTCAATAATTCAATAACATCTGAAATATATATGCCAATGTGCATGTATTCTGGATAACTAGATAGCCAGAAGCCATTGACAACCAGTTGAGCAAATTGCCAGTAATTGCTCTCTGCATAATATATCTGATGCCTGTAACAATATGCCACTTAGAGCCAGAAGGGCATTATTGTCATATACTTTAAAGCCTGTCTGTACCAGTTTGGCCTGGAGGGATTAGACGACCCAGGGTGGTCACTGACAGGTGGCTATCTCATCAACTCGGCTCTCAATTCACATAAGAAAAAGAGGATCATGGGGGACCAACGGGCACCGCTTAGCTTTGTTTTCTATATAGAGGGAGCAAGTAGCTACAAGTAGTACAGTGGGGCTTTAATACAGAGTAAATTTCCTTCTAGCTCTAGACAATAATGTAGACTTGAGGAAGTATGTCATATGATGAAGTATTTAGAGCTTGTTTGTCATTTAAATGTCTCAGGAAAAGAAATAGAGCTTTAGAGACTTGGTCTGAAAGTACCTTGGGGTTTCCGTGTGTCCTGATGTCCATCTGTGCAAAGGAGCAGACATCTCCGACACCGACGACGTCCACGGTGAAGTTACGATAGAAGTCGACGATGTCCACAGCTCTGGATCTGAGCTTGAAGATGAGGATGTATGGAGTGACGATGGGACTTAGAAGCTCCTCCAAGAAGTAGACCTGAGAGGCAACAAACATGCAGATGTACAGTGTATGTCTCCAGTTATGTATATTTTACATGTAGTAGTAGCAGTTGTGGTTATTTTACCCTACTGCTAAGAAAGCATAAATGCTTGTGCAAGCACCAGTAGTACGTAGTAGTACATGTATGTAGTAATTGTTTTACAACTTAAAATCCTATTTTGGTTAAGGTTAACGCTATTGTGGTGTATGCCAAAATCAACACCACAACTGTCATAATCATCATGACTGATTACACATAACATCAACATCAACACATGATTATCATAACCACCATCATTATCACCATGATCACACTAATCAGTCATCACCATTATTGGCATCACCACCAACACAAACCTAGGCTTTTGCAACATCATCAACAGTACCACCACCATCATCATCATTATAATTTTCATCATCGTCATCATCATCACCATCACCATCATCACTACCGTAATTGTAATTACCATCAACATCACCATCACTTCCATCACCATCCTCACCGTCATTATCAACATCATCATCACCATCATCACTATCACAATGGTCATGCAAATGTAACCATGATCATTATCATCTCGACCAGCATCATTAATTACCCCAGTCTTTGAATGCAGGATCTGTGTGTACTCACTGCTTTATACTGGAATAGTTGTGAGAACTCGTCTCGGACCTTGTAGGTGTGGGCCTGGCCTTTCCATGAGTCTGGGATGTAGTGGATCTGGGCTAGTATACTCTGGATCAGAGTCTCTGGGCACCAGATCAGGTTCTAGAACAGGAAGGTGATGGTATGGGACATTAAAGGAAACATGATCCACACACAAGCACATGTATCATATAAACTATGATCTATTATACAATTCACTCCCAGATCCTTATCATATGATTGGTCATGCGCGGTCGCGTGTGATTCATTTACTGAGCCTATTGCACGCTTTTTCAGTGCGCAGTAGTGCGCGTAGAGGTAAGAGCGCTTAATACTGCGTGTGCATGAGCCTATTCTTGCGCAGCACTATGCGTAAATAGGTATAGAGGTAAGTGCGCTTGCTATGTCTATAGATAATGTGTGCGCACTAAATTAATCCTTATTAAACTTGAGATTTATTTGTCAGCCATACACTGTTACTGTCACGAAACAATCTTGAATTAATTATTTTTACATCAAATAACAAGCACCTAGGAGTTTCGTTGTATAAAACAAATGATGCATGTTTTCATTTGTTCATTATACGATCTATCTACCCTCGTTGATGCTGTGTGTATCTATCGCACTCAGCCTAACGGCTCCGTGCGATAGATACACACAGCCTCAACTCGAGTGCGGATAGATCGTATAATGAACTCATGCGCATGCATCATTTGTATACTATCCAAGTAAAAACTAAAAAGGTATCACTGGAATGCTAGGCATGCACATGGAAATGTAAATATTTGTACATTTCCAAATTTCAATGTCAACATACATAAATGGATAATACAGATATGTAGGGTGTCTGGACGATTTTTCAATCTTCAATTTGGGATCATTTTTCACCATTTTAAAAAAATATGTGAATAAAAAATGTAATAATAATAATATATTTCAAATTTAAAGGCTCTCACAAATGTTTCTATCAAAAGATACAGCCCCTCTAAAACTCTGCAATATTCATAGCATTTTGGTTGGAGTCGACGAAAAATACGTAAACGCAGAGTTATGTTGTTTTGCTAAATTTAGCCAAACAGCTAGCAGGTGCTCCATCGTGCAATATGCATGCGTATGCATAGCGTACGCATGTTGCTAAGCTGAATGCGCAAAACCTGACCACGTTGTCTCTGTGATATCGCCATTGACTATAACGTGTAGACTCACTTCCGGGTTGGTTCCGCGATCTGCTAGCCATAACCATATAACGTGCATTGACTTTCGGGTTTGATTCGTACGCGGTCCGAATGCATATTTATGTGCAGTTGTTACACGATGTAACCATGGTTTGGACTGAGCGGAGCGCACGCCTCTCTAATAAGCTGATCCAACAAATAGGGGGAAGGGCATGTTTAAACTGTTGGGGCGAGTGATCTCTTGGGGCTAGCGAAAAGATAATTGCATAGATATTTTCCTTACGTCTAGCCCTACTTAAGCCGCGGGGGCGCGGCTCAGGAAAGTGAGTCGTCTCGGAGCTAGGATGCAAACAACATTTCAATCGCTGTTTTGACCAAGATATTTTTAGAATTCCGGGGGTGGCCCCCTATGGGGAATATGGAGAAAAACCTGCTCTTTCATATGACACCACATTTATTGAGTTTCACCTTCAGGATCACGAGTTATAAAGGTTTGAATTTCAAATTTTTTCATAAAATCATTGACCAATTTTGCATGGTCGCGCAATGCACGTAGACCACATAGGGATGCGTGCAATCTCTATGGGAAGGATTTTAGCACACAACATCAGGTGCACGATCAGACACCCTAATATATGTATCTTGCATGGGTGTTACATGCAATGTATGACCGATGGATTATTGTCATTTCATTAGTTGGTAGCTTCATTTAGTCATACATGATGTATCAATACTCACCTCATCTGGAATGAAGGTTCTGCATATTGTGACAGCAACTCCTGCAGTTAGTAAAAAGAGAAATTAAGAATATTAAGAGAGAATGATATCTAAAATACATCAATGACTGTAATTTTGCATGTAAATGTATATACATAATTCTTTAGCCCAAAAGTACAACATGTACAGGTACTGAGCATTTAATAGGAAAGATTTAGTCAATATCAAAATACATGCAATGCTGTACTTAATCAGAACGTCATAAAGCTATTCAGATCTTTGACTGAACAAACGCATAGATCCTGAAAACCTAATTTTGTATACATGTAGGTGATACATTTTGCACTATTTATCTCCATATTTACATTACAGTATTGCTTTCTTATATAAGCAGCATCTTACATCCTAGTGCCCCCTTCTTTCTTTTCTCAATCACTTATGCATGAGTGTAATGTGTGTAGCACATGCACATGTATGTGTGGGTTATTGATGTCTAACTGTGAAAGTTGATTGCGCAAATAGATGTAAACATTTTACTACTTGTTGTACAGATTGGGACCCTGGCTACAAACACTTTGCTTTAAGAGTTATCCATCCATTTTGAAATGCACCTTCAGAATTACTTCTTATTCTATATATTTACGAGTGAATACATATATGTATTATTATTATTGTTGTTATTGTTATTCATTCAGCATATCAGAAGAAAAAAGTACATACAACAGATTTTAAAAAAATAAATAAATAGATTGATAAGAGGTGAAGAGATTTTGACAAATGTTTTTAAAGTGAAAACGAAATGAATGATATTGATTACCTAGCAATGTGACAGTGGTCAGCATATGCTGTACCCTCAGGACATCTTCATCAATGAGTGTGAGGATGATGAGGACAGCCAGGATGGAGCCAGCAAAGAACGCTATGTTCCTGGAGGATAAAACAGAATAGGATGAGTTAACCATAGGCAGAGAATGCACATATTGACAGTCGACTTTAGCCCAATAAGTTAGAATTCTGGCATGTTAGTGTGTTACCCTATGTCTACTTCTTACAAGCAGATAATGATAATAGCTATCTGCTATATCAATACACCCTGTAAAAGCGGTACAGCTCAAGTTTCAACATGTCAAAGCATTTTTACAGTGGGTAAGTTCAGTGTTGCATTTGTTGTTGGTGTTTACCCGCCAAAAATCCACCAAAATCAAACTCTGATACTTATGTTAAGAACTTGGGATCAAGCAGTGAAAAGGATAATCCACAAGAACACTGAAGCATTTGAGATAAGAAATGAATGTAAAATATGTTCATGTT
The DNA here is from genome assembly GCA_035222895.1 of Strongylocentrotus droebachiensis. NCBI lineage: Eukaryota > Metazoa > Echinodermata > Echinoidea > Camarodonta > Strongylocentrotidae > Strongylocentrotus > Strongylocentrotus droebachiensis. The sequence continues at coordinate 94,027 of JAVYIG010003684.1, forward strand.
TATTGGTGTGTTTGGTGTCGGTGTTACCCCCCAATTTTTGAAAACTGAAATCAAGCTCTGATACCTATGTTCAGATCAAGGGTTCAGAACGATATTCTACAAGCGCACCAATACCTCAACACTGCAACCCTGAAGCATTCGAGATAAGAAATGAATTCACAACTTATTTAAATTTTTATCTTTTGGCCTATCAATATAGTTTTAATTACTGAAGGGCTTCAGCTTATTTTCTATACCGGTATGTTGTTGTTTTATGGTTATTAATTTGTCAGTGTTATATTACTTTCTTGATATGTCATGATTTAGTTGCTTTTTATCAACATGGCCCTGATTTAAACCAGTCTTCGAACTGTTTCGGGCTTCAACCATGTACATGTATATGTAAATAAGCTCAACTCAACTCAATGTGAAGAAAAAAAACCAAAATGACTTACTGGCAGATGATAGCAAGCACATTGGATGTGAATGCATCAAGATACTTCTTAGCTGGTTTGTAGCCTCTGTTCAGTCTGCATAAAAGATAGGAAAAGAAATAATCATACATGTTAAACCAGAGCTGCCAACCTTGTGCGACCAAAAAAAGGAATCATGATGGCAAAAAAAAGTAATTCATAAAAACGAAACTTACAACCACGCGCGACACACTTCCAATGCAGAAATGTTCATTCATCATGCTGTTTTTTCCATACAAGCAGGTAATTTTTTTGGTGGTTATTTTGGTATTATCGGCATTTCATTCTTTATGAGAATATTTTTCTCTTCAAGTTTGTTTTAAAATTAGTTTTCTATTGAATTTGTGATCAAATCACCATTTTAGGGCAGTTGTTTGACGTGCGGTATGTAAAAAAAAAAAAAAAAAAAAAAAGTTTTTTATGAAGAAAAAACGTAATACCGTAATTTGGAGGAAAAAACAGAGTAATTCAGGCAAAAACGGAATGGTTGGCAGCTCTGTTAAACCCTTCCAGTGCTGATGGCAGTTTAACTGCCTTTATATTATTATTATATCCAATATATTAGGACAAAAGGACAATTTTTAAATACAAAATGAGGCCATCGAGTACCATGATGCACATGTAATCAGTCTTTCAAATATCTTTTAATGTTAAATGTACTTTTTTTTAAATTGCTGCTACGAACAGAAAACCTCTGAAATTGGACGTGGAAAGATGTATGGTGATGCTATAAACATTAGGCCTGAGTCAATCCGTTTAACCGACGGTTATCCGACCGCATTCATCAAAACCGTTTGGCATTTCTTGCTCCGTTTAACCGTTATTTTTATACATTTTGGAATGTGCTAATAGCCGGTGATAAAGATAATCAAAGAAACCGCAGTGTAATGTTACACCCTGGCCGCTGCGCGCCAGCTTTCTGGCAGCAGTAATCTCCATGAATGAATTTGTAAACAATAAAACAACCAGCCCCCATATCTCTTTTCTCACCCTCTTTATTCCCTTCTCTCTGCAATGTGTTCATCGCTCATGTACCTTTTCTTATTACTGCACTCTCTCATGTCCCTGCATGCCTGGTCCATGCATGCTCTTTCAGTCACACACACATGTACACACAAACCTCCGGCGCCCAAATACACTGTACATACACACAGATAGAGAGCGCATGCTTATCACATGCACACATGTGGGCGTGGCTTCTTGACCTCCCACTGAACTGGGTACAGTGAAAGCACGCGCGGTCACCAACCTGTAATTTATGCTGGTATCAAACTCCACCCACATAGCTAGAGAACCTTCCTGATTGGTCACTAACTTGGATCAGCTCATTGCAGGGTGTGTCTTAGGTGTGTGTGATACACATTTCCACATAATTTCATATGGCAATGATACATGCAGGGAGCTCTCTCCCTGACCACGTGCAAACATTGCATTGCAAAGGCATATATAAACACGTCACAGATCAAGCTGTCTTCACAGAGTAACTTTGCAAGTTTGCAAGGTTAATCATGATATCAGATTCAGAGGAATAATAAGACATGTTTTATGTTGTTCATTACTGGTCTCTGTTTATCAGGATGACCCAATTTGTACCATAGTCCGGCTGGGAATGCTCAGCCTGACAGTCTGAAGACCAGCAGGGTTCCGAGCTACAGCACTATTACAAATACTGTATTTTCACTTTTTATTATTATTTTTAAACGGTTAAACGAAACCGCCCGTATACTTTTAACGGTTATCCGTTTAGCACAAAAACCGTAATGACTCAGGCTTAATAAACATACTTCGCAACTTATATATATATATATATATATATGTTTTTTTTTTAATGAATACAAAATATATATCTAGAGCTCGATGTACCTGGTAATTTTGGTTGCTTATCGCCAGAAAATGAAAGGCCGTTTTGGGCAAAATCAAGAATACAATAGGGGCTCTTAGCAGGCACTCCCAACAGGCATCTTGTAAACATCTAAAAGATTCTCAAATTTGCTTCAGAAGGTAAATGGCTATTACTATTGATTTGCAAACATTTATAGGCAATTATATACCTCACTTAAGAAATCCAGCCATCTGATTGGTCGAATTGCATTCATAAACTTCAACTATTTCTGTAAAATTCCCAATAACCATGGTTATTGGGAAAATAGTTCAGTCTCCATGGTTACCCCATAGGTTTACATGTTAAAAAATGGTCTGAGCGATCGAGGATACCGCGTACGTGTGCGAAAAATTGGTCGGCAATTTCAATACAATTGAATCTCGATCGATCTTACCGACAATTTTATCTTGCATTGTTGACATGAAGACGAAAATAAACTTCCAAAAACAACATCTGCCGATAGATCTTGCTCTAAATTCGTGCCAATATGCATTGCAAAAGTAAAAGAAGGGCCTGTTTATATGGAGCAGCCGCGAAGCATCCTCCACTCGAAACCGTTTTCAATCCATTTTAATGTATATATAAGAAAAAACTACTATGTATTTAACAGAGCGCGATAGCCGAGCGGGTTAAGGCGCTGACTTTAGTTACATCACCTTTTGTACGCAAGAGTTCGAATCTCATCTTCGACAAAAGTTTTTTTATTTTTTATTTTTTATTTTTTAGTCTATTTTTTTTTGGCATATAAAAGTATTAATGACTGCTTTAATATTCGAGAAATAGTTGTTTTATTACGCTCTCGGGAAGGTTACAATTGGGCTATTGCCCTCGGCACGCCTCGGGTAATAGCACAATTCTAACCTTCCCTTGAGCGTAATAAAACAACTATTTCTCTCAAAGCAGTCATTAATACTATACTACTTGCCGGCTTATTTATTCTTTTCTTTACCTTGCTTGGAATTCATGATCTAGTTCATTGAAGTGCCGCATATAAAGCCTTCCATATTGTGACCTATGGGAGAGAAAAAGACAAACAAACATTAATCAATCAGTATCCAATCACGCAAAAGCACACTCTCCTTTCACCAGTGACTACTGCTACACAATTTAAAAAACAACCCCACATGCAGCTCATCATTTAGTAATATTTTCTGTACCCTCGATCTCTCACTTCTTTTTGTCATTGTCTACTCTTTGTATTATGACCGTGTTCTTCTATCTTTGTCGTGTAAAGTATTGTCTTGTCCCTTTCTCGTCTCTGTTGGCATCCCCCTTTTTCTTTCCCCTATTTTGTAGTTCTTTTTGTAGTTACAGATTAGTTAATTTAATTACTCATTATTCCTAAGTTTCATTTGAGGTGTTCACACTTGTACAAGCATTGCTTTTTAGTGGACCCCTCTGTTTCCAACATGTATTTCTTAAATTTGTTTTAAATGCTTATAATTGATTTGTAATGTTTTATTGGAAACATGAATGAATTTGAAATCTTGAATCTTGAAACAGATTTTGAAGGTTAGTAAAGACTTACAGTAGGCTTACTGTTGCACCATGTGAGTGAGAGGGGGGAAGATTGGGGAGTCCTGAAAAGGACTGTCTGTAATCTTTCAGCGCCGCTTATCTCCTACTACACATCCTCTCCAACCGGCGCTATCGTTTCACATGCATCGTAATACAGAGAGTGTTATTTGGGCTAAACATGCAAAATCTTTCCAGACTTAATTTGAAGTTTGTTTTTTTTAAGAAGAGGGGGGGGGGGGGGGGGGGGGGGGAGACCCTTTACCAAGGACTTACCATTTCCTAGCTCCTAGCGTCGAGGGATCTCTCTTTATGAGCTCTGCATAGCTGAAGAACGAGTAGAGAATCTGCCACAGGAAGATGAAGGGACAAAGGACAAGGTTCGCCAGACCTATCCACAAGATGTGCTTCGACAACCTTCAAATATAAAGAGACACAAGGGGTAAGAGGACACTTTTTTTTTATCTCAAAAAAATCGCAATGACTTAGCCAACCGCTGAATAAGCGGGGGGAGGGGTAAGAGGCCACTTTTCTTTTTCTTTTTTTTTTGGTCTTGAAATTAGAAAATTTGACATTTTGCTCCGTAAGGGGGGGGGGGGGGGGGTAAGGTCATCTTTTTTAGGTCACCTATTGGCATAATATATATATATTTTTTTTTAAATTAAAAACAAAAACGCAAAGGGGGGGGGGGGGGGGGGGGGGGTTTAACGCCAAAACCCCCCCCCCCCTGCGTACGCGCCTGCCTGTATTTCTACAATCACTAACACCAGACGGTTACAGTGACTCAGTTTGATTTTCCGATCCCAGGCACAAGTAATGCCAAATACTAAATAATAATTATAATAATAATCATAATTTTGATGGAGAAAGTATTAAAGTGTCTTTTGTCATGAGTGTGTGAGTTATTACTAACTCCTTGCATCAAATTCAAATCTATTTTTGCCTTAACCCTATGTTAACTGGGGGGGGGGGGTCAATTTGACCCCCCCTGTAGAAATTTTGTGACTACTCCGAAACCGCGGCAGATATAACATTTTCCTTTCATGACTTATTACTTTCGAGTCTTACGCATCTTTTAAAACAATTTTTTCGAAAATCGGACCTACGGTTACAAGGTCACGTGACCTTTTGTCTTTGCATGTCAGCCCCAAAATCGCTCATTTTCGTGATTTGTGTACAAAACATATGTAAAAGTCATTTTTCCTAAAAATAGATAAAACATTGGTTATTCAGTCTTGTTTAAAGTTTAGATGTTTGTTTTGGGGTCAAAATAGTTGAATTGTAGTTATAAATGAAATAAAACAACAAAAACAATAAAATACATAAGTTAAAAAAACAATGAAATACATAAGAAATTATAAAAACAAGAGATAACATAAGGAATAACCTAGCTCTTCCAATTTTTTGTGTTATATTATTATTCCAAATGGTCTAATAAATATATGTAGTGAAAAAGAATACTCAAATATGAATAATCTATGATTTATGGGCAGAAATGTGAATTTTATGACCTTATTTGCATAAATTACCATAAATATGCAAATGAGTGAATTTTTCAAAAATTTGAAATTACCATAGTATTCTTTACACTTCACTTGACATGCATGCAAATTTTCGCGGCGATCGGCGGTGAAACGGCCGAGATCTTAAGGGAGGGTCAAATTGACCCCCCCCCCCCAGTAAAAACCAGGGGAGTGTTTCACAAAGATCCTAAGTAGAACTTAACACTAAGTTGGACTTAAAAAGTATGGACAGCCATTGAAGCCTTAAATTGAAATATATTCAAAAGCAAAAATTGGAATATTTTAGACTTTTCATCAAGTCCTCATCAAGAACATGAAATCTCCCATGATAATAGAAAATATGAATGATTTGAATCAACATTTTATGCCTTCTGAAAAAAAAAAAAAAAATATTTTCAAGGATGCTAATGGCTTCCCATGAATTTTAAGTCCAACTTAGAGATAAGTTCAACTTAGGATCTTTGTGAAACAGCCCCCTGGTCTGTAATAGCCCAGTTAAGATAGGGTTAACATATGTCTTAATACTTGACTTGGCAGTGGAGTTCACAGTGGTGATTGACCAATCGCCCTACTACAAAACTGACTTGACCCTGCATGGACATTATTTGTCTCTTCGTTGATATGGCCATAATAATTAGGGTTCTATATATGTGAACTCAAACTTACTGTCTTGCTAGTTCCTCTCTCTTTGACGATCGTTTGTACTCATCCTTCAGGTGCCAATAGTTCCTAAACGGAGCCCAAGGACCCCCTGAATGACATACAAAAAGTATACAATTATGTTATTTACCGGTATATAAAGGAGGACTTCAAAGTATAAGAACAGATAGAGCATAGGAGAGATAGAGCATGATTGGGCCCTTTCTAGGACCAAATAACCATGTCGAAAGAATATGTGGTGTAACTGCAAACATCGCTCACGTTCAAAATATGGGATTTGCAACTAATGTACATGTATAGTTCATAACACCACACAAGTATTGTGAATTTATGATAATGGTAGCTTCTTTTTTAACACCAGAAGCTTGATTTTTCGATAATGCCCTAGCTAAATGAAAAATATATATAAGGTAATTAACAGAATAAATGAGATAGCCAGAGCGATAGCATGTGTAAAAAAGATAGAGCGAGAGCAAGGAAAGATAACTTATAATCAGAACAGATACAAGTGAAAAGACACACTCAGTAAATCCCAGGTTAAGATACCAGAGTTACAGTAAATGTACAAGATTAGAATACTGAGGAGATGATGATAGAGAGAGAGAGAGAGAAGGGAAGAGGGAGGGAGAGAGGGAAAGAGAGAGGGAGAGGGGGAGTGAGAGGGAGAGTTGTAGAAAACACATCATCAAAAGTGAAGTCAACTTACAAAAGAGGATCATCTCTATGTTGTATTTCAAGCTGTTTGTGAGAAAAACTCTGCAGGGGAAGAAAAATAAAACAATATGCATCATTATTACTATGCATATAATGTCTGACTGCTATTGGCAAAATAAAAATGATTGTAACATTAAGTGTATTTAGAGGATCCTATTATAACAAAAATATCAAATATATACAAGTTTTCCCAAACCAAAAACCATGGGTCAGGAAGAATTTGAAGGATTTGTTTGTGCAAAGAAACAGGGCTTTCTCAAATCAGGATGATGATGAACTCAGGGACATTAATCTTAGCATTCAGAAAGAAATTGTTGAATCGACAGAAAAATATAGACAACAATTAGAGAGTAAATTCAGATCTAATAATCCATGTGAAGGTTGGAAGGATATGCTAACGATGACAGGTTATAAAAAGAAGCAGAAATCACCACCTGTGTCAGAATCTAGATCTGTTCATGATACAGCCAATTAATTTTAATACGTTTTATGCAAGATGTCAAATGTTTTGGTGTCGAAAGTAATAGGATTTTAAATACTTTGAAACAGTTCAATGATACACCCACTGTATGTTAGTACAATGATGTTGTCAGGAACTTCAAAAAGACTTATCCAAGAAAATCTATGGGACCGGACAGTATTTGTGGGAAAGTATTCAAAACATGTGCCTGGCAATTAGCCACCCCTTTTGTCACTCTTTTTCAAGAATCTCTGAACCGAAACCATGTCCCATTGTGCTGGAAATCATCGACAATAATACCAGCAGCCAAAACACCCCAAGCATCTGAACCCAATGACTATCGGCCAATATCCCTCACCTCATTGGTGATGAAATGTTTTGAACGCATAATTCTTCAAAAGCACATTCTCCCACAGATACTGCCTGACATAGATCCTCTACAATTTGCCTACCAACCACGCAAGTCTGTTAATGATGCCGTGTTATTGCTAACTCACTTGGTTGCACAGCATATTGATACATTGGGTCGTACAACATTCATTGATTTTTCATCGGCTTTCAACACAATTTAGCCCCACCTCGAGCTTACCGCTATGAATGTAAAACCCTCTCTGATACTCTGGTTTCATGATTTTCTAACGGGCAGAATTCAAAGAGTAAAACTACAAAATGTTTTGTCTGATTATGTTACTACGAACACAGGTTCCCCCAAGGTTGCGTGCTGTGAGCACCATTATTTATCATGTATACAAACGATTGTATCTCGTCAAATGACAATTAATGTCTCAATTGTTAAATATGCTAATGACACGGCTTTCATTGGCATGATCCATGGCAACGATGAACGCCAATATCGGGAGGAGTTATTCTTGTTTGAGAATTGGTGTGAAGACAATTTCTTGGTACTAAACATAGCTAAAACGAAAGAGATAACTTTCGATTTTCATTCAAACAAAGGTCAAGCAAATCCAATCATGCAAAAGGAGAGGATATACAGAGTGTCAAGAGTTGTACCTTGGTACAATAATTGATAATGAACTATCATGGAAAGACCAATGCCAATCTCTGAATGCAAAGGATCAACAACGAATGTACTCTCTATGAAAACTGAATACGTTCCATTTTGACATAACCATCTTGAGGTCACTCAACAAGTCAGTAATAGAAAGTGTAATGCTTTTTAGATGTGCGGTTTGGTTTGGTGGGTGCAGACAGGTGAATCTTAAGAAATTGCAGAGAATATCCAATCATGCTGGCAAGATGACTGGCGAAGTGACAGATTTGAAACAGGAATGCGTGTGTACAATACTGAAACAAGTATCCCAGATTTTGGAAAATGGTAATCACCCCCTTCATCATTGCTATACCCTAATGCGATCGGGGAAGCGGTACAGATCAATGAAGGCTCGAACTTCACGATTCCTTAATTCCTTTGTCCCGCTTTCCATTCGTATATACAATGAACAACTCCAGTCAGATTGAATAAGCCTGTATCTTGCCACTTCACTGTTCATCAATTGCATTGTACCCTATCCTTTTCAACCAAATGTACCAGTATCACGAGGAAAGAATAAATAATACCCTATGATATCATACATGTATGTTATTCCAAGTTTTAGTTTTATACCGTTTAATTTATGAAGAATACAAAATTAAAAAATTCAGCTATATAACCGTGGCAAATAATGATACGTGTATTAAATACTGTTGATAATGATGATAAAATAATAATAATTATAAAATAATAATAATAACAGATAATAACAAAACTATTTCTGAATTCTACGCAATCGTAAATTTTCAATAGTGTTGCGAGGCCATTTATTTATTTATCCTATTTTCTTATATTATTCCACTATGTAAAAATGATTTATATCCGTGTTTCCATATGAATATGTCATTGTACATTTGCTACTTTGTATTATCTATTTGTGTATATTATTTTCTATTGTATATTGTTCATGTGCTTTATGTGATGCCAACAACTGAATTTCCAAATGGACCAATAAAATTTATCTGAATATCTGAATCTGAATCAGATATAAATATGTTCATGCTAATGAACCCTTTCAAGCAGATAACCATTTAATCAATGTAGAAGTTTTGAATTCCTTAGCCCCTTATGCCTCAGTTACACCAGCGAGACCGACACTAGACCTACCGAAAGATGACATTGCATGGAAGCCTCTGCATAGAGTTCCCTGCGCAGGACTTTATGTTATCCTTCATTTCTTATAAATAGAATGCCTAGTAAAGTCTTGAGAGGTTGATTGAATACATTCTAGATAATCTATACACAAAATTATTATTTTATTTTTAGGTGACTGGCACGCTTTAACTCTTTATATGCTACACAAATAATATCCCAGTGCCACATTGCATTTTTTTATTGGATAGATTTACCTGAGGCTCCCGGACTACTCAACTATGTCCAGTGTAAGATTTAAAATATATAGCGGTATTAAACGGATCGTCAAGGACCTAATGCTACGGTCACAAAGGTTCGTACGAACGATAATTTCGTACCAATCTCTGTTTTTCTATTGTCTTCCCGAATTTCCATTGTCTGAAAATCGTTCGTACAGCGTTCGTAGCAGTTCGTAATGGCATTTGTGACCGAGGCTTAATCAAGACCGGAAAAAGATAATTTTGCAAAGTCACTGTGTTGCACAAAGCAATCCTTCCATCAATTGATGCCCATTGTTTTGTGACAAACTGCAAGTGTGGGAAATGAGCACCTGTGAAGAGAGGCGAAGAAAGCAACCAAAGTGTTAAATATCAACCATACCTGTAAAACAGCCACATATCAGAATGGAACTTACGTATCTCCTAAGAAGGGTGGATGATGATGTAACGGCAGTAAAGACTTATTCACCATGGCAACCATATAATTCTTAAACCTCAGTATCCTGTGGTATATGTCTGCAAGGATAATAAGATAATGAAAAAAGTCAAGAAGTCCCCAATAACATCAAGTTAATGTGAACAAATGCAGAAATATGAAATAGAGAGGTCAGTGAAAGCTTGTAGATCATATGATCAAGAATACATGTAAGTAAATTACAATATTCTGAAATTACAAAAGATTACTTCTATCACCAAATGGCACCCTTACAAGTTCCTATGTTAGCTACATGTACATGTACCCTCAGTATTTGTGGTACAAACAATTTCCAGACATTTTTGTTATTGTTCCTCCTGATAAATGTTAGTACGAAGAAGGAAAAAAAAAAAATTAGGCCTAAAAAAAAAGATGTTGTACTGCCCTAGGTGCCAAAACATTAAAGCCGACCGTAGTTTTCAAGATTTTTGGGTCGGTTGCAAAGGGCAATACAACATCTTTTTTCCAGAAGTTTCAAGTGTGACAGACATGATAGCTATACGAGAACTTGATCTTGAATTACAGGTGTAGTTTTCCTAGGGGTAAGTTCAAAAGTTCCTTACCTAGCTCTGTCAGCTCTGCCTTATGTATACACATTCTCTGCTCTCTCTGGACCTGCTGTATCCTCTTGAGGACGTCATGCCATGTGAGATTAACCAGGTCTTTCTGCAAAGTGCCAGAAAACAACCATTGCAAGTCAATAACCATGTTATGCTTACCACAATCATGACAAGAGTCATCTTAAACATGAAGCTTCATTTTGCTCCAGATAAATATACATATACAGACAGTTGACTCATCTCCACAATTGTTAGGCTGAGTTATATTTGTTGGTTCACCCAGCCTTTCTGCAGGGGGGCTGGAAACAAGGAATAAATGTTAATAACAAATGGGCAATTGTATGCAATGTGTCCTGTACGACATATATGTCCTTTTCAATTATATTTCAAAACAATATAAACTAGATGGAACTTCGACTGCGCGCAGTCGAAATGATGCCTCCGTCGTAGAGCAATTGTACAAACCAAAACAGAAGAAATTGTTCAAATTCAAGTTCAATTGTAATCCATTAACAGGTTCTCAGAATATCGTGATTACAAGCAATTTCTCATATACATATATGACCCTTTGATCTTTGACCACATGACCCTAACATCTACTCAGTTCATTGGCTCTGCAAGATGTCCCGAGTTAAATAGTAATCCATCTGTCAGTTCTAATGAGAATGCGTTCACAAGCTATTTTTGCATACATAATGAGCCCATGACCTTTGACCTTTGACCTCATGACCCAAGAATCTACTCAGTTCATTGGCTCTGCAAGATACATACATGATCATGATCTTAGTTTGGGAGGAATCCATCAATCTGTTCTAATGTTAATGCGATCACAAGCTATTTTTGCATGCATAATGAGCCGCATGACCTTTGACCTTGACCTCATGACCCCAAAATTTAATCAGTTCATCGGCTCTGCAAGTAACATGCATGACCTAAGTTTGGCAGGAATCCATCAATCGGTTCTTGAGATAACGCGATCACGAGCTGTTTCAGCATACATAATGAGCCCTATGACCTTTGACCTTTGACCTCGTGACCCCAAAATCTAATCAGTTCATCGTCTCTGCAAGATACATACATGACCTAAGTTTGGCAGGAATCCATCGATCGGTTCTTCAGATAACGCGATCACGAGCTGTTTTTGCATACATAATGAGCCCTGTGACCTTTGACCTTTGACCTCGTGACCCCAAAATCTAATCGGTTCATCGGCTCTGCAAGATACATACATGACCAAAGTTTGGCAGGAATCCATCAATCGGTTCTTCAGATAACGCGATCACGAGAACGGGACGTACGGACGTACGTACGGACGTACGTACGGACGGACGGACGGACGGACGGACAACCCGAAAACATAATGCCTCCGGCTACTTCGTAACGGAGGCATAAAAATATCTTGATGCATGTATGAAAAATTAATAATGCTAATGATACCAGTAAGAACTAAGAACAATTATGGATGTTCAAATCACATGACTTTCAAGTTTGTATAAAATAAATTAATAAATGAATAAGGGTCATATAGTAGTATGGGACACATTAAATTGAGAAGTTTGCAAAGACTTTCAAGAAGTGAAGCTATGGGCAATTTCAATAGACTTGTGCACCACCTGTTGAGATGTGCAACCCTTACAATGACATACTACTGTACATAGTCTGAACAAGTCATACTCACCGACGGGATTTTGAGTGCTCTCGTATAGAATGCTCTGATCTCCCAGAAGTGGAATGCGTTATAGAGGACCCTCAGCAGACGATGGAGCCAAAAGATACCAGCGATGATCAAACAGATCACAATCACACTGGGAGGACTGCAATAAAAAAATGCAAAGATAAGAAGTTATAATGTCAGATGACCCTGTGACCTTTGACCTCTTAAATTCCCAAATGTAATCACCAGCAACGATGAGACAGATCACAATGACACCGGAAGGACTGCAATAAAAAATGCAGAGATAAGAAGTTATAATGTCAGATGACCCTGTGACCTTTGACTTTTGACCTCTTAAATTCCCAAATGTAATCACCAGCGATGATCAGACAGATCACAATGACACGGGAAGGACTGCAATAAAATTGTGAAGATCACATGTACAAGTAACTTTTACGACCCTGTGACCTTTGACTTTTGACCTTGTCAATGCCCAAATCTAATCACCAGCAACGATTAGACAGATCACAATGACACTGGAAGAACTTCAATTAAAATGTGAAGAAAAGAAATGATAATGCCCTACTTTTAGGTCCTCTTTTATTTTTATGGACATAAATGATTTAAATTATTGTTCAAACATTTTGAAATTTGTCCTTTTTGCTGATGACACCAATATCCTCTATTCTCATAAAGATATTAATATTTTATGTCAAACTTTAAATAATGAGCTGCAGCATGTTTCGCAATGGTTCAATAGTAATAAATTGTCTTTGAATACATCTAAATCTAATTTTATTTATTTTCATTATAAGCAAAAAATTATTTCAGCTGATTCGTTGAATGTATTAAATATAAAGATGAATGATGTTCCGATAAAACGAGTGCAATCAACTAGCTTTTTAGGTGTAATTATTGACCAAAATTTAACTTGGAATGCTCATATACTTACCATTTCAAACAAAATTTCAAGAAATATTGGTGTCATCAGCAAATTACTTCATATCTTGCCACAAAATATTTTGATTTTATTGTATAATACAATGGTTTTACCGTATTTAATGTATTGTAATGTTGTATGGGGCAACACATACCCAACGAGATTACAACGACTGCATATATTACAAAAGCGTATAGTAAGAATATGTCTTACAGTGTATGTCTGATTTCAATGCCCATTCAATACCACTATTTCAACAACTACAGTTTTTAAATATTTTTCAATTGAATCAATATTGTATATCACTCATGGTTTTTAAACATAAAACTGATAAACTGCCAATTAATCTTACCACTATTTTGAAATGTAAAAAATCTGTTCATAATTATAATACTAGAAATCCTGATAACTATTTTATTGAAAAATGTCCATCAACAAATTCTTTATTTACCTTTAGACACACTGGCCCGAAAATATGGAATTCTCTCCCCAGAGATATCCGTGATACTGCTTTCTTAAACTCTTTTAAATCTAAAATAAAAAAATACTTCATCTGTTTTTAAATCTATAATAATATTTGCATGTTAATACGTCTTCTATGTTTTGTACACTGTTTTGTTATTGTTATATTTTTTATAGCCAATTGTTGGAACTTGTATAATTATGTATCTTTTAATAACAGGGAGCTGCCTCGACAGAACCTTATGGTTTTATTTGCAGTTTCCCCAATTCATTTCTATTGCTGATTAACCTTGTATAATTCCAATATATTTGTAGACATGTTTCCATTTTGTGTGTGTTTTATGTTTTCTATATTGTATATAATCTGTATCTTATATGTTTTTTATGGATTTGAATTGAAATAAAACTTGAACTTGAACTTTATGACCCTGTGACCTTTGACTTTCGACCTCTCAATCCCTAAATCTAATAATTCCATCCCTCCATGATTGCATATACATGTACATGTATATACATGTACAGATTTTTTCCGTAGTTGGTTCAAATCTTCCAATGAAATGTCAAATGGATAAAGTGAAAACATACATGTACATGTACATGTACACGGTATGTCAATTGTCAAGCCTTTGGCACCACGCTGAAAATGACATGGAAATTGTCATCAAGTGTTTAACATACAATGTCCTACAATGAACACATACTGGTATATCTAAATCATATACACATGTACAAGTACGCATCCATCTTCAGGTGTCTGCATTCATTTCAGTCTTTAGTAATCTGTTTTATCACAGTTACCTGTAAAGATCCCAATTAGAGTAAAATTTAAAAAGAAATCAAAATGCCATTGAAGGTTCAGCCTGAGCAAGTACATGTAAGAGCACGATTAAACCAACCACAACAAATCTCACTGCAAAGGATTAATACATGTACCATGTAATAGTGCATCATCTACAGTGGTTATGCATGAAATACAGGGTACAAAGTCATTGTCATCTCCCCACCTGTTTTTTCCCCCTGACACAAAAGGGCGTTAAAAAAAAAAGAGCAAAATTCAACAGGTTAACAAAATATTGAATTTCCTCTTTATCTTCATTGTTTCGGGTATACAAGATCACCTCAATGAGTAGAAGCCATAACTGACATACACAGACAACTGGAAACACACGTTACTTGGCCAGATGATTCTAAAATGTACATTGTACGATAGGCCTACCATAAAGCAAGAAACTTTTGCAAAATGACAGTTTGCACTGCTCAAGCACAAAACTCCAATGCCATTATTTCAGTAATTTTGAAACATTACACTTTCAATTTGCAATTCTAATACCTGATGTACACTACATGTGGGTTATGACATTTTGTTGGAAGTGGGTTGTGGACAGATACATGTACATGTAGGTCGCAGTAAATTTGATGAACATTTCAACACATCGAAAGACAAAGCCCTAAACTAAGCTTTCCGTGTGTTTTTAAAATTATTTATATATATTTGTTTTCATACACACCAAACCTCCCTACATGTACGTACAAGTAAATTCATAGTGCATGAAAGTGGGTGTTAGAGTGACTGGTATGCTGTATTTGCCGGCGTAAAGGCTGCAGTATTTTTGGAAGAGAAAATATCCAAAAGTTGGGGTGCGGCCTTTGCTTCGCCAGAGAAAAAAAAAGTCGCAAGTCAAAACCATGAAAACAACACAAATTCGTACTTATGGGACTACAATGAATGGTACTGGAAGAATAACTGTCCAGAATAACACATGTCTTACCAACAATTTTGTGTTATATTGTTGACATAAAGGGCAAAGTTTTATCAATCTCGTAAATATACTTCATAACTTACCAACCAAACAGTGCTGGTAGATTTAAGTTCTTGCCATAGCTACATGTAAATCAGCCTTTACAGCGCTGCGGCCTTAACGCCGGCAAATACGGTATTTCAGAATACTCACTTCTTGGCACATTGTTCTAGCGGTAGAATGGCATCTGGAATGGTGACCTTGAAATAGTCATCTTGAAACAGCTTAGGGTAGTCGACACATTGCAGCAAGAAGAGGGAGAAGAAGATGATGAACAGAAATTGCCTGAAAAATGAGAAGATTGATAATTATGTGGTGATGTATGTATGAATAATGCTATGAGTTAATACAAGAAAGAAATTTATTACAAAATGAATATACAATTATCTTTGAAATACCAATGATTAGAAAACCCAAGAGAATTTTGAGATTTGATCTAGAAGCATGACCTAGTTTAAAAAGCCAAAGAATAGTTGATTTTTGGAGAAAAATACAACTCAAAATTATGCTAATTTTTTTTGGTAAGCCTAAGTCACTTTAATATACAGTAATCATCCAAATATTTGGAAACGTCTTCAAAAATATATCAAAGTGTGAATAAACTGCAAAATTTGACATTTGCACAAAGACTATCCCAATCCACCCTGCCTTTGCATCCACCTGTAAACCACATGCCCATAAAAGACCTGTCTATAAAGACTGCCTTTCTTCATCTTTCCATACATGTATAGAAAATAGGGGTCTTTCTATATACAGGTTTGACTGTTCTTGTACTTACAATAGTTCCAGCAGTTGGGCAAGCATCATACACAGGTATCCATGCTTCTGATGATAATGATAGACGTGAATAATACCGTCAAGGATTAATAGATATATTTGGAATGTATTTGACAATGATATATGTCCATAATCCACTACACATACATATATTTATGTGTAGAGGGTCAGTAGTGGAGCCCGTTTACATGGCTGCCGTCATAGAGTACCTGACTGACAAGAATTTTATAGATGTAACCAAAAAATGTATGTACAAAAATTGCACATGTACAATCCAACTTTCAAAGATCAAACTCCGCTATTTCGTTGAAGTATGTACATTTCACATTCATGACAAAACAAATGATTTTATAATGCAAGAAACTCAATGAATAGGAGAGATACAGGGTAATTTGCCTGCAGGCTTGTACATGTTTTAGGCTTTTACAAATAAGGATAAATATTATGTATGGTCTTGCCTACAGCTTGTCCAAAACTGTGAATTACAGATTTAAACAAAAATGCATTCCACAACTAAACATCAGTCATCTGTCATCAAAATCATTATACTGGACTAAATTCACATTGTGAACTGCTGAATTGTATAACTCTATGAATTCAGATCAATGTCTGCATTTCCCTACAAACAAACAAAATTCTTGCAAAGGATATTCTTGTGAAGAATTCATCTAGATTCTCTATGTGATTCCAGCGTGCTGTGGTGATAAGAGAGAGAGAGAGAGAGAGAGAGAGAAAGAGAAAGAGAAAGAGAGATTAATTACAACTGTATATGTTTGATCTCAAAGAAGTGTTATAAACACTCAACAGATATACACATATTTGCAATGTATAAATGCTACATCTGATTCAAATCAAGTGACTTAAATTCATTAGAACACACTACATGCCATGTAAACTGAGCCTGTTTCAACTTTAAAGTCCATGATTTTTGTAGTGCCATGCATCAATCTGAATTCAATAGAAAGTTTAATACTGTATATCTTTAAACAAACAACAACAAAAAACAGCTCAAAATTAGATATCATATATTTCTAAACTACGGTAAACTAAGGAAGCTCTTTTCCCCTAATGTGAGTGAATCCTGAAGTTTAAAATTGTTGAATAATGTTCCTTGAAGTTAAAACGATAAAAAAGAGGTTCATTTGAGTAAATCACCTCTTCCAGAATCATGAACAACATGCAGCATGACGTCTTGGTCCTCTGGTGGATCATCCTCGACCGTCTCCAATCGTCGATACTCCGTTTGAAGAGCAGCCATCTCGGAGGTCTCCTAAGGTCTTCTTCTGTCACTCAAGATTGAAGCCTCTTTGCTTGTCTTGCTGTACATATATAATCGGCCACGCACACGTACATGTATGACTCAGATTATTCGCTTCACGAAGCCAGCACAACGCTTGTAGATCCGGTTGATCATTCCTCTAGTTTTGAGCTGCAGTTTAATAGGTGAATCACTGTACACAAATATGAGAATATATACCGTGTTAGAAACTAGCATAAGGTGTGAATTATATTTTAGCAGACATCTTACTAGTTCAACAGATCTACATGTTCCTGCCTGATACTGATATAATGTAGGTGTACTAATGACTAATGTTCATTGATGCAATTACAAAACAAAACAAATTAAGCATTAGACCTGTATCAATAAAAGGAAAACATAATTAGGTAAAGGAAACAGAAGAGTGAATAAAGGGATAATTATCAATAAAACTAGTAAAAGTCAAGTTCAACAACATTCCTTTTTCCAAAAAAACATGATAGACCTCAACCTAGACCGAATTTTTTTGTCTCTTTCGTTCGTTAGCCTCTGATTTGGGTAAGGTCGGCTCTCTCTTTAGAGACAGAACAGCCCTATACGCTGTAGTGGACGCGCGTTTCTGTAAAGAAACGTTACAAAAAACTTGGCCAAACTTAAAGCCTAATTTTGATATTTTACCGGATGCATATCCGATGTATTTATACTCCTAAATTAGCTATAGTCTATGCTTAACTACTTCGGTTCCACTTACCAACTTGACTACTTGAATCCGTTTAATGGTCCCTTTTAAGGAAATTATGGGTCAAGATCGACATCCATGAAGAAAATCTTGCAGCCGGGTCTCATTCTTTCTAGTCTACGCCGAAGGCAAAATGATTATAACGGAAAAACTGTGCACGAGCTACGAGTTCGTAATGACATGCACAGTTTTTCCGTTATAATCATTTTGCCTTCGGCAAAAATTCGGTTTAACCTCAACCCATCCGGCATCATCAAATTCTAATTTCTATCATGATTTAGATCTATATTCATAGTATTTTTATTCTCAACTCAAAGTTGAATCTATGTGACACAGTACTCACTGGCATAGACAGCAATAACCATCTGATTTGGGTCAATCCTTTAATAAAACTGACATTTGTTGTCATTCCCCAATACAGATGGCAACCCAGAGATCTCGTACCGTGGGGGTAGCTATAGCC
The DNA here is from genome assembly GCA_035222895.1 of Strongylocentrotus droebachiensis. Lineage (NCBI taxonomy): Eukaryota > Metazoa > Echinodermata > Echinoidea > Camarodonta > Strongylocentrotidae > Strongylocentrotus > Strongylocentrotus droebachiensis. The sequence continues at coordinate 112,766 of JAVYIG010003684.1, forward strand.
AACAATGGCAGCTTTTTTTGTCAAAACATTTTCTCCCCGATTTTCTTTATTTAGATCTAATTTTCTGATTTCTAAATCAGATGTAAATTAGGTCGGTATGTCATTTGTCCTAATTACAGTTATCAAAATTTGATAACTTAATATTAAATGGATAATTTACGGACTTACTTATATGAATTATCGAATTTGTATCTCCGAACTGTGAAACACTCGGAACATAGGGCTACATGTATATGACCCGGCGGCCAAAATATTTCCGGGTCAACCTACCAAAACATAGCCAAATGGCCAATCAGAGCACTCGTTTCGTGGGAGTTCGTTGGTCAAGCTGGGCCGACTCGTACGTAGTCGTAGCTACGGTAGCTATTGGACGTTCGAAAAGAAAAAATGAATATTCATCAACTAAAACCAAGACGGATAATGTTGACGACGAGACTTTCTCGGATTAATCATTAATTTAGGATCTAAATGAAGCTATCGTAAGTCAAATAAGCTATAGATCTATAGACCTAGAGTAAAGTACCCGGTTTTCGGCCACTTAAGACAAAATCCTATTTATTGGACTCTTTACTTCCTATTTATTATCATTTCTTGTTCAAATCATGAAGCAAATATTATTATTATTTAAACAAAAAAAGAATCCCCCCAAAAAATCACGAATTGCCATGACAATATTCATTTCAATTTTCACTGTTTTGGAGCCGGTTATCGGCCGAGCGTTTCAGTTTAGGGCCGCATGTACAAAGTCAATAGGAAGCGCTCGCGCGCGCCGTGCGTTTCTGCGCTGATGTATAGCACAAGCGGGCGGAGCAGGTATCCCACGCCGGAGCTCCCGGGTGCTCGCCTGGCCGAATACAGGCACAGCGGTGATCGGAAGTTGGAATCTGAATTAGACGGACATATCGTGTGTGCGTCGCGGTGTGCGGCTGCATTGATTTAATACATGCGATGAGATACTTTTGAGCTTGCGACCAGCACAAAATCGGGCTCTATATCTGAAAAATACTTGAAATAAAGCTCATTTTATGGTACCCATATTTCTTACATACACGCGTAAGAAACTCGATTTTTCAGATTTGGGTAGCGGGACCGCCGATTACATCGCTAAAATGTGATATTTTAGGATATATTTTTCATTGCAAATGTGGTTCTTCAGTGACACTGGCATGGTATGGTATGTGTGGGATATGTGTTATGCTATTATGCGATGTATTTTAAAGTGATTTTACCATGTATCCAACCAATTGGCCGAAAACCGGAGCTGACCGATTACCGGGTACTTTACTCTATATGTTATTTTTAATTTGTGTTGTAATTGCAGCAGTTATGAGGATGTAAAGAGTGAAAATCTCGTTGCATATCTCATTCATCGCGGTCCGGTCGAACCGAACCATTTGTTCCGTACAGTGCCTCACAGAAAGAGGTCCCCAGACTTCAGTCTCTATAATCGGAGGTCTAGTGGAGCCAGACGTAGTCTCAGTGGAACAACCGACGATTAGAGAGACTGAAGCTTTCGGTCTATCACTGGCATTGCTTCATTTGTTTTAAGGCAGCCAATAAACAACTAAGATGTGTTAAAATTAAAATCAGTTGAACAATTAACACGTCGAACTTTAGGCCTAGACTTTAGTTGGGGAATCCCACACACATTCAGAATCAGGCTCAGAGTCACGTCACAGACATTCACTTCAGCTGCAGAGACAGAGTCGCTCAGTCATGTCAGTCGGCTCAGCTCAGAACACATTCAGACGCAACTCAGCTCAGTCTAACTCTCAATTCTCATATTCATAACAACAAGAATAAACATGTAAGGTGCTACACTAAATTTGAGGGACCAAAAGCAAAAATCGTTCACCTTTCTCTGGCTCTGGTTTAGTACAACTACAACAAGGACTCACCGGATCAGCGCTCGGCTCTAGTAGAATCTACTTTGTTTTGGTTTATCGAATTGCTCAATCGCAAAAAGGAAACAATAAAGCAGATAAATGCTGTGGTTATTATTTTCACTAAAATGGTTGATATTAAAAGATTTTCAAATTTTGTAAGCTAAAATAATATTTTTTGGGAAAAAATAGTATTTTACAATTCATGTTTATTTATAATTTACTTTTTTATAATTTTACAAAATATTTAAAATGTAATGATAAAGAACAAGGCAAATAAATAAGAAGTTGTAGATTATTTTAGCTCGATATTTCAAATCGCATTTCACTGCCAATTTGATTCTAGATGTACTATCAATTTAATATATTTTAACATTTAATTGTGGTTTTAAATAACAAAAATATATTTATAATAGCCGTTACAAAAAATAAAAGTATTTTTTATTTTTGTTGGATAAATAATTGATGAAAATGAATATTTATCGCATAATATAAATATAACTCTAAACCACGGGCTAATAATTTTGGATTCAAATATAATCCGCAACTTTATTTTTTCAGCGCCCAAGTTGAATGCGAACCATTTAGACTCCTTTTTGTCAAAACCTTAATTACAGGTAATATTATTTTATTTTCATATTTCCAGAGAGATATGAGTTAGTATTTGACAGATTATACGTGTTGACGGATTGAAATTCCATAATGAGATTGAGAATGAAGCAGTTTGGGGGTTTGAATTTAGAAGAATTGCGGTTGTACGGTCCCACTCGTACGTTTTAGCGTCAGTCTGTCTAACCTGCCCGTGATTGTGTACAGTGCACACTCAGCTCACACTGCACTGCACTGAATCAGTGCGAGTAGATTCTAGAATCATTTTTAAAGGCCTTACAATATAATAACAATATGATAATAATATCACCAAGTGTCACTTGGCAGCCATTTGCATGTGTGGCCTGGCTGTAGGAAGCCATGAATGATCGATCAGTAGGGGCGCTCAAAAATAGGGACCGTCTGCATTTTCGAGGTTTCGAGGTCGTTTTTTTTCATTGGCGCTCTGCAGGTTTCGGGTTACGGCCCGCTGTGAAAAATGGATTCCCTGTGGGAATATAACCCTAGTTCACTGTCTACTTATATAACGTGTAATGTAAGTCTCAGTACAAAGTCAATTTTTCGCATCGCCAATGCGCCGATCAAAAATATGAAACGTCTGCGAAAATGCAGACGATCCTTATTTTTGAGGACGCATCGGTCCGCATTTACGAAGACGATCCTCGTTTATGAAGATGATCCTTATTCTCAGACCAGTGCCCCTACTGATGATTAATGAGGATATCCTCGTAAATGCTGACAATTTGCGTCTGGAAAAATAAGGATCGTCCACATTTTCGCGGACTTTTTCTTTCATCAGCGATGTGAAAACGGATTCCTCGTAATAAATAATAATAGTTCAGTTCTTGTATAGCGCATAATACGTTATGAAATAACATCTCTATGCGCTAATTCCAAAGAGCTTTGGACTTTATTACCCTAGCTTTAGCTCCGGCAGCCTTATGAGCGCCAGTTCACCGTCTTCTTTAATGGGTTGTCCATCTTCCTGATCCTGAGGATTTATTGCTCATGACGTAAAAGTCTCTATAAAAATTCCATGTGAAATGCATCAAGAAAGTCATTGCCGAATCTGTGTTTTGCATCGCCAATGTGTGGATCGGAAATATGAAATGTCTGCGAAAATGTGGATGATCCTTATTTTTTGCGGACATGTCTGTCTGCGTTTAGAAAGACGATCCTCGTTTATGCGGACGATCCTTATTCTCGTTCCAGTGCCCCTACGGATGATAAGACAATAGTCTGATCTGTGATCATGACTCATCCTGCTCATGTGCGGCCTACAACACAAAGTCAAAGTGGACGACATACCTTGCAAACTACTGCCCATGCCGCCTAGCCATAGGCAAGAGGGCTTGATGATAATATGATATCACCTAGCCTTAATTGGCACCCATTTGCCTGTGTGAAGAGTGATTCAAAGTTGTAAACAATACCTAAAATTAAGTAATCATCCATTCCCGCACTCGACGAATCTTGCAAACGTAACTAGCTTCATGCAGAGTTTGCTTGTGCCTTGTGGACTCTTCTTTTTTCTTATCTGAAGCATTTGAAATTGTTCTTGAGTTTAACCAAACATGTGGAAATTTGTTACCGGAGTGATAACGTTTTGTTTACCTTCCACATGCCAGAAAATGCTGACCTCTAAGTCTGACAAGATTTTGCGATGTTGGTTCTGCCGGAAACGCAAATGCATGCAGTTTATGCACACACAAAAAAATTATTCAAGTCACCAGTTTATACTTTCTTTTACAACAATAGTGATTAGTGTGAAAAGGTATTCGCAGGGAGTTGGCTAAATTCAGTGGTCAGTGTGCTTTAAAAAAAAGTAAATACGAAGATACTTTTTAGTGAATTGTTATTTTGACAATATTTCCCAAAACAGCATTTCAGAAGAGAGACTGTCACCATGTGCTCACTTGCTGAGGGACCACCCCCGCCTGCAGATGGCTGTATCACAGTTTGTGAAGAGAATGGAGATTTGGTCACCATTCATGCCAGCAATGCCCCTGTGAACTACACACCAAGGATTGCTGTAAGTAGAGTTAGAATGCTAATAAAAAATGTGAGGCATACATATATAAGACTTTTTCATTAAAGTTCATCTCAATTGATTATACATATATTTGAAAGTTTAACTTTTGATTGCAGTGTTTATCATGTGACCTGGTTATTGCCCATTATATCAGAAAGGTAAAGCTGGGGCACATCCTTTACAAAGGCTGTAACTGCACAGCTGAAACGTTTGACTTTCAAACTTTAAAGATATTTATCTGTAGAGGGACCCCTTAGGGATGTTTTGTTTTGTTTTGGTTTCATTTGGCTTGTTTTGTTTTGTTTGTTCCTGTATAAAGGTTTTAGTAATGAAGTGTACCAATCACCAACAAGTATTTTGTTCTGTATGTTTGTAATTATATGTGGTAATACTGTATTCAAAACATGAGCTTCAAATATAGATTTAGCAAGTTTAAGTACACTCTCAATTGACATAAAAGCAACTTGTGATTAGACTACTTGAAATAGGGCCAGCACGGAACCATTGTCCGACTTAATTTCCTCGTACTCCTAATCCGTTATCCCGTAGGATGCAGGGTGAAAGGTTTTGGGGGGCTTATTTTATACATCCTCGCTGTACGTAAATGATATTTGTAGGTGATTGGTACAATTTAATGTACATGTAGTGAGTTGTTTATTGTACCAAATATTTTGGATACCGGTATGCTCTTTAATATCTTGTCCTAAATATTATTGCAATTTCTATTATTATCCCCAGGGCTTTGAGTACCCCAGCATCAGTACCTCGACCGAGAGCCTCTGCTCTCTGGCGTCAGATGAGGCAGCTCAGTCAGCCTTCCAGCCTCACGTGGATGAGGTGTCGCTATGGAAACAAGCTTGGTATACCTGCAGGGTTCATGGCCTGACCGAGATGCTCGATGAACTCTCCAAAAATGAGACAGGTCAGTTGGTGTTTTAATAATAGTGGGTTCTTGTATAGCGCTCATGTCAGTCAGATTTGACCCTCCTGGCGCTCCCGATTACTGCTGTATTTTACATATAATTTTTATGTATTCATTCATAGTACTTGTAAGACCCCAGACAATTTTCTTCAGCTCGTTGTTTGATTTTAGTTAATAAAATAGCAAGATTATAGCAAGATTTTAACAATCCTCTGATTTTATTTTCCTCAGTAAGTGTAATACATGTATCAGAGAAAGAAGATGTGGAAACAATATGCATCCTTGGGCAAGATGTTTATTCCAATGTTCAACTGACCAGTGTAAAAGTACCAACAGCTGTCTATCCAACATTTGTTTTGGTGACAATTGCTCCAGGGTTTATTTATTTCATCAAAAGGTTTGGTATTAAGTGGAAGGTTGAAGTTAAGAATTTGAAAGCTTGAGGACTTTTCACATAGGCATTGTGGCAGAAGCATGTGTCGTACAACCTCACACACAGCTGTCATTATGCTTTACATCTCAAGTTTTAACCTATATCTTTAAATGTACAAATTGTCATATCAAATTTTTCACACAATATTGAAATTCAGTCTTGGACATCATACCATTTTACCTTTCCTTTTATCCTAACTAGCTCCCTGGCCTGTTACCACGCTTGCCTGTGGTTGTCTCACTACCGTGACCATGGTCAATCTATTCAGAGGCTCGCTCTATCCTCACTTGATGGTAAAGTATCTTAACAGAATTTCTTTAATTGATATTTGATCATCTTTCTTCAAATCGGCCACACTCGTATTTTGTCTTTTATTGTTCAATAGGTAAAATATATAGTATCGTGTCCTATTATATGGAATGCACATGGACAGGGATTACAGTGTATGTAAAAAAAAAAAAGCCACTTTGAATGAAAACACCATGGTTTTTAACTTTTTGATGTTTTGTAGAATAGCAATTTGAACGGAAATATTGCGATGAACTTTTCAATTTAAACAATTTTAATTACCAGTATTATTATCTTATTTACCTCTTTAAAACTCCTGGTATGGTAAACTGGTACACACTCAGATAACGTTAAGAAATATGTGCTCCTTCTGCTCTTTCATCTGGTCATCTTTAGGGCTCTGAATTAAGTGTTATTGAGCCAAGGTGTTGCCAACCACAATCTCTCTCGCTCTCTCTCTCTCTCTCATTCTATCTGTCTTTTTCGTTCTGTGTTTCCTTCTCCCTCAATCCTATCGCGATCTTCCTTTATGTTTTAGTTTATGTTATCAATATGGCGACAATGTACTCTCCCCCCCCCCCCCTTATTTTCTTCATCTCCAAAAGTGGGTCGAGTTAATAAGAAACACAGTTCATGGTGATTAATACCCTCTCTCTCTCCATCTCTCTCTCTCTCCTTTTCTTTCTGTAGCTCTCTCCTGAAGAGATGATCCATGAGTTCAGTGCAGCTAAGGATTGGCAGGAGAGTGAGATCAGAGCGTTTGCATGGCACCAACACACCAACAAGTGTGCTGTAGCATGGAAGGATAACACCATCAAAATCTTCATATCAGGAAGGTATATATGCAGTTTTGTCCCTTGTTTCGAAGAAAGACTCTCAATTTTCTTTTTTTCTGCTTCTTCTCTTTCCCTCTTTATTTTGTATGTACTTCTTCTGACAATATCACTGTCCTTTGGATGCATGAGCACAGTGTGTATTGCAATCTACATGTTTGTGTTTGTTTTAATAATTTATTATCTTTTCCATCAAAATTAATTATTAGCCGATTGTTTTATTCATTCACTTTGCATATATTACAGTTATGACATCTCTCATTTCGAGTTTCCTCCCACAGATCTGTGTGATTTTCATACATTTTTCAGAATGCAGGTTGGCATACAGTTACAGTGTCTCTCTTCTTTTGTTATTGGTTTTAAGTCATCACCATCTAATAATATCAGGTGAACCATCTTATCAAAGAAACTTTAATGTCTCACTCATATAGTAATGTTTAGTTTAGAATACCTGTAAGCTTCATATTCCTAGGGGTAATTGTTGCTTGATTTCCCCCCTTACCAGTGATGTAGTTCCAACACTGAAGCACAGACAACAGAGGGGCGTGTCTTGCCTGGCATGGAAACCCCTGTCTGCAACGGTATTGGCTGTCGGTTGTCATGGTTGCATACTCATCTGGCATATAGACCCCAACTCATTATCTACCAGGTAAGTTTAGTGGAATCAAGAATTCTTGGTATACTGTTAATTCTATGGATAGCTGAGATGTACAAAATTCTGTAAACAGTTTAGTACTATATAAACTCCAACCTGTTTATGTACCATTTAAGAATACTTTTTACTTGAATTAAGGATTCCTGATTTTATACATTTAGAGTAAATTCTATAAATACATGAGATACAGCATTGTTGATAGTTAAAACAGTATTTTGTTGGTAAATAAGACTCACAGAACATAAAATCTTTTTTTTTTTAAACCCTTTATCCTTTCAGCTGGAAGTCAAAGTAACACAATTACAGAATAAAATCCTCTTTTACTTATACCATTGGCTCAGTTTCAAATATAATATATTTAGAGCCACATTTGTAAACTGCTTAATACTTATACTTTTCTAAGCACTTTACATTGTAATTATTATAAACCCAGTAGTTGGATTCAATTGCTAATCCGCACATGATGGTGGACATGTTCCGCTCCCTGGGAAGTATTGATATGTCACAAGGTGCATTTATGCTTGTCTTACAGGCCAACTGCCAGTGCAGCCCAAGTTCTTTCCCATAACGGTCATGCACCGATAACCTGTCTTAGTTGGGACCCTAGAGGGCGCCTTCTAGTTTCTTCATCTCCAAGAGATACAGCCATACTGGTAAGTTACTGTGGATACTTTGAATGAAACTGAAATCGTTTTTCAGCGCAGTAATTTATGATTTGGAACAACAGATTGTAATGAAAATATTGTAATATTGCTGGAATGCACCTTCACTGAAGCTGTTGCTTGAGATGCATTTGAGATGACTAGATCAAATTTCCTCTTTCCCCACTCAATAATAATAATCATATTGAATATTTGTATAGTGCACATATCAAGGTGCTCAAGGCGCTACAACATTACCCCACCTCTACAATACCCATCTGTATTATGTACACGTAATTACATTTGAACCCATTAAACTTGAACTATTAAATAAATTCTCTTCTACTTATAGACTTAATACAGGGACAACTTGGTTCCTGTAGGCAATGGGTGACGGGAAATATTTTCAATTGGCAAAAATATGTGTCTTATATTTATTAGTATTGAATTGAACAGTCAGCGTAAGTTTTGTTTAATTCTTTGAAATTTCTTTTCCCAACTAAACCAGGAGGTTGTTTCACAAAGATCCTAAGTGGAACTTATCTCTAAGTTGTAATTAACAATTATGGAAAGCCGTTAGCATCTATGAAAATATTTTTTAAAATTTATATTAAAAGGCATAAAATGTTGATTCAAATCATTCATATTTTCTATTATCAAGGAGATTTTATGTTCTTGGTGTGGAATTTATAAAAAGTCTAAAATATTTTTCACTTTTGAATATATTTTTATTAAGGCTACAAATGGCTCTCCATAATTATCAAGTCCAACTTATAGTTCAGTTCCTTTAGGTTAAGTTAGGATCTTTGTGAATACCCCCCAGAACTCAAGATGACCTTTAATAAACTGGGGTCAATTTCCCTTTTCTATTCCAGGTGTGGGATGTCCCCAGGGAAGCTTGTGTGCCCTTGAAGAGGACCAGTGGAGGGGGTGTGGCACTCCTGAGGTACTCCCCAGATAGCTCCAAGCTCTTTGCTTCATCTCCTTCACAAGTATTCAGGTAAGCCCTTGGAAATGTGAAAGAATTAGATCCTTTGGCCATAACATTATTGCCCATGTTGCATTGAAGCTTATAAAGCTTTGTTAGAAAGTAAGGTGATAAGTATTGGGAGTAGCTGAATTTTGGTTGTAAGGAAAACATTATTCTATAAACCGACTGGGATTTGCTGAGGATTAAAAGAGAGAAGTGGGGAGATCATGATTGGACTGCTGACTGATTGGAAAAAAGGTAATAATAACAAATACTGTTTTCGACTTGTTTTTAACCCAGAATTCATTGGTTTCCTATTTGTAGGGCGGCATGAGTTCATAAAAGCGACTATGACTTTGTGACTCTGGATTGATACACCAGATTTTTGTAAACATGTTAAAAGTTGGGCTAGACTTTAAAGGAATGAATCATGAAACTAGGTGGTGAAATTATCTCTTTTTGCAAGTTGAATAAGAATATTGTCTAGGAAAAGTGAAAATCCTAATTCACACTTCCTAAATGGCCTTCCTGAGGTACTTACCAGATAGCTCCAAGCTTTTTGCCTCCTTTCCTTCACAAGTATTCAGGTAAGTGCTGGAAAATTTGAAAGAATTAGATCCTTGGACAGACTTGAATTGGTCCTGAGGGTGTTTCACAAAGATCCTAAGTTGAACTTATCTCTAAGTTGGACTTAACAATCATGGAAAGCCGTTAGCATCTATGAAAATTTATTTCAAAGTTATTTTTAAAGGCATATAATGTTGATTCAAATCATTCATATTTTCTGTTATCAACGATATTTCATGTTCTTGATGTGGAATTTATAAAAAATCTAAGGCTACAAATGGCTCCCCATAATTTTTAAGTCCAACTTAGAGTTAAGTTCGACTTAAAATCTTTGTGAAACACCCCCCTGGTCTGTATTTTTTAAATCTGTCTCCCTCTAGAGTTTGGGAGACAAGAACCTGGACGTGCGAGAAGTGGACGCAGCTCTCTGGTCGATGCAAGAGCGCTTGCTGGAGCCCTGACGGTCGGTTCCTCCTCTTCTGTACAGAGAATGAGCCGGCCATCTTCGCTCTTAACTTCATCCACAGTGGGAGTAAGACGGGCGGGGCCGAGTCGGCCATCAAGTGTGCCGATGTCTCGGAACTCTTCATTAAGGATGATATATATGGAACGAGGTGAGAAACAAGTATTTCTCTGATGGGAACACCTGTTTGTGATTAAATCTGAAGTGTCAGGAGGGGGGGGGGGGGAATGTTTGTGCAAGCAAAACACCAAAATAATTAACAACTGGTGTTGCTGAGATACGTCCATTAATACATGTATGTTTAGTTATTTATGTTTATTGCCTTTTTTGTGATAATGAATACTTTAAACCTACAATTGTACTAATCAAAATCATTGTCTTGATCAGTTTGTATGCGCATTCTTGCTGATGATACCCATATTTATGCCTTCGCTACAAAGTAGCCGGAGACATTATGTTTTCTGGTTGTCCGTCCCGTTCTCGTGATCGCGTTAAGAACCAATTGATAGATTACCACCAAACTTGGGTCATGTATGTATCTCGCAGAGCTAATGAATTGATAAGATTTGGGGTCATGAGGTCAAAGGTCACAGGGCTCATTATGTATGCAAAAATAGCTTGTGATTGTGTTATCTCAAGAACTGATCAAAGGATTCCTGCCAAACTTGGGTCATGTATGAACCGTGCAGAGCAAATGTACTGAATAGATTTTGGGGTCACTAGGTCAAAGGTCAAAGGTCATAGGGCTCATTATGTATGCAAAAATAGCTCTTGATCGCATTATCATGAGAACCAATAGACAGATTACCATCAAACTCAATAAATGTATATACATCTTGCAGAGCCAATGAACTGATTAGATTTAAGGGTCATAAGGTCAAAGGTCATGGGGCTCATTATGTGTGCTAATAGATTGCTTGTGATCATTGGAACTGACAGACGGATTACAATCAAACTTGAATTTTAAAAATTGCTTCCGTTTTGGTTTGTTGGATTGATCTCTCCCTCTCTCTCTCTCTCTCTCTCTGTCTCTCTTTTTTGTACAGGGTTGGTGGTTTGATCCAAGACATGGTGTGGGATAACACCGGCGAGAGGTTGGCTGTACTCTTCAAAAGCAATAAGGAAACAGGCAATACTGGTGAACTCATAGCCCTATTCAACACCAGATTAACACCCACTCTGCAACTCATTCCTAGGTAAATATGTAATAATGTATGTTTAGTTTGTACACTAATGATAGGTTAACACTAAAGGTGTTAATCATTGTCCTTAAGGCTTAGCTGTACGGTGTAGAGTGGTATTTAAATATAGAATTTAAAAAAAAAGGAAATTCTAAAAAATGAACATGTTCTTCTCTTCAAAGAAAGTTTAAAAATTGGAAGACTGTAATACTCTTGACTTTCTTAAATACATGTACCATATGTTCACCTGTGTAAAAAAATTGAAACTCATTCCTAGGTACATGTACATGTAGGCTATCCATACACATCATAGAGGGTGAACTTGTGGAAAATGGAAACTTTTACATAATGTTCTACTCAGCGACGCTTGAAGAGAGAAGCGTATCACCACCATCAAGCAACTTGTAACGTCACTGCTCCTGTAGTAGAAATATTATACAGAAGATTATTATCATCAAAGCTTCCAGGTCATACCATTTTATTCATGTAGCTGTACCTCTTTTTTTGTTCTCTAGTGGTTTTGTACGAGGTGAGCCGGGAGAGGTCCCAGAGCTGATCTCGTTCAAACCAAACTTCAATCATGGTGCCCTTCTCACAATCGTAAGTACATGTAGCTTACTGTTCATATACTTCAGATTGTAATGTTATCTGCGGGAAGAGGATGGAATTATAGTTTATTTTGTCACTAATTTTGATAAACCTTGTTGCAGTTGTAAGTAGTCGATTCATAAGTACAGTGAACCCTGTTTTAGTGACCACCTGTCTACAAAGGCCACAGTATTTGTTCCACTTGAAAATGGTTTCTCAATGAAACATGTACTAAAGGAACCTGTCTGCAAAGACCGTCTGTCTCCATTGGGTGGTCGCTATAGACAGGTTTGACTGTATAAGGTTCTGAGAAATCTCAGAAAATGAATCAGTATTACAGCAGCTGAATCATTGGTTACTAAAATTACAATTTTGTTCATAAGATTCTACAGCTCCCCCATCTCATCAACAATCTTTGCCCTTTTAATTTCTTACAGTGCTGGCATAGTGGCAAGGTAACCTTTGTCCCTCTGCTCTTTATACCCTCATCTACCCTGGCCGAGAATGGAAGGATCCCAGCTCACTTCACTCAGAAAAGCACCCCTCTTCCACAAGAACTCTTCTCAGTGTCAAACTCAAAGAAGTGAACATCCTAAACTAAGGTCCAGTCACAAGTGATGTGGTATTGAAACGATTCAACTCTATTTTTCACAGACTGAAACACTGGAATGATGCATTGTTTGGACTTTATTTTCCAGTCATATTATAGGTGTGACATAAGTCAACTGTGGTAGCCAAATTTGTTCTATTAGTCTACCAAAGCAGACAAAGATATTTTTTAAACACATCTTTTCTCAGTGTCAAACACAAAGAAGTGAACGTCCTAACCAAAGGTCAAGTCACATGCGATGTGGTAAACGTTTCAACTCTTTATTTCACAGATGTAAACACTGAAATGATGCATTGTTTGAGTTTACTGTATATTCATATTATAGGTGTGACAAAAGTCAACTGTGGTAGCTAACTTTGTTCTATTAGTCTACCAATGCAGGCAAGGATTTTTTTTAACAACATTTCTGTGTCAAACACAAAGAAGTGAACGTCCTAAACTAAGGTCCAGTCATATGTGATGTGGTATTAAAACGATTCAACCCTATTTTCCACAGACTGAAACACTGGAATTATGCAAATGTTTGGATTTTATTTTCCAGTCATATTTTAGGTGTGACAAAGGTCAACTGTGGCAGCCAAATTTTTCTTAAATTACAACCCAGGCAACCCAGGGGTCTAAAGCATAGCCTACTCACATATCTGAAGGATTCAGAAAATGCACTTACATCATATTGTAGTTGTACCACAACCATTGTTTGCAATTAACTGCATCATTTATAGTTGTGTCTTAAACCATGAAGGTCGAATGGTGGTTGTGTAACAAGCCGTGATTGGTCCTTCACATATATTTACAGTACATTTCACAAGTGCTGGTATTTCAATGGTACTCTCTCCACCAGCTGGGAAACGAGAAAGGCCTCTGACAGGTGGCTGCTAGAGCAGGGTTCACTGTACTTTAGTTCAGCAGTCATGTAGAGCCTATTGTTGGTGGAGCATTCATGGATTGACTGCATGATGTCAGAATCAAATGAGTCTTGAATTCTGAATGAACAGTTTGGTTATGGGTGTGTTGCAAGTTACAAATAAATGTGGAGACTTAGCAATCAGATTGAAGTGAGTTTTTGCAGAAGCATCTAATGCAATAATCATACCACTAATCTCAAGTTCTCAACTATATTAGTATTTTTCATTAGCATCTCAACTGAGAGTATGTACCGTGCCTTATGTAATGGTATATTTAGTGAAAATCTGTCTCACAGCCTAGGCTAAATTGTACAATTTTTTTGATGAATGTTAATCATAATTAACAAGGTTAATATAATCCAATTTACTAATTTTTTGTCCGAAGGAAAAGGAAGAAAAAAAGGCAAGGGTAGAAGGCATTGAAAAGAGAAGGGAAAAGATATATGGGTCAAAATAGAAGTAAAAAAAAGTATGGAAAAGAACAGGAAAGATGGATGTAGAGAAGGGAGAGACTGAATGTAGACTGAAGGCTTTTAATAGTAAGGACAAATAATAATTGTGATCCTGTAATGAGCCTGATTCAGTGTAACCTGTCCATAAAAACCACTCAAGGGAGACAAGAAAAGTGGTCTTTATTGGCAGGTGGTCTTTATATACATGTTTCAATGAGAAACCATTTTCATGGGAAACAGAAAAAACATAGTCTTTGTAGACAGGTGGTCACTATAAAAGCAGGTTTTACTGTAATATGAAATAAAGATGTACATGTATGATACCTAATTTCATAAAACAGTAAAGTATCTTGTACTGTATGTTCTTATCATTTGTGTCTTCATTATGGTTCTTGCTTTATTTCTTCTACTTTTTTTTTAGAGAGAAAAAGATTTATTAAGTTGCGTCAATTGATATATATGTAAATGAATATTTTCAATAAAATTGAAGAATGAAAAATGAAGGACTGCTTTGTAGAGTATTGGGTGATTATGTTTGTTTTATATGTCAGATGGGGTTAACGGAAACAGGGATGAGAACCTAGAACTGACAGGAAAGACCAAGCAGAAGGGGAGAAGAAGAGAAGGAAGAATAGTTGGATGGATTTTTTTGAAGGAAGGAGGAGAGAAAGGAGAAAGGAGTAAGGGCCAGGACAGGAAATGATTTAGAAGGATATCAACAGAGAATTGTGTAACTGGATGATGGCCAGAATCTCTGGATATTGCACTGTGTGTGAGAGAGAGAGAGAGAGGAAATGAAGGATATCAACAGGTTGATGGCCAGAATCTCTGAATATTTCACTGAGAGAGAGAAAGAGAGAAAGGCAGAATAAAGAATAGACTGAGAGAGACACACACACACAAACACGCTGACACAGAGGGAAACAGATTCTGAAAAACAGAAAACTTGTTGCATGATGCCTATATGTCAGTTAAAAACATTCTTAATTCCCTCTGTTTACATAAACACACATACATTGTATTAGGTAATGTATGTACCAGTACAAATGTTGTTTGCATGCATAACTACTCTAATTGATATGGCTTACTGGTACAATTTTGATATGATACATTACCTTGGATGATATAGAAACCACAAACATATGATTGCTTATTCTTTTTCCCTTTTTGTTATGTACGCTTGACCTTTGTCTATTGAGACAAGGATAATGTAATAAATGAAATATGATGGTACTCTAGATGTACATACATGCATGCAGATACAATAGTCTAATGTATTATATAGTACAAAGTACAAGGTTGGTTTCATGGGACAGTGTAATGTTATTTATTACTGAAGGAACATGAATAGCACAGTTATGTAATTTCAATGTAGCGCCTCTGTACATTGTATTTATTAAATCTGCCAAAGTAGTCAGGAAATTTAATCTTTAATAGTACACTATTCTAAAAGAAAGCAGAAATATTAGAAAAGCAAATTGGTGAGAGTTTCAAGTTTATTTATCTTTCTTTCATAACACACATTATAAATATGACATGAATATAAAGGAGTGAACAGAATATGGCGTTACAATAGAAAGATGAGGTGACCTTGGTTGAAAGCAAGGCTTGTGGATTTAAGGTCCCTCATGAGTAGTTTAAGAGTATGTCCTAAAAGAACAAACTCGTCAAATATATAAAAAAAAATGCGTACATTTAAATGCTTACAAAACTAAACTAACTAAACAACTGAGAAAATACTAAACATAAATAAGTAAGTACAATAAAATCTACTGACTACTAAATAATGACTATAAACCACAGGAACAGGAATATACTACGAGCAACAGGACTGAAACACAGACAAAAACTAAACAGGACAGACAGATGAATAGATGTTAGAAACGGGAGTAGAATTATGCTGACCTATATAGCAAATAGTTTTCCTAAATATTGATCACAACTATAAATCTAGACGATATCGACTCAAATACAGTAACTTCAGTTTGCGCTTAAATACATAAATACTGACCGATTGCGCTATTCTTGGTTCAAGGGAATTCCAAAACCTAGGTCCAGTGGACCCCAAAGTAGTAAGGGCAAATTGCGTTCTGAGCAAGATAAGAGAAAAATTAAAGTTATGATTTTTTTTATTAAGTTATCACTTTACATATGGGCACTTCAAATTGGCTCAGTGAATCTGTAATCTGCCATCTCTTTGATGTAGTGGCGGACAAAATGACTAAACTGTCAATGTTTCTAAATGTATAACTCTGGAGGGTCTTTCCTATTTAGAGAACCTTTAATAATATTATGCTAACCACAATATATTTTGAGACATGCCCCAAGGGAGAAGGTGCTAAGGAGAAAAACAGAAATTAGTTAATTTCATTTTTGTAGATGACAAACAGGAGAGTTGTCTGTGAACACATCAAAATCCACTGACAAAATTACCAATTTGGGATTCACATCGATTTAGTGATCTCATAATTTCAAAGCACTCGTAACTTTCTTGTCATTGGTCCGATTTATTTCAAACTTTACCCATTGTGTTTATTCTTATATTTCCGTTTTCATGCAAATGAAATCATTTAAAAGGTTGGATTGCCCTTTAATAGGGCCACAGTGGACAAAAGCACCAAACTTTCTGCTGGTACTTAAAGATAAAGTTGACTTCAGGTCATGCGATTGCATTGTGAAAGAAACGGTGTGGAATCGATCAGAAAAAGTTGATCATGTAGCATATAAGTGTGTACTGCAAGGCTCTGGAATCATCAAAATGATAAGAAATTTGGCCCAGTCTTGGTTCATTTGCATAATGACAATGAAAACGCTCATAAATTATGTTTCACCTCTCCCGTGAACTCAATCTTCTCTTTAACAAGCCCAAAGCTTCACTCTTCTCCACAGGACTCGCAAAATCATATTGCCTTTATGGTTAATTCAGCAATTTAATGTGAGACTGGCAAAATAAGAAAGAGAAAGCTCACAAATCATTTTCCAGGTTTACAAGAATTGAACCTTTTCTTGGAGTCGTAGACAGAAAGTCAAATCATATCAGACACATTAGTCAAATCACAACAGACACATAAAAACTACATGAAAACATATTTTTGTTTTAGCTTTAATTTAAAGTTTTAGTATCCATCAACCAATACATAATAAGAAAATAAACATCAAAACATTAGCCATATGGAATATATATTTAGATAAATGACAAGGCAATGATATAGCACTATGCAAGAAGTAAAATAAAAAATATTACAATTCAAAAATAAAATCCTCTTAATAATCAACAAAATTGTATGTGTATTAAAAAAAGACATACATGTACAGTAATACACCTCAAAACAGCTGGTGAATATAATGCTGAATGATAATTTTAGAGCGGGTAGATTGTGAGATATTCAATGGAATCATTCAATTAAAGAAGACAATGATCATGATGTACAGTATAGCAAATAGTGCATGCACCCATAAATATAGTTACAAAATGTTGTAATAGACTTCATCAACAAATGACTGTAAAGACTTTCTAGAAAATCATTCAATGGCGAATGGCAATTTCAATACCCCATTGTACTGTCTATAGAAATCATGTTCAGATTATGTAACATACTGTAGATACTGTAACATCATACTGTACTGTAACACCATACTGTAACATCATACTGTAACATCATACTGTAGATACTGTAATGTTCACTAATCAATTTTTTTTAGGTGACTCAAATTAAGGCTATTCAAGTTGCTTTAGTTTGATTTTCTATGTCTTTGCAAATAATGGTCATGACGTACACTGTACAGTATTGCAAAAAATCCATAGTAATGCTGATGATAATGATTGTAATTATAATCATAATAATAACAATAATTTAACAATAATCATCATCATCATCATCATCATCGTCATCATCATCGTCATCATCATAGATAATCATCATGATTTACAGTGAATATGTCTGTATACAATATACATGTATAATCATCTTCAAAAAAAAAAAAATTATGATTACATGATCAAGTCACCAATTCCATTATAAATGTCAATATATTTAAGGCGAAGGGGGATCGAAATAGCTTTATTTGTGTACAATACAGTATAACTAGACCAAATATTTAAAGTGCTTAGAAACAATATACTTGGGTACAACATAAGTCCAGATTTTGTCTTATTATTACACCAAAGTATGTACATTGTAGGTCTACAATGAAGAATTTACTGTACAGGAAACATGTTAAAATCATTTACCTCCTTTTTTTTCACAAGCATGTCATTAGACTTGAACTAATATTGAAAACGATACGCACATGAGACACATGTAATAAGGAAGAACACTGTAACATGGAAAACATTAAAAGCAATCATTGGTTTTGTAAACAAGCGATAATACTTGGAATAAAATAAATGCAGTGTCAATATGATAAGATATTCATGTATGTAGACTACATTGTACATGTGTACATGTAGATGATAAACATATTTCCTGCTCTCAACAAACACTGGAACACATGTAGTCATGTATTGTAGTGCTAAGTCTACAAATTCTATACGCTGTCTACATAATTAAAGACAAATAATAGAATAGAAACATGTAGAATTGTAGATAGATGATTACCATCATTCATGAATCAGAAAATCACACACATCTTTGATCTTTTAACTTTCAATTTTTTTAATTCATGGTCTCTTATATTACAGTGTATTTACATTTTTCCAAAATAAAGTATTCTAAAATATGGATTGCCATACTGTATTTTAAAAGGTATTCAGTGCAAGAAATTATTTATCTCTTCCAGACACAAGCAATTTGTCAGTATAGAATTTCTTTTTACCTACACATGTATACTGTAGGCCTACCAAAACAACAACAACAACAAATCAGTAATACAATGTAGTCACTTTTAAAGCCATTATTAATTCTTAAATTTGGTATAATTGACGATAGGTTTTAAGCAATATTCTAATACACCCTGTACTTAAGATTTCAAAATAGATTGTTGTAACAAAAATTGATGGAAGACTTTCATATCAATTTAAAAAAACAAGTTTAATACAGAATGAAGAATGTGTAAATTGTAATTATGCACACACAGATTCTCCCATACATATATCATGAAGAAAAAAAATCCAATGACAACAAATATCTAGGCCTATGAAAGCAAATTTCTACTGCTGCTTTCATAATTGAAATGGACAGCCAACCATGCCCCTTAATGACCTTGATCCTATGGTAACCATACCATTAAAAAAAGAAAATTGCCTTTATAAATGTTTAATTGCTCAAAACACAGCTTACTGTAATTTGCCTCTCGCCCAGGTCAGTAAATAGTTAATTGTAATAGGCATCACGTAATTGGATGCAGAGGTCAGACCAATTAAGGGCTTAGTCACCACAGACTGACCACTGACCATCCAAATTTAATATGAATTACTGGTCAAGCGAAGTGCAACCTCTTAGAGTGTGTGTGTACAAGGGCAAATCCAGGTCCATTTTATTACTGACCATAAACATGTAGGATTTTAACATTATCGTTGTATTAAAGATAAAGACCAGTTATGCATGGTCATGCAATTGCATTGTGAAAGAAACGTCGTGAAATCGATCAGAAAAGGTTGATCATGCAAGGTTCTGGAATCATCAAAATGATAAGAAATTTGGCCCAGTCTTCAGAAAGTTACAAGCACTGTACACAAAAAGATGTATATGGGACTACGCACATGTGCGTTTTTATCTCTCACACACCAATAGCTAAACTAATTTACCAAATATATCAATTAGTAGGCGGTTTCCCGGCAAATTTGTTATCATCATGTATTATTCAAAACATATTCTTTCACATGATTGGTAATAAGAGCTTCCATTTCATTTTTTGAAATTGGGGCGTTTCCAATACTGGTCTTTACCTTTAAGAAAATTTAATAGCCCTGTAGACGAAAGCCTTGCATATATAGTCAGATCAAATATGGGTTGAAACTTGAAAGGACAAATCTGATGTCAATTTACATACATACTGTACATGAACATGTTGTACAGTATGTGCAGAACTGTGTAATACTTATTACATGTATACATGTTCATGTAGTATTATCAAATGGCAAAATGAGTGAGGATGATACTATCTAGCTCATATAAATTATGTACAGTGTGCTGAGGGCGACGAACAAGCCCAAAGTGATGGCCCTTTGGGAAATTTCTAAAATTGTACAAGTTTATGATGGGTTATAATTTAATCATGAAAAACGAATGGAGTATATTACATAGTATATAAATAATGAATGGTTATGAGTTCAATAGTGCGAATATGTTCATGAGTTGAAAGATTAACATTCTATTCAACGAGGCGTCAGCCGAGTTGAATAGAATTAACGTTAATCTTTCAACGAATGAAAATATTTGCACTATTAAACGAATGAAAAACATTCATTATTTGTTGTATACAACATCGAAGAAGATCTAATAGAACGTTAATCAAAAATTTATGCTTTACTCCTTATAAAGATAAATTACAGTTCGAGTCGAGCCTTCTCGATTACATGCAGATTGCCTTCGCGTCAGATACACGCAGGGATACGCGCGCGCACATGCAGCAGAGAGGTACGCAGTCTGCATATAACCAAAAATGCATGGCGCATATAACCAAAAATGCACGACCGTGCAATATACCATCTATTGAATATCATGTGACCAACAATCGTCCAATCAAATGACAAGGATCCACGTAGGTGTTGTATAATATTACATATTATTACATGAATATTACATGGACACTGAAGACATAATAATATTATTTAGAGGAATTTCATTTCCCCTATAATATGTCAAAAAGTGATGAATTTAGCAAAATTCTGCTCATAAAGACTGAGAGGGCAAATTGAGTCTGTAGGCTATTCCTGTAGCAGTTTAAAATCAAGCATCTGGGAAAACTGATTCAGCGATTTAAAGGTACTATATCCCTTTTGCAGCCAACCTCAAATTCTGTAGAACTTTGCAGGAATTATATATCGATATAAAGCCTAGAGCAAATTTCCCCGGAACAATGCCTTAAAACAACAAGGGAAACGCTCTCGGCGGTCTCGCCTGCATAACGCAATTCAATATGATAAACCAGAACGTCAATGACGTACATTGTAGTGCTCATCCGCATCTCGCAACAACAAATATCGTGGTACACTTTTGAACTGGTCAAAAAATAAAAATGTGATGCCCTGGAAGGGACATAATTTCATTTCATTTGCATAAAGTACCATAAATAATCAATGGAGCAAAATCTCAAAATTCTGTGTAGAAGTTTAGTGTTCCAAATTTAGCTCTACCAGATAAGGCAAACCAAATCAAAATCGGTCAAGAAATGAGGGAGAAGAAGCAATTTTTGTTATATTTGGAATAAATTTGCATAAATTACCATAATTAATTAATGGAGAACAATTTCAAAATTCTGTGTAGACCTTTAGTGTACCAAAGTTAGCTCTACGATATAAAGCAAACCAAATCAAAATCGGTCGAAATATGAAGGAGAAGAAGCATTTTTTGTGATTTTTAAATTATTTTTGGAATAAATTTGCATTATTATCATAATTAATCAATGGGAGTAAAATCTCAAAATTCTGTGTAGAAGTTTAGTGTTCCAAATTTAGCTCTACCAGATAAGGCAAACCAAATCAAAATCGGTCAAGAAATGAGGGAGAAGTAGCAATTTTTGTTATTTTTGGAAAAAATTTGCATAAATTACCATTATTAATTAATGGAGAACAATTTCAAAATTCGGTGTAGAAGTTTAGTGTACCAAAGTTAGCTCTACCAGATAAAGCAAACCAAATCAAAATCGGTCGAGAAATGAAGGAGAAGAAGCATTTTTTGTGATTTCAAATAAATTTGCATAAATTAGCATAGATAATGAATTTCACGATTCTGTGTACAAGTTTTAAATCCCCCTCCTAGCCCTATCATATGAAACAATCAGAATCAAAATCGGTTGAAAAATAAGGAAGCATTTTGAAAATCTTGATGATGATGCCACAACATAGTCCAAGTCTGTTGACCTGAAATGACCTTTGACCTTGACTTTGTGATCTGAAATTCTACTCACATGATTGGGGATACTTGATTACCCTATAGTCCAAGTTTCATTGACTCAGAACTTATACTTTAAAAATTATATCAAAAATTCAAAAACTTAACCTTAGGTTAAGTTTTCGATGATGATGCTACAACATAGTCCAAGTCTGTTGACCTGAAATGACCTTTGACCTTGACTTTGTGATCTGAAATTCTACTCACATGATTGGGGATACTTGATTACCCTATAATCCAAGTTTCATTGACTAAGAACCTATACTTTAAAAATTATATCAAAAATTCAAAAACTTAACCTTAGGTTAAGTTTTTGATGTTGACGCCGTCGCCGTCGCCGCCGCCGCCGTCGCCGCCGCCGTCGCCGCCGCCGTCACCGGAAAAGCGGCGCCTATGTCTCGCTTTTTGCTACGCAGGCGAGACAAAAATGTTAGTGTCCTATTAGCTTATAAAAGTCAGAAGGAAATTATCATATTAAATAATATCTGTCCCTTTTAAGTTCATGTAGAGTGTATATTTCCAGAAATGAACTTGACCTAAAGCCAAATTGAGGAAGAGGTGATTCAAATTACTGGATACAAGTGGCTTTGAATGGCAATATGAAGTCAAGTGGAAACTATTTAATCAATTTGATTTCCTAAATTAGTGCCGGAGTATAAGAACTCATTAGCGTTTTCCAAGGTAATTTCATGCATGCATGCCTCTTTCAATGATCTTTTTATAGTTGAAGGAAAGGATAACCTCAAGGCCTATCAACACAGGAAGTGGGAATTGCTTTAAAGGGGCATGTTCCCCGTATTCCAGAGGGCGTTCAAAATACGTACCCGCTGGCGGACGGTGCTAGCTGCCTATTGACATCAACAGAATACGGCTCTTACGCAGATGGCATGTTCCGAATGCCCGGACAATGCCGATTATCGCATACATGTGCCGAAGTAATACCAATCGCAGTTCGGCTCTAAGATTCGGCTGCTGTTTCCGCCCACTTTCGTGACGTCGCGATCGGCAGCAATCAGCTGGCTTGGCGAAGGCAGGCCAAGCCGCGCGTACTTTGATTGACAGCTGTATGCAAATTAGAAGTCGACCTTCGGAACCAAGATGGCGATGACTAGAGCAGCGATAACTACACTGGCGGGAACATGCCCCTTTAAACAAGTGTTGCTGCCAAAATATATCAACTTTTGATAGCCAGAAGGGTGTTAACTCTCCTTAAAGTATATGAGTACTATGCCCCTTTAACTCTTAACTGACCAAACAATTAACCCTATGGCCCCAGATCCACAGAAATGTCAAAATATATCTAAAAGCAGGCTGCTTCCAAAAGATATTCTTGAATGCATTCATTGTTTGTTCAGAATGAAAACCAATTTAACCCAATGAATACCAAACTTTTTCAATAACTATAGGCTTAATACACGGACTATTCACTTCCTGAAGGCAAAGGGTTAACAAAATTCTGGTAATGAAAATGCATGGACATTTCCTGGAATGCAACATAATGGTATGTGAATGTAAAAATATGCGGCAAGTCGTGCATATAAGCACTGTTATATTGCAACTGTGTATGTAAAAAAAAAAAGTCACTATATGAGCCATGTATTGTAATGGAGATGTGAATGTTGAATGAAGCAAAGAAAAAAAAGGATTTGTTGGTCTGTATTTCAGATATAAAAATGAAGAAAAAAAATCAAACACTAAAAGGAATGATCGGAATGATCGACAAACAGTGTAAGTTGATGAGTATAAGCTTCTTTTTTCGATATAATAATTCTTGCTTAAAATTGGTACTCTTGCATAATTTGCTCCAACAATTGCTAAAGGCTTAATTTCACAATGAAAAATGGTCGGGTCAAGGTTGCAATTAGGTTCTTGTCTGTAGAACTGTTTGGTCCAGGTTTTACCATGGAGTAACCTTAAAAATCAGCCTGCAAAATAGAAGCCATAAGGTATGATCGCTAAACACAAAGTCTAATATAATTGCTTCCTCTACATGTAAGTGTACATAAATTCTCAAGAATGAAAAGAAGGGAAAACAACTCTAAAGATATGGACTTATGCATGCACGTGGGGCTCGATACTCACTTTTTAAAAGGGGGTGCGGATTTGAGGTTTTTAGAGTCTGTATATAAATGAGCCCTGTGTAAAATATTTGAAATTTTGAGGGTCCGTCCTTAGATTTTGGGCCCGTCCATGCACGTGTCCCGGGGGATGTTTCATAAAGCTGTTCGTAAAGTTACGCATGACTTTAGATCGACTTGTATATGAAAAGCCAAATGGGATGCTCTATCGTGATTAAATACATCAACTAAAATTCAACTGTGCAGATGTAGATTAACATTCTTATGATAACAAACAATTTTAATGCAAATATATTTTTTGCCACAATTTAATTGAGGTTATTGATATATATATCAGAAAAAACTTTGGGCATCCTATCTGGCACTTCATATACACTGTCCAAGTCGTTCGAAAATTCATGCGTAAATTTACGAACAGCTTTAAGAAACACCCCCAGCACCTATTAGTGTGAGCACATACAGGTAGTACAATGTACAATAAAACAGAAGAGGAACTGTATAAACCTTCACTGAATTTCGTCATGCTTTGAGCCCTGACATTCTCAAATCAGCTGGAAAAGATTGTGAGCTGTGAATGACTAACAATTTCAAATTTGTGATTTTGTTACTCAACAGCATGGAATAGAATAGAAAATGAACAAAAAATATCTTTGAAAGGAGGATATCATAGAGGCACATACCGGTACAGGTAGAACAATAAAAAAAAATAAAAAAAAAAAAAAAAAACTTTTTTATAACCTTCACTGAATTTTCTCATGATTTCCGTTCTCTTCTAGTACTGTTCCGTTCTGCTCTTTATGCTCCCCTGCTGACGTCATCGACGTCGTCTTCCCGCCATCGACGTCCATGAAATGTTCGACGACCCAGTCACCGATGCTGATACCCAAGAAGGGGCCCAACCAGTAGACAAACAGGTGGGAGGGGAACCAATGGTCTTTGCAGCCCCACCCCGATGCAAACCCTATGATGGGGTTCAAGGGCGCTCCGGTGTACTCCAAACCTACAAGAAAACAAATAATAAATAATAATATGGGATATTTATATATAGCCCACATATCCACCATGCATGGTGCTCAGCCTCAAGGCGCTCCAACTATTACCCCCGCTCTGCTAGGTAGTCGATTTCGGCGCTCACAGCATTCAAGGAAATTTCCTTCCTACCGATACCCATATTTTAACACCTGGGTGGAGAGTGGCAGATGTAAATCAAAACCTTGCCAAAGGACATTAGTGCCGTAGCGGGACTTGAACCGTGGACCCTGTGATCCACTGTCAATAAAGACGGTATTGGCCCATAGTTTGGTCAATGTCAGTGTTTGGTGATACTTTTTCTGATCTTTTGATCCAGAATGCTCTGAATAACAAACATTTGCACATGAGCCGAATGTGCAAAATTTACTGGAAAATTGAGTACTTGATGCAGTACATTGGGCGACTCATGAATAAAAATGATTTACATGTAGTTGAATAGACCTACTGAAGCCAGTAAATTGGCAATGCCAAATAATGCTTATTAATTCTATTACGCAAGTTAATGTTTTATATTGCTTTGAGTCAAGGCCATTCATATCAGTAATACCAACTTCATTAGATATCGTCTTATTTTGGACATCTACAATGTAATATAGTGGGCTTCTACAACCACTGATCATATCCTCCAAAAGATGATGATGGCAACCAAAACAACAACATTGATTGTTTTAAACTTTTTTTGTTGTTGTTGTTGGGTTTATATTAAGCTGTTCAATCTGAAATGATTATTTCCGCCTCAGGACATTGATGATTATGTATAGCCCGCCCCATGTCATGTGATAAGGTCTTATTTTGACAATTCTATTCCTAGTTTCCTACCAAAGATAATGATGACAACCGAAATGACACCATTGAAGATTCTCCAGAACCTCCTGCCCCCATGGTAGTATCCTGCCACGAGCTTCAGGAAAGCGACAGAAGACATCTCTAAGGCGAAACCGATCAGTGGTGATACCTGCATTAGAAAGATAATATATAGCGATCATTGTAAACTTCTAACGGCCTGAATTTTATAAAGGGTCAATCAAAACCAGGGTCTTAACCATGGGCCTACATCGTTGTCTAGTGAATGTCACCAGGTTAAATCCTGCAGCAGCACTACTTACATTAACCTACATTTGCCCCTCTCCACCCAGGTTTAGTAAATGGGTAACTGGTAGGAATTTATTCCTTGAAAGATCGAGTGCCTCTATTAAAGGGTAGCTGGGCTAAAGCCTTCTCCCTCTCCAACAAAATTAAAATTGTACTTCACCGACTGTGATTCAGTTCTGACATTGGTATGAAACAATATAATCCACCCCACCCCCTTATTTACTCACTTCACTTTATCTAATTATTTTTCCTGTTTTTTATATTTATTTTGTTAATCTTCTTCTCATTTTTTGTGTATTTCCTGTAATTTTTTTCTCCTTGCCCCAGCCCCTCCCCCCCACCCCTTAATTAACAATTATTTAAAAAATGAAAATGGGGAAAAGTGTTATTGTTAAGAAATATAATTTTGTCAAACTTGGATTTGAAAGGTCAGTTCAAACTTTAACTCACATTCAAACCAGAACTGCAATTTTCTGCCAACATTTCCACAGTTGCTGCTTGATAATGACGGGATGAAGGAGCAAAAGTTTTCCACACAAACGTTGTGTAACGATATGCAACAATTGCGGCAATCAGTTCCAACATCACAAGTATGACACCTGCCACAAAACTCACTTTCCTTCTAATGACATAATCAAGAACCACTGCTGGATTTGCGAAACCCTCAAATAAAAACGCATATACGATAGACAAGGTGAGAAGGCACAAAGCAAAAGGCAGGAGTCCAAGTTTTAGCACCATTCCATTTTCGTAAAGGCAGCAAATCATTAGAAAAGTGTCGACGAACTCAGCGGCGTACGGGTAGGAAGCCCTCGGAAGAGTTCGGCGGAGGAAGAAACGGAGGACGTGGCACAGCAAGAACGTCGATGCGTAGCAGCAAAGTGAAGTTCCAAACTCGGCGAACATTTTCGCTTTTTAACATCCGATCGGCTCACTTTAAGAAATAAATATTATAGCAACATCAATTAGAGCCTGATGATTGTGTTGGAGGTAGTTGCCATTCTCAATTCTACTCCACTTTTTAACTTTTAAAGCTAGCCACTTCCTGGCCAAAATTGCGCCCAGTGCTAGTGAAGTGCAGTGTTGACAGTGAGCAGGGAGGTGGAATCAAAGAGTGTGTGTATCATATCATGCACTTGTTGATGTCGCGATGTCGCAATCGGGGCCACTCATTTGTTATTTGCCTCGATCCCAGGATTATTCAAGTCAAAGATGGTCGTCAACAGAACTAGAATTTTTATTATAAAAGACGTTAAGCTTTGGAAGTTCGGGGTTTCATATTCTTACATAAATATATTCTGAAAGTTGATTTCGAATGCTATATTTCCATCCTCAGCAAAAACGAAGCGAATTAAATACGACATTTAAAATACAGCGCCTCAAATGAAAAACACTTGTTGCATCCCTACGTTGTATACGTTGTCGACGACATAATTCTCACCGTTGAATCACAAAATAATTGCCAAATGTGCAGAAAATGTGTATAAGATACTGATAATGGTATTTATGACATTGATTAAAAAATAATAATAAGCCATCATTAGGGTGGTGTATATTTTGTATAATTATATATTAGGAATGTGGTGCTTTCGTGGTATCACTTGATCAACTCTATAGGATTGGGGGTTGGAATTCCAGCCCTATACCGAATGTCCTTTAATTGACAATACATTAATCCACATTTGCCACTCTCCACCCAGGTGTAAATTTCTGGGGTAACAATATTTGCCAGGGCCCTCCAGATGAACAGCATTGCTGCTCATATGGCATACCGGGGTACACACAAAATGATTGAACCATAATCCAGTCATAATATGAAATATGTCAGTTACACTTTTAAAGTGTAAATTACAACTTATATATCGGGAAATCTCTGTTTACGTAAAGGTAATTTACAGAAGTTGTTCAAAATACCTCAGAAAAACTTGTCAGTATATTCCCCAAAAAGGCAAGCAGTCATTTCTGATTTGTTGCTGACAAAGGTACAAGAAATACAATTGATGGCTTAACGAAGCATTGAAATGAAAAACAAACAACAACAAACATCCGTAATTCTGTTTCATTGACTATGCAAAAGCTTTTGATCGTGCCAGGGCTAGCCTTTTATAACTGAAGAAATTGATGGCAAATTCTTCCAGGAGTTGCAGCCAATAAGAAAGTTGTAGGCCTACTGGGAACAGTCTGAAGCTATCAGAATTGAAAGAGATATAACGGTTCCTGCCAATAATGAGAGGTGTGAGACAAGATCGTGTGTTGTAATACCAGATCTCTTTAACGTTTACAATGAAAATGATCAAAAGCTCGACCAATTAGGATCACAATGGTGTTAAGGTTGAGGGTCATGTCAACAAAACATTTCCTATAATGCAGATGATACCGTTTTAGTAATGAGGGCCTATTTTTCGAAACCAACGACAAAGACAGTAATAACTTTATCCGCCAACTACGGAAATGTATCTGATCTTCCTTATAAATCGGTTCACGAAAAGCTTACTAGCTATCTCTCGTGAAATCGATATTTGCGAGAAGATGCGACAAGATAAAGACTTATACACCTGATTTAAAAAAAGAAAGATTTTGAGATGGGAATCTCCGGATATTTTCATTTGATGGGGTATAAAAAAAATACACTCGTATATATTCTTGGTAAAAATACGATGCCATTAAAGTGTTGTCCAATATTTTAGGCTACCACAAAATATCAACATGATAATATTCCAAACGTTAAAACACACTCATGTTTTAAACACTTCAGTTTACACATTAGGAGATGGAATTTATCTCGAAACTGATATGGGTCTGAAAGCAAATTATGGCTTGCCTGCCGTGGCAGATATTACCCATCAAGCGAGGATTTTACAATCATTATGTAGAAATAAACCCGTATAATCAGTATAGTTAAGTGGAAAAAAGTTAAAAACATGGCATATTTTCATAAAATGTTGATAATGTTTGTAGAGGTGTAGAGGTGTAGAGGTGTTGTGGTCGAGTGGATGCGTCGCCGGACTGCATGTCGATCACAAGATCCACGGTTCGAGTCCCGCCGCCGCCCTAATGTCCTTTGGCACGAATTTATTCCTTGAAATGCTAGAGCGCCGTATGGCAGCCGTGCTAAAGCCAGGGTAATAATCGGCATGAGCGCTATACAAGAACCCGCTATTATTATTATTAGTATTATGTATAAAGAAAGATAAATCCCTGTTTAGGTGAATGTGTGGTAAGATCATAGCTTGAGGATTTCTTGTCCCTTTTTGCTAGCCATATTCTACCCAATTCCTTCATTATGTGGCTGATATAATTAATTGATTTCTGATTATAATGTAATTAAGTTTGGTCGCCCATATAGATTCATTTCCTGAGGCATCCATCACGTAAAGCTTAGCTTAACTTGGTGGTCACCTGCCTTTTTCATGTTTGAAAATGGTTTGCGAACTATGACTTGTGTTCAATTAAAGGTATCAAATTGATTTATAATATGATATATACATATATATGGTATGTTAACCGTTGTTATAAATTTGTCCTTAATTTGGATGTTATTTTCAATTATGTTGAAAAGTGCAGGAATCAAATAAAAACAAAAATCAATTAAACAAACAAAAATAAGATGACATAATTATGATGGCGCTGCAAATCGACTAATAAAGTTACGACAGAGGGTTTTTAGGACAATAACCCCTGGACAATCACCCTCTGGAAAATGACCCCCGGACAACTACCTCCCCTCCCCCCAGGACAATAACCCGCCGAAAAATTACACTTCGCCCACATGACAACCATCCCCGAGGACAATTAATCCCCCCCTTGAAAATTACACATGTTTTTATCTCAAATTTGAATATGATAGCGCCACTGAAACGGATAAGAATAAAACAAAGACCAGAAACTTGGGTGACTAAAGATATTCTTTCCCTAATTCAAGAGAAAAATATAGTATACAAAAAATGGAGGAAAAGAGCAAAAGATGAGACGCTCTATAAAAGATACAGAGTATTAAGAAATATGGTCCAAAGAGAGGTGAAAAAGGCTAAACTCGATTACTTACAAAACAAGATAGAAGAAAATAAACAAGATTCGAAAAAAACTTTGGCAGAATCTAAAAAGCTTAGGATTGAAAAATAAGAAGCGAAAAGAACAAGAATCTTTTATTAAAATTGATGGGGAATTATGTCATGATAAGATGGCCATCGTTGATGAATTCAATTCTCATTTCACAAATGTGTCTGCCAAATTAGTAGACAAACTCCCCCCTTCCAAAGACTTTTTCAGCGCAGACAATGATTATATTCGTGAGTTTTACGAAAGAAAAGGGGTACGTGAAAACAGCTTCGAGTTATTACCAATCAGTGAACAATTTGTTTTCAAAGAGTTACGTAAGTTGAATGTGTCAAAAAGTACTGGGTTAGACTTGATTCCAGCTAAATTTCTAAAAGATGGTGCGAAGGTTTTATTTAAGCCTCTAAGTTACTTAATGAACCTATCTATCTTGACGAGTACTTTTCCAGAGGATATGAAAATAGCAAAAGTGACTCCACTTTATAAAAAGAAAGATAAAACTGATGTTAGCAACAGTTTAATAGACCTATTAGTGTTTTAAGCGTAGCCTCAAAGATTCTAGAAAAATCGGTCTGTGTTGAAATTGAAAGATTCTTCAAAGAAAATGATATAATTTATGAATTTCAATCTGGTTTTCGACATGATTATTCGACTGAAACATGTCTAATTCATTTGACTGATTATCTGAGGACAGAAACTTCAGAAAATAGACAGTATACGAGCTCATGATCGCTGGAATTCCAACATTATATTAGCATACCAATAGATTGTAGCACGGTAGGCTCAAAAGCCCGACAGTTATCGAAATTATTGTTGGCGCCCGTTGCTATTAAAATGCCCTTGCGTTGGGTGACTGCACTGAAATTAGGGACTTTTAGATTGAGTGGACGAGAACACGACGAACGCCGACTGATCATGCGTGTCAACGTACTCAACTGCCCATGTTGACTACAATTAGAAATCTTTTAGATTGCACTCGACGATATACATACATGCAGATGACAAAGAAAGAGGACAAAATATACAGTTCCTCATTCTACCCTCAACAATAGGCCATTTTCGTAATGTAACCAAATTTAATGCATAAGTGTTTGTGAAGTGCCTCAATACAAATTATTTCATTCACCTGTTAGGAATAATAGTATTTCAATAGTCAGAATGCAACTTCATATATTAAGTGTTGCTAGGTAGGCCAAGCCATCATGTTTGTCCAACCTGGCAACAACTTATGTATGCAGTTCGGATTCTGTCTATTGAAATACTATTATTATTATCAGATGAATGACTAATTTGTATTGAGGCACTACACAAAGACTTATGCATTAAATTTGGTTACATTACGAAAATGGCCTATTGCTGTGTTAAAACATCCCTCCACTGCTATTATGTAAAAATGTGTAGAACAGGTGGATATGCATGTGACACCTGTTCTACACATTTTTACATAATTGCAGGGAAGGCCGGAAGGGATGTTCCTTTGCCTACCTGAGGAACTGTATATTTTAGGCACACGCAGCATACCTTGTGTTTGTTTGTGTAAAGGCGCTATATAAATATCAATATGTATGTATGTATGTACTAGATTTATAAAAAAAAAAGGTTGACGTATTCTCGATCGCCGACTGAGATGACGTAACGCATGCGCATTGCCTTAAAATGACGTCACACGTTGCAGTCAAAGCTGTCGACGTGCAAATCTAAAAGTCCCTAAACTCAAAAGTGATTCGTTCGTCCGCTCAAACCACGTGATTGACCATGCATTCAAAGAAACCGCGCGCGCGCCGGAATCGAATTTTAGGTTTCGTGCAAGACGAGAAGCAAGAAATCTGCTTGTCTCTGCTAGATTCTGTCCTGGAAAAGTCGCTTGGATAATATTTTTACTTAGATTTTGCTTCGTTCGTGAGTTCGTCGTCGTCGTCTTGCGTATAGATATTTCACCGTTGTGTCATAATGCCTAAGCAGCGTAAGCAGTACACCTGGAACTGTGTGGAGTTTACCCAGTAGGGTAAGCGCAATGGGAGGAAGGTACCCCTGGTCGTAGGAGATGAAGAAGAGTGCTGGCAACACCGTCAGTAAGTACAAAATAATATTCTAAATTAAAAATGAATGTACCACTACCAACCATAGTTGATTATACAAACACGCAGTATATTGACCCTTCATTGAGTTGAAATGGGTTGGTTTAGGGGCCATTCTTTGTCAAATTACCAAATCACTATGTGTAAACAAAAAAAAAAGCAACATGTGCACTTTATTCGCAATCTATTATTATTGGCAATCTAGTAGTAATATGTCCTTGTTTTACGTTTCCATTATTACAGACAGCCAGTCGAGGTCCAGTGCTCTAACACAATATCATATTGGACCTCACATGAATGGAAGACGTTACAGACGCGGACGTCACTTCTATAGACGCAAACGCCGTTGAACTCTACTGCACGCAAAACGGTATGTATTCATTTAAAACGTTGTGCCGCCCATCTGGCAAACCAGAACCTGCGGAGGTTGGCCCGGATCGCCGCGAGGCGGGGCAATGTGTGATCATAGCCTGAAGTAAGTAACATTACTTTACTTCTATATATCATGCTCGCCTATTTTTAGTATTCTAACAATACTCCCCTCTCCCCCGAAACAAAAAATAGGCGAGCATACAAAGTATTCAAAGCATAAGTATGTACCGAAGCCAAAAATTTAGTCCTTTGAAGGTATGAGACAGTTTTGTTTTTTATTCGGTATATTATTCATAAATACCATAGGACATAATTATTAGGCACGACATCGGACAAAAAATATAATCATGTTCACTATTTTCTGATATACGGCCCAGTAAATCCCATGTGGAATCTAGTAGGACTTGTTAGACTCTCTATGAAATGTATCATATTTTCCCGTCTCCATTAATCATTCCAGTTTGTATCTTCAATCATATACAATTGCTTTTATCGTTTATTTCTTCTAGTAGGATAGGACTCTTTTTACATGTTTTGAAATATAATATTAGCTCTCTCTGCTTGTCTTCTCAAGTCTCCATCAATAACCCTACTTAAAATGTTTAACAAAAGTACCTCCATGCACACCCTATCACTTTTCACATGGCCTATCAAATTCTGACATGCATATTTGAATATTCGATTCAAAGCAAGACATATACTACCTCCCTCCTCTATCCTATTCATAATATTACCCCCTCCATAAATCTTTGTAGAAAATAAAATAATTAGTGTTGCACTGTATATAACATCTACAGAAAGTTGTTTTGCCCTCTTTTAGTCTTTAAAGGAACTTGGTAACATTGTTCAGATGAGAAAAAGCGAGCGGTGCTTAGGTAGTGACTTCAATGCTAAATTTACAATTAAAGATAATCTGAAAGTTTGAGTGAAAACGGACCATTAGTAATGATATCAATTGGGAAAACTGATCTGATCGATTCCTTAATTCTCCCAACTAGATTAATACAATTTAATTACATTTTAGTTAAGTGTCTTTTTCATGGAAAACGGTTGGGAAATTCAAAAATGGTTGGGAGAATTTACTGTTAATCACTGTTTGAGGGGGTTGCACAGTGACACCTTCAAAGAAAACTATAGATATCTTTGTGGTTTGATAATTTTTTTCAGGATTTTTTTGCACGTTAGAGGGTTAGTACAGTAAAAAAAGAAAATTCCAATTTTGTGATAAACTTTCAACAATGTTACCGAGTCACTTTAAGTATTGTCTAACCGTTCTCAGCATTGTTTAGCAGCGGTTTATCTTGTCCAATGCTCTGTCTGATTTACCCTTCTCTCCATTACAGCAGGGATGATTCTCGATATTGTAGGTTTCTCTGATAGCTCTTTACACCCTCCAAGAATATTGAATTAATGTTTTTCTATGGTGAATATTGTATGTCATTAACGATTCGAGGCTTTCGGTGATACCATGTAGTTTGTACACCAAAAATGAGGTCATATGGAGGTAGAAAAGGAAAGGAAGTAAACGGTGAATGAGATTGAGAAGGTTGTGAGGAGATTAGTTAGGTGTAAGAGTGCAGAGCGTAGTTCTGAAAAGACCTTCAGGCCCGAATTAACCTGGTTTGTAAAAAAGACCCGTCGAAACGCGTCATATGACGCAGATAAACCTAGGTTTGTCAACAAACCTCCTTTGTGAATTCGGGCCTTAGTATTCGAATGCAAACAGTTATTTTTTACTTTTTCTATCTAACTTTCCTCTTTCTAATCATTTTATCTTTCTATTTGTTTGTAGTTTTATGTCTCGGTCCATATTTTTCTTCTTTCTGTATCTATATTTGTCTCCCCTTTTCTATTTCTTTATTCTTTCTCTCTTACATGTATCTTTTTGTCTGTTATTATATTTCCTGTCTCTTATCTTACTTTCCTCTTAGAACATTAACATTGTCCCTTAAATTGTAGGTGAACGGCACGCCCAGTAAGGGGCTAGAATTCCTTCATTCAGTTGTATCTCTGTTCGGTATTTATGGTGTTAGGTGTAGGTATATGGCTGGGAGATGGTGACCTGTGAATAATGAGCCTACCGGGCACTGTCCCTTAAATTGTAGGAGAACGGCACGTCCAGCTAGGTTCTATTTATTTTTTTATTTAAGACATTACGTAGTATCTCTGTTCGGTATTCTTGATATTAGGTGTAGGTAATTACTGGCTGGGAGATGGGGAGATGGTGACCTGTGAATAATGAGCCTACTGGGAACTGTCCCTTAAATTGTAGGAGAACGGCGCGCCCAGCTAGGATCTATTTATTTTTAATTTAAGACATTAAGTAGTATCTATGTTCGGTATTTATGGTGTTAGGTGTAGGTAATTACTGGCTGGGAGATGGTGACCTGTGAATAATGAGCCTACTGGGCACTGTCCCTTTAATTGTAGGAGACCGGCACGCCCAGTTAGGTTAAATTTTTTTTTTTTAACATTAAAACATTAAGTAGTATCTCTGTTCGGTATTCTTGGTGTTAGGTGTAGGTAATTACTGGCTGGGAGATGGTGACCTGTGAATAATGAGCCTACTGGGCACTGTCCCTTAAATTGTAGGAGAACGGCACGCCCAGCTATGTTCTATTTATTTTTTAATTTAAGACATTAAGTAGTATCTCTGTTCGGTATTTATGGTGTTAGGTGTAAGTAGTTAATGGCTGGGAGATGGTGACCTGTGAATAATGAGCCTACCGGGCACTGTCCCTTAAATTGTAGGAGAACGGCACGCCCAGCTATGTTCTATTTATTTTTTTATTTAAGACATTAAGTAGTATCTCTGTTCGGTATTCTTGATGTTAGGTGTAGGTAATTACTGGCTGGGAGATGGTGACCTGTGAATAATGAACCTACTGGGCACTGTCCCTTAAATTGTAGGAGAACGGCACGCCCAGCTATGTTCTATTAATTTTTTTATTTAAGACATTAAGTAGTATCTCTGTTCGGTATTCTTCATGTTAGGTGTAGGTAATTACTGGCTGGGAGATGGTGACCTGTGAATAATGAGCCTACTGGGCACTGTCCCTTAAATTGTAGGAGAACGGCACGCCCAGCTATGTTCTATTTATTTTTTAATTTAAGACATTAAGTAGTATCTCTGTTCGGTATTTATGGTGGTACGTGTAAGTAGTTAATGGCTGGGAGATGGTGACCTGTGAATAATGAGCCTACCGGGCACTGTCCCTTAAATTGTAGGAGAACGGCACGCCCAGCTATGTTCTATTTATTTTTTTATTTAAGACATTAAGTAGTATCTCTGTTCGGTATTCTTGATGTTAGGTGTAGGTAATTACTGGCTGGGAGATGGTGACCTGTGAATAATGAGCCTACTGGGCACTGTCAGCTAGGTTTTATTTATTTTTAATTTAAGACATTAAGTAGTATCTATGTTCGGTATTTATGGTGTTAGGTGTAGGTAATTACTGGCTGGGAGATGGTGACCTGTGAATAATGAGCCTACTGGGCACTGTCTCTTAAATTGTAGGAGAACGGCACACCCAGCTATGTTCTATTTATTTTTTAATTTAAGACATTAAGTAGTATCTCTGTTCGGTATTTATGGTGTTAGGTGTAAGTAGTTAATGGCTGGGAGATGGTGACCTGTGAATAA
Source organism: Strongylocentrotus droebachiensis (assembly GCA_035222895.1). NCBI lineage: Eukaryota > Metazoa > Echinodermata > Echinoidea > Camarodonta > Strongylocentrotidae > Strongylocentrotus > Strongylocentrotus droebachiensis. The sequence goes on from JAVYIG010003684.1 coordinate 149,203, forward strand.
TGAGCCTACGGGGAACTGTCCCTTTAATTGTACGAGAACGGCACGCCCAGCTATGTTCTATTTTTTTTTAAATTTAAGACATTACGTAGTATCTCTGTTCGGTATTCTTGATATTAGGTGTAGGTAATTACTGGCTGGGAGATGGGGAGATGGTGACCTGTGAATAATGAGCCTACTGGGAACTGTCCCTTAAATTGTAGGAGAACGGCGCGCCCAGCTAGGATCTATTTATTTTTAATTTAAGACATTGAGTAGTATCTATGTTCGGTATTTATGGTGTTAGGTGTAGGTAATTACTGGCTGGGAGATGGTGACCTGTGAATAATGAGCCTACGGGGAACTGTCCTCTAAATTGTAGGAGAACGGCACGCCCAGTTAGGTTCATTTTTTTTAAAACATTAAGACATTAAGTTGTATCTCTGTTCGGTAATTATAGTGTTAGGTGTAGGTATTTAATGGCTGGGAGATGGTAGCCTGTGAATTATGAGCCTACTGGGCACTGTCCCTTAAATTGTAGGAGAACGGCACACCCAGCTAGATTCTATTTATTTTTAATTTTAGACATGAAGTAGTATCTATGTTCGGTTTTTATTGTGTTAGGTGTAGGTAATTACTGGCTGGGAGATGGTGACCTGTGAATAATGAGCCTACGGGGAACTGTCCCTTAAATTGTACGAGAATGGCACGCCCAGTTAGGTTATATTCTGTTTTTTTAGCATTCAGACATTTATTTGTATCTCTGTTCGGTAATTATGGTGTTAGGTGTAGGTAATTACTGGCTGGGAGATGGTGACCTGTGAATAATGAGTCTACTGGGCACTGTCCCTTAAATTGTAGGAGAACGGCACGCCCAGTTAGGTTCTATTTTTTTAACATTAAGATATTAAATAGTATCTCTGTTCTGTATTTAGGGTGTAAGATGTAGGTAATTACTGGCTGGGAGATGGTGACCTGTGAATAATGAGTCTGCTGGGCACTGTCCCTTAAATTGTAGGATAACGGCACGCCTAGCTAGGTTCTATTTATTTTTAATTTAAGACATTAAGTAGTATCTATGTTCGGTATTTATGGTGTTAGGTTTAGGTAATTACTGGCTGGGAGATGGTGACCTGTGAATAATGAGCCTACTGGGCACTGTCCCTTAAATTGTAGGAGAACGGCACGCCCAGTTAGGTTATATTTTGTTTTTTTAACATTAAAACATGCCCAGTAGGCTCATTATTCACAGGTCACCATCTCCCAGTCAGTAATTACCTACACGTAGTATCTCTTTCGGTATTCTTGATGTTAGGTGTAGGTAATTACTGGCTGGGAGATGGTGACCTGTGAATAATGAGCCTACTGGGCCCTGTCCCTTAAATTGTAGGAGAACGGCACGCCCAGTTAGGTTCTATTTTTTCAACATTAAGACATTAAATAGTATCTCTGTTCTGTATTTATGGTGTTAGGTGTAAGTAGTTAATGGCTGGGAGATGGTGACCTGTGAATAATGAGCCTACGGGGAACTGTCCCTTAAATTGTAGGAGAACGGCACGCCCAGTTAGGTTCAATTTTTTTTTTAACATTAAAATATTAAGCAGGTATTTATGGTGTTAGGTGTAGGTAATTACTGACTGGGAGATGGTGACCTGTGAATAATGAGCCTACGGGCTCTTTATATTACTCCTTTTCTACAAATCATGCATAATAAACTTCTAGATTTGTTTCTTTGAATAAATATATTGTATATCTGCTTCAAGTAACAATATATACGACTCTCCATTTTCTCTTATACTTCATAACTATTACTTATCAAGTATATCGAATTGCTTTGTTGAATACCGTTTATCAACTCTATTTCAACGGTTAGTTAGTTATCTCTCTCTCTCTCTCTTTCAATCTCTCTCTCCCTCTCTTCCTGTGAATGGTTATTTCTCATATATCTTGATTTTGCTTCTGTGAATACTGTTAATCAGACTCAGGATGAAATATCCTATTACCATTATCTCTATCTGTAAGTATCGTGTGTAGTTCTTACTTCTGACATTGATTTACTTTTGACATTGATTTACTTTTGTGGATATTCTGCGTCCGGTTTATTTTTAAACATTATTCCCATTATCCATTTTAGACATTAATAAGTAGACATATGCGAATGTTTCATGTCTTAATTATATTACATTAATTTACCACAATAAATCAATGTATCTACCTATTATTTGCTAGTTTATCTAAACTACGCTACCATCGAGAACTCTTTAAAAACGTCACACTCGCGCATGCCCCACCCCCATACATCGCCTTCCCAGGATTCACGTGTGCATCGCACGCCCGCCATTCATCCTCTTTCTATTCTCGCCTACCGGTAGAGACATCGTATACAGCCGAGTCACATTAAAATCAAGGATTTTGTCCTTTTTTCGTTAGGCTTAGCTCTTTTTACGTATTGAATTCCGTCCTCATTTTTAATTTCTAATAATTTGATGGTACGGGTTCCCAAGTCACATTTGTATTTTTGCAGAAATTTGAGTGCGGTCGGCTCTGTCTGGCCTTTGGACACGGGCGTCCATGGCCTAGGTCCGGTCTTACCTTGTCCAGGTTCGGTCCAGTCCCGACATGGTGGCTTGATCTGGTACCAGTTGCCTGCATGGATATTTTGGATGTCCCCTTCTGGTACCCAGACTTGTTCCTGATACTCAGGATCCTGTTCTCGTACTGGTTTGGTTCCCGGTTTTGGTCTTTCCAGGCGGCTCTGCCTGGCTAAAGCTGCCCCTCCTATCTCAGTCGCCGCCCGGCGAGGAGATTAATGATCGTGGTTGCGCCCGCCCCCTCGGGGCCAGGTTCTCCACGTAGTTGACTTTCAGAGTCAGGTTGGCAGCCGACGTACAGACTCTCTTAGAGTCTTAATTACCGGAGGCCTTCACACTGGCTCTGCCAGGTACGGCCCAGGCTGCCCTTCTCCTTCCGCGGGAATACCGCTCATGGGGGTTTGCCACTCCGGTGACGGGTATCTTGTGTGTAAGGAGGATTTTCCCTTCTCCGGCGATCTCCTCCCGTTCTAGTTTTAACGGGCGCCACCCTAGGATGGGTCAGTTATGTAGAAATAATCACACTTAGCTCCACCTTTGGGTCAAGTTCTGTGTCTTAGGGCTTTGTTGCGATGCAACGACTTGCCAATTTATTGTTGGGAGTGGCCCCGGTTTCACCCACGTCGTGGTCTAATCCACGTTCGTGAAACACAAAGATGCCGGTCTCACGGAGGCTCCCGTGTCTTGATTGATGAGCCTCTGGCGCAGTGGAGCGGGTCGGTCCTGGTCACACTGAGCTTATTTCTGGGCTTACGAAGTCTAGTATGGCCGCTATACTCGCTTCTTCTCCCGTACATGCGGGTAAGAAGCGCAAGCGTTCTGACGTCCAGCTGCCGACTGGGCCAAGGTAGAGAATACTGAGCTAAGTGTTACTTCAGTCGGTGTGTTCTCTAGCCGCTCAGACTGGGCTTCTGTTCGGTGGTTGGCATTTCTCCTCGGGCTTTTAGCCCGTTGGTGATGGTTAAGCTCTCTTCTCCAGCTTCTTTTGCTACACCTCCAGGAGAGGAGTGGGTAGCTGGATCGGGACTCCCCCTTCCCCTCTGGGGTTTGGGGTTTTCCTAAATGACGGCTATGCCTGTGACTCTTCTCGCAGATGGCTCCGCCATCTGTGATAGGTCTCATTGAAGCCTAGTCATGCGGCTGACCAGCCCTTGAGGGCTGCTGTGTCGTCTTTTCGGGGGATTTATCTCTTGGACACAGTTCCCTTGCTCATTTGGAGGGTAATCAGTGTCCGTCGCTGATGTTTGGGGCAACTGGCTTCCCGGCGAATTTCCCGTTTCTGGCTGGTTTCAGTTCAGTGTTTCTGGTTTCTGTCCCTTTTGCTGCGGACATCTGTTCCCTCTCCCGCTTGGCCGGTGTCGGGGAGTACGCTATGACTGGACTCTCTGAGAGAGCCTCGCAGTTTATAGTCTAGAGTCGTAGGGATTCCACGAAGACCCTTTACAACTCTCGTTTGGAGCCCTCGGGGTCTCACCTGTACACTTTGATAGGTGTCATAGCTGGATTTTGATTTACTTGTTTGACAAGGGTAAGTCCTTCCACTTTTCGTGGTTACCGTTCGGCCCTCGCCGCCTCTCATGTCTGGTTTCCGGACGGCTCGGGGGTTATCTCCCATTTCTTGTTTAAGTTACTGCGTTATTTTTCTGCAGTGGCCAGTTATTCCGAAGCTGGCTCCTGCTTGGAGTTTTCCGAAGGTTTTGGACGTTTTGGCAAAGCCTCCTTTTGAGCCTTTGTCTAAGGCCTCACTTGACGCTGAAAACTTTTTTCCTTATAATAATAATAATAATAATAACGTTTTATTTACCCAGGGTAGCCACTACAGTTATGAAACTGCTCTTCCAGCGGGCCCTGCATAACATAATATGTTATTACTACCCTTCTCCAATCTAATATGCTGAGCGCCTAGCTAGAAGGCAGAAGGTCCCATTGTTATACGTCTTTGGTATGACTCGGCCGGGGTTCGAACCCACGACCTCCCGTTCATGAGGCGGGCGCTCTAACCACTGAGCCACCATGCCCAGTGGCATGGTAATAGCTTCCGGACAGCGGAGGATCGAGTACGCTCCATGCGCTGTCTACCTCCCCCGGCCATATCAGGTGGGAGAGGTGGGGAGTTTGGTTGGTCCCACGACCTTCCTCCGGATCGATGGAGGTTTTTCCTCAGTCCTCTTTCGGAATTCTCCTCGATCGCTCAGGACAAGGTCTGGTGCCCCATCAGGGCACTCAAGTGGTTCTTAGATAGGACTAAGGTTCATCGAAAGGATGACCAGTTGTTCCTCATTTCGCGGGAGCTCTTTTCTAATGCGAGAATCCATCTCCAGATGGATAGTGGACGCTATTCAGGCGGCGGGTCCTGAGGCCCTGTTCGCAGAGGGCAGGGCCAGTGCCCATAATTCCAGATGTAGGGGTACTTCCTGGGCGTTGTTCCAGGGAGTGGGTTTGGATAACATTTTGAAGGCCGCGTTTTGGCGGTCTCCCAATTCCCTTACGTCATTTTATCTTCGGGGACGTCACCTCTGAGGAGGTGTTGTTTGAAAGTGCGTCCCTGCGGGCGGTTTTGGCTGCAATTGTTCCCCAGTAACCTCCTTCTTGTTCGGGACATGCCTCCCGGTCCATTTGTGTGCTGGTCTAGCAAATAGCTAGGTAGATACATTGATTTATTGTGGTAAATCAGAAAAATAAGAACTGATTTTATTATTTAGTATATAAATCTATGTATCTACGTATATATGTCCCTCCCTCCGTCCCCTCTCCTTGCGGGCAACATGTCCGAAGCTTTGTCTTTGGAGGCTCGTGAAAGAGGATGAATGGCAGGCGTGCGATGCGCACGTGAATCCTGGGAAGGCGATGTATTGGGGTGGGGCACGCGCGAGTGTGGCGTTTTTAAAGAGTTCTCGATGGTAGCGTAGTTTAGATAAACTAGCAAATAATATGTGGATACATAGATTTATATAGTAAATAATGAAATCAGTTCTGATCTTTCTGTTCTTTATGATTTTGAATTTGTATTTACTCATTTGATAATTGTTGTTTAGTACATTCCAGCAGATTCATAGCAGATTCTATGAATTGTACACTTTTTGGCTTATTAACATACTGTTTCCTTTGTTTTAAACACTGTACATCAAAATTTAAAAGAACGACCATCTCTCTGTTATCCATACTTAAATGTAAAATTCCATTGTTTATTGCACATCATATTCAAATGAAAAGATGTACCCCTCTTTCTTTCTCTCTCTATACTACAATAACACTTATACAGTGTATAAATATGTATACTTTATATACTTTAAACTGCTATCATAGGTTTCAGATTAAGCAATAGCCCCCCCCCCCCCTTTTTTTTTCTCTCTCTCGTTGTATTCATGAATTTTAAATGTAGCTATCATATTTTAATACTTTTCTATAGATTCCATCACAACTATGGCATGGTTGCTGGTTACCCAATTCATACTATTTTTTTACTCATTAACATCGACATTAGTTGTCATACTAGTAATCATGCTATATATGCATTAATGTCCTTTGGCAAGACATTGATCTACATTTGCCACACTCCACCCAGGTGAGGCAAATGGGTACCTGGTAGGAATTTATTCCTTGAAACGCAGCGCGCGTAACAGCTGCACTGCTAAAGCCAGGGTAATTATGCTGCATTATTGTAGAGCGCTTAGAGACTTCTGATAAAGTAAGTGTTAGGCGCTATATAAGCAAGGATAATTACTATTACTTGTTATCATAATGTTGATTGTTTTTATAAAGCTGAATCCTTTGATGTGGAAGAGAGATATCATTGTTAATACTCTTGATTTGGATGTGAAATATTTAAAAGGCAACGCAAGATTGCTGTTTATATATTAATGCATTTATATCTTTAAAGGGATAAATGAAATACCTGATATTGTGTTAACGACACTTCTAATTTTCCGTAGCATGTTGGAAATTGTTAGATCCCATATAATTCTATATTTGTTAGGTCCCACATTCTCCTCTTAACAGATCCAGGAGCCAAGTCCTCCTGAAGCCTGGTCTAAGCTTGCTAATTGTTAGCTTGGTTTGGTCTGTGTACAGTGTCCATGGATGCATACGTGTGTACCACTGGTGAGTTAGGAACTGTCACAAGTGTAGCTATACCGCATATTGCATTCATTCTTTTAACTATTATAACATTTTACGTTCCCACTGAGCAGTCTTACCTTGCTATTTACTACAGGGAGATATATCAGGCAAGTTGCCTGTTCATGTAAATGGCAATTTTTGCTCCTTGTTTAGTTCATCTGAAAACAAATCTTACACTATTTAGAATATTCAAATGACCCCTTAAAATGGTGGTCATCAGATGGTATAATACTGTAGTGCCTGTAAATCTGCGATGTCTCTAACAGCACTTTACAGAAATATGATATATATTTACGGGAAACGGGGTTATATAATGAAAGCTGTAATGAATAATATTTGTTGCCTCCATGGTTAAAATAATGTATGGCTGGTATAGTGTCATCCGCTGTATATTTATAGGATAGTGTATATTTGTATTGGTAGACAGTTTCCTACCATACAACATTGTTTGTTGTACTGGTAATCAATGTTCCACTACTACAACATATTTTTATGTTCAAGGTGTGATTAAAAGATGTTAGCAGAATATGTGGGAGAGGGGAATACGAGGCATTTATAGTGTTTCCTCGAATTGTCTTATGTTTGACACAAGTCAATGCCTCCTTTTAACTGATGCTTTTTACATAACAATGAAGATATTACATGAATATTGTTTTCATACAGCGGATTGTTTAGCATTGAAATACCCTCACCTTTTTTCTTCTTCTTTCTTTCTTTTCTTTTTAAACTACAGGTGGCAAGTACGGTATACTGGGATTCTCTTGTGCAACTTAAGTGTGCCCTCGCCCATAAAGGGCTGGGGCATTTGGTCATAAAAGAAAAGTATTTTACCAAAAGAAATTGAAGGAGGTGAGGATGGGGGCCCTCCTAGTTGAGCAAAACAAAAAGTATTAGAGAACAGTGATAGGGCATATACCCCCACCCTGAGCCAATGGATGATAACAAAAGGCAAAATATGTCAGAATTTTACCCCTCCCCTGTATAGTCATCCTTAAACACAACAGATAGGGAGGAGCTTCAATCAATTGCTCCTCTCATTATTTGTTGTAAGCTAGGAGGGGAGGGGAAACGCTGGACCTCATCTTCATATAGCCCCTCCCCCTGCATACCCACCCACGACTACAGTGACAGGGAGATATAAGCAGTGCTCCTACATTGATAGGCTCCTCCCATTGTTATACTATAGGGGAGGGGCAATAAAGTACCTCATCCCAAATATGGGAGGCGCGAAGAATCACATGACTATGATTACCTTCCCCCTTCTAATTTCATCAATAGTTAAATCCTCATGCTATCAAAGTCGGTTGATGATACAACATATTTTTACTCCGCTATTTTGTCTTTACCATTAATGTGTTTTGGCTTAATAATGAGCGTTCTGTTTTGGGGGGAATTAAGCTTTTTGATGACATAAATATTATTTAATGAAGAAATCTTTGAAGTTCTTCTTTAATGATTTTTGAGAAATCGAAATTTCTGTGTCATCAGATATATATATATATATATATATATATATATATATATATATATATTAGTGATTGGCATTAATTTCCTGGCCCTGCTATTAAAACTGAATATTTCACGTAGCTGTGTGATGTATGAGAAACGGTCCTTATTTATCATTTGTGATGATTGCTAAAATTATTTAATAGGTATAGTGTCTGTTTAAATGTATGTTTTGTTCATTTTCAGATATCCTATCGAGATTATCCTCGAAAATGGAGCGTCTCTCTTCGTGGGCGAGGAGGTGCCTTTTAACTTTGAGGTGGTGGTACCTGTAAGCGTTTTATACAGGGCCACAGAGTCTGGTATCGTGGAATCAGCGACTGTCACAGTAGAGGAGGAAGATCAAGATGTGTGACTAAATTGTAGTTTACTCCATCTTGATAAGGAAATGACACTGCGATATCCTTCTTCTCTAATGACGAACTACTCACTGAGTCTAAAAGTATAACAATTTATGGTATGGTAATTTATGCAAATAAATTAATTAATGGTAAAAGGCAAATAACGTCATAAAATCACATTTTTACCCATAAATCCTATATTATTCATATTTAAGCATTCTTTTTCACTACATATATTCATTAGACCATTCTGAATAATAATACGACAAAAAAAATTGTGGAAGAGCCAGCTTATTCCTTCTGTAATCTCTTGTTTTGATAATTTCTTATGTATTTCATTGTTTTTTCAACTTATTTATGTTATTGTTTTTTTTTCTTTTCATTTCTTCCTATAATTAAACTATTTTGACTCCCAAAACAACTACTTAAACTTTAAACAAGACCCAATAACCAATGTTTGATCTTTTTTAGGAAAAATGACATTTCCATATGTTTTGTACACAAATCACAAAAATGAGCGATTTTTGGGCTGACATGCAAAGACAAAAGGTCACGTGACCTTGTAACTATAGGTCCAATTTTTTTTAATTTTTTTTTTAAGACGCGCAAGACTCTAAAGAAAAAAGTCAGCGAGCGGCGAGGCGTCATCTATATGCGTTCTCGAACAATCAGAAAAATCGTGGAGGGGGGGGGGGGCATAATGCCCCCCCCGGCCTTATTAGGGTTAAGTAAATTGATGTGAAATAGGGTCAGTATACATAAAGACGAAAAGAGCCGCTCCATCGTATACGGTACACTGAGACTTGAATAAAACTACCTCCCAAAACTGCGTACTAGCGTACAGATGTTTCCACGGTCCTCTATTTGCATGTATAATCTTGCAATCTTTCCAATCTGCATAATAGGAAGGGCCATGGGGTAGAAACTGCCCTTGTCCGACTTAAAATGATATTATTCGTGCTGTTGATAACAAGAAGGCTGTTTTCTGGTATTGCTTGATCTTTCATCAGCCTTTGACACTGTTGTCCATGAATTATTACTGAATCGTTTCAAGTCTTTTGGCATAGGAGGGGTTGTGCTCGACTGGATAGCATCATATCTCGATAAAGATCACAAGTTGTTAAAATCGGTGAAACTTTGTCATCTCCCGTTAAGATTCCTTTTGGTGTGCCGCAAGGGTCAGTCGTCGGGCCATTGTTCTTTAGCATGTATTCTAGTCCTCTTGCGAAAATTGCTCATAAACATGGCGTAAGCATTTATTTGTATGCAGATGATACACAATTGTACCTTTCCTTCGACCCATCCGACCCTGCAAGTGAAATTTCTGCCAGGCATATCGTCTACAGGCTACTATAGAAGATATGAGGTCATGGATGCTCATAAATAGGTTGAAATTAAATGAGAGTAAAACAGAGTTGCTTATAGTTACTTCTAAGTCGCAACATCATTTAATCAAGGACCGTAATATACAGATTGGTAACTCTCAGATTCGGGCTGCTCCATCAGTTCGAAATCTCGGTGTTATATTTGACGAGAACATGTGCATGGATGCCCACGTGAAGAAGATCTGCCAATCGGTGTATTATAACATCCATAATGTTAATAGCATTCGAAAAGTCCTTGACCATAAGTCTGCTGCTTTGCTTACACATGCATTTATCTTAATTAGATATTGGCAATGCTCTTCTTTTCAATATTACTTCACGCAATCTTGACAAACTTCAACATGCTCAGAATGCAGCTGCCAGGGTTTTATCAGGGACATCTAAATATGATCACATTTCTCCTGTTCTCAAAAAGCTGCACTGGTTGCCAATCCGCAAGCGCATAGAATTCAAAATCCTTCTCCTCACATGGAAGGCTGTAAACGGATTAGCACCAAACTATTTACAAAACCTTGTTATGCCTTATAAACCAGCTTGTAGTCTAAGATCATCACACCCGCATCTTCTTAAGATCCCAAAGACACGAGTAGCCTGTGATGAAAGGACTTTTTCATCTGCAGCACCTTGTCTTTGGAATAATTTACCATTAAATTTGAGAATTATAACTTCCTTAGAGACCTTTAAATCCAAGCTGAAATCCTATCTTTTTTTAACAATACCTGTACTTGGCACTATGACACTCATCCGAACTTTCTCGTCCAAACTTTCTCATTCTTTCTTTCTTTTTTTCTTGTGCGCCTCGGAATAGCATTATAGATAGACGGCGCTATACAAATGCCTATTATTATTATTTATTATTATGATGTATGATGTAAATGATTCACTACTCCGTGACAAAACTGGATTTAAATTGTATGCGTGAGTTCCATTTCATAACTGGGTTGCTTAGATACGGTATGAAGCAAGGAGTAAAATATGCTACACTGCTCTCAATCGACATCACGTGGCGAGCTGGGAATAGTGGACCAATCACACTTTCATATTTGTAAGATCTATCCGTTCGTGTTTTTGTATAGGCTTTTAATAGCTTGAGGCAAGATCGTGCATTATATAGTTTTTACCATCATTTACTATCACCTCCCCAAGATTAGAACGACTTAATTGTATGAAAATTCACTATTTTTTAAAGGACCATTAATATGGAATAGTATACCTCAGGAAATTAAAAAATGCAAAACTCTCAATCTTTTTAAAATTAAATATAAACAATTTCTGTTAAACAAGTATAAAAATCAGTATCAATAGTATGGGCAATTTTTTGACATTTTCTGCATACTCTAATCGTGTATGATAGTAAGTTTTAATATGTTCTTTGTTTTTTGTTCTGTTTCTTTTGTTCTCGTTTTCCTGTATTTGTGTTTTTAGGGGTAGGCTTTTATATAAGGAACTTCCCTCCTTTCTGCCTATCCCAAATGCTCTTATAAATTGCCATTGTATCTGTTATCACTTTCTTGTGTTTTTTATTTTTTTTATATAACTCCATTCTGTATTTGTATGTTTTAAATGTTTTTTATGAAGAGTGTTGAATAAATTTTGAATTGAATTAGATGACAATTATTATTATAGCGTTAAGTGTCCGTTATTTGGTTAACGCGTCATACTTTGATCTCAAATACATTTTGCTAATATTTCTTAGTAAATAAATTTCGTTCACGCCAAAATATTATGATCAATTGAAAGTATTTCATTAATGGAACTAATAATAATGATAATAGAAATAGTAATTATAATAATACTGATAATAGGCTTATAACAATAATAATAATAGGACTACTACTACTAATGATAATAATATTGATACTAACAATAAGTAATGTTATTATTAAGACTAGTTGTAGAATTAGTAATAATGATTATGAATAATATGAATTAGTAATAATGATAATTATCATTAATATTATATAATCATATTTGCCATACACTAGACGCTTCAGGACTTGATGATGATAGTTGTAGATCAGTCGTTGAGGATGGGAAAGAAGTTCCACAAAAGAGGACATATCGTGTAGATAAAAATCGCTCCTTCGGAAAGCCTGGAAAGGAGTCTCATCCTGTTCAGCGGACGTATTGTGAAACCGGTAAATAGCTTACTTCTAGTACTATACAGCCAGCAATTCCTAAGTGGTACTCGTTGATCCCCCATGATGCCCTTTTTCTTATGTTAATTGGGAGCTGATTTGATATGAGATAACCACCCGTCAGTATACTTGCCGTGCCAAACTAGTGCAGAGGGGTTTTAAGTCCTTACTTAAAGGTGACCCCGTTTATCTACTTATGTCATCATGGGCCCTTTTTTGTTTTACACCACTTTTGTAAGAATTATTTCTATTTTTTTATAATTGAGAGAACTATCATAGAAAACTATCAAAAAAACATGTAATACAAAATAGCCAATAAGATTTGAAGAGAGTCACGTGGATGTCGGGACGAGACCAATATCAGCTAGTATAACCCGAGGGTCTTTGTGCCAATCCACGTGCCTTTACATATTTGCATAGAATAGGAAGATACAACAAATAATGAGAGATAGCGAGAGAATGAGAAAAGGAAAACCATTATTGTCCGATTGTGTTTACGGATATGTCTGCAAAAGAAACTTACACCAGATGTAAAAATTAAGTATTGAATATTATCATTATACTCAGTGTATCCGTCAGAGGCTCAAAGTAATAGTTTTAAGTTCTCCATTGTTTATTTGTAATAATTTATTTTCGGTTTATACTTGTCATGTATAGCGAGACCATTGTATTATATTACCGTATACTGTCGCGTTAATGCCAGCTTGTATTCAGCATGGTTGTTCTTTTGACGTTTCTTTAAATTATTTATCACGTCATAGATACGATGGAATCTTCTTCAGTGTTTCCCGGACAACCACACGACTGTGCCGACATCCGGGCCAGTGGGGTGAATACCAGCGGTATCTACGGTATCTACCCTGGTGGAGTCGGTACGCCATTCAACGTCTACTGCGACATGGACACCGATGGTGGAGGCTGGACCGTGAATCTGATGATACCATGGGGGGGGGGGGGGGAATGAGCAACCGAGCGAATTAAGTGGAGAACATCAACGTCGCCCCCTCCTGTTTTCTTGAATGTAATCCCAAAATGTACCCCGTCAGACTGATATAAAAATAGAGTACTATACTAACCCCCCTCAACATGTACCGACTTTGTTTGCCTAAACATTTTTTTTCAGAAGAAGGGGGAGGGGGGGGGGGGGGGTCCGGGTCGGACTCCACATGTCCAATTACAAACTTTCGGCTTTTTTAAGCATGCGAAGTGAGACAAAAAAGTACCTTTTTAACAATACGCACTCAAAAGAATGTTTTTAAATTAATACAAATAATAATACACTGCCCAAATAACAAACGAGGATAATTATTCGGACATCTAGCTCGCTGGCCCAAACTGCAGTGATGGTTGCGCGAATATACATGTAGGTATGTTTTCTAAATCATTAGGGGAGGGACCCAGGGAGGGGGGGGGGGGGGAACGCACATATGTAGACATACGGGGGGTGCCGCTCTAGTAGGTCACTTTTTCACAAAATATCTCTAAATATGGGTCCCATTTTTAACAAAAATATCCCTAAACATGGGTCTGTTTTCCAAAATTTGCAAAATTTTCTGGTGTTTGCATGGCAAACACCCCCAAAAATGTGAAACATGGGCTTTAATTCCAGAACCCCCCCCCAATGAAACCTAGGGGTTTCGAGGCTTCAGCGGCACAACCCCGTTCAAACCAAATCTGAGTACCCCACCCCCCCCCCCTCCCTCGGGAGGGGCAGCACCCCTCCCCGCATTGGTACGTGCACTCATACGTTTGACTAAATATTGCTAAAAATCACAATCAATGCAATCCAATGGTCGAAGATATGAGTACATCCGACCAGGGACATGATAGAGAAGGACTGGAATTAAGCCGCTCTCCTTTGACCCCATGCTCCAAGCCGCCGAAAAGTTATGTGCCTAATCTGCAACTGCTGACCAGGTGGTGAGATAAAAGAGCGCATGAATTTCAGGATTTAGAATTCCTACATCAGAAAATGGTATCAGAAGATTCACAGCAACTGTTCGCTGTCCCTTTCAATGATTCCTTACCCATTGTTGAATGTGTAAAGAGTAGAACAAGTGAACACAAACTTGTGTAATTTCATCCTTTTTTTAACTTCAAAAATACAAAAAACACGCAAAAACACGCATTAGCAAACTTGATGTTATTGACGATTGTAAATCATGGATCAAATAACGGGACATTAAAACATGCACAAATTAGCGTATTATCCTAAGCTATTGAGTTTTTGTCAGGATGTAATTTTTCTTTTACCAACTCTGGCTCACAAAGGAGTTCCAAATTTGGAAATATGTTGATGCACTATTCCCAATACAATCCCCATATAAAGTTTTTGATTTACACTGAAATTTTGCCGGTAATTTAATATTTTGTAATAAATGTAAAACTGGTGCCTGGCTTCCGAAAGTCCCCGCAGTGGAAGCGCGGTTCGGAGCATGGAACTTCAAAGCCAAGTGGAATGTTACGCATCCCATTGTTATGCTTTAGAACTCACGAATGCGAGAGTTTCGCCGGCTTGATTCCAGTCCTTCTCTATCAAGTCCCTGATCCGACTATGTACAAAAGCATGTGCTATTGGAAACCTGGTCCAACATGTCCAAACGCCCACATTATTTATAGTCACATTTGAAATTTCCAAGTATTTCATGAAACATTCGACAAGGTCATGATTGTTGTTTTTATAGAAAATGTCCTCTCTTCGTAGGTTTTCCAACGTCGTATGGACGGTTCTGTGAGCTTCTCTCGAAACTGGTCGGATTACAAGATCGGCTTCGGAAGCGTCTCTTCCGAACACTGGCTAGGCAACGAGAATATTCACCGACTCACTAACCAGAAGACATGCGAACTACGGGTCGATCTCGAGTACTTTGAAGGAGGAACCAAAATATACGCGATTTATAATCGTTTCAACGTGGGCAATGAGAGCGATCAGTACAGGCTGAAACTAGGCAGTCTCTTCAACGGGACGGCAGGTAATCATCTTCCCATGTTGACGGCATCCCATTAAATAATGAAAAAGATAATAATTATGTTATTACATACTAATATAAAATGAATTACCCTTTGAGCCTATAACTCACAAGCATATCGCCTTGAGCCATAATGCATGGCCGTCCAGAGGATTTTTTGTTATGTTGGGGACCGGTGTAAAATGCAATAAATTATTGAAAATGTATTACATTTTCTGTTTTTTATTTTATTTATGGAAACTGCCCCCTACCCTAGCCCCCGCTGCGTACAGTCATCGTTCAGTGACAAAGCAATGGCCCCGTAATTGTGAGGCCCCAGGATCAACACCGTGTCGATGTGCTATATTAGTGCCCTTTTGTGGGGCATTAGCCCTCATTACTGTCATGTATGGCTTAAGGGCGTAGGCCCCCTAGTTGATAAGCATAGTAGCATACACATACTTTAGCAGTCACGCAAAACACACATTGGCAAATTATTATTCAATAAAATCTGAGAATGTATACTATTATCTAGATCTATTATTTTAAAATTATTTTTAAAATAATTCCATTAATTGGGGTAAAACAAAAATATTCCAACTTTATGAGGGACAGTGTATGTTTGTCTTTTGTGAAATATTTGCAAAATTTTAAATATATGTAAAATATATAAAATTTACAATAAACTGAAACTGAACTGCGGAATTTAAAAACCTTTCCTTTTCGGAAGACATTTCATCTATGATATTCTTCCAAACTAACGTAAAAAGAAAAAGAAAAATCACGAATCATTTTGCACCATAAAGAACGACAACTCAACCCGTTCTCTTTTTATTTCCAGATAATAGTTTCGCGCCACACTCTGGCCATGCATTCAAAACCGTACAAAAGTGCACTAGTTTACAGCAATGGGGTTGGTGGTCTGGTAGAGATTGCTATTTGTGCAACCTCAATGGGCGCTATGGTCCTCGATACAAAAATGGAGGTATATTATGGCAAGCCTGGTACGACACTAGACCCTCTCCTTATAAAGGGACTGAGATGAAGATTCGGCCAGCGAACCACTGATGACATCTTAGAGAGTTCATCAGTGACCATTAAGCAGCGGCGTAAAAATATTCTTTTTGATGATTTTTGTTAGATTTACTTGATTTTTTCGAGTTTTTATTGTTATTTATTCAGTTATTTATTTTTTATTTAATTTTTTTGTGGGGGAGGGGGGGGGGGGGGGAGGGGGCAGAGAAACTCCCGGAATATCATGTCATTTCAGCATCATTAAATTTTTGTTTTCGTAAATCACTAGTCCTCTCCCATCAGTACGCCATTGCCGTGAAGGAAGTTCGTCACCATATAAATCAGCACATTAAAAGTAAGTGTATCACCTTGGTACAAACACAACCAAATTTATCTATTTTTTGAATTATTAAAGTCTACTGGAATATTGCCTAGGCATCAATTCAGCGTATCCGAATGCAGTTAATTCACGTTTTTTTTTTACCCTGAATCACAAGTACCAGTTTTACATTGTTATTTCATGGAATAATTGATCTTATTTATTGATTGTTATTTCATAGAATAATTGATCTTATTTATTGTTTTTTTTTACAAAGTATTCAATTTTATTGATAACATTTGTTAACAACTTCCAAAGCAAAGTATTTTATCTGTTTATTCATATTGACTTTTGTAATTTGACACAATTTTTACCAATTTGTATGCACTGCTATGTATTTTGGATTTCGATGTTATTTTTGTATCTTGTTTATACATTTCCCCCTTTTAAATGATTACATTGTAACCTATTTTGATATATATATATATATATATATATATATATATATATATATATGTGTGGGTATATATATATATATATATATATATTATGAATGTATTTTTTGTGTTTGTGCACTTGTGTATTGAAAGTTTTCGAAAAAATGTAGATTCCATTTCCAATTTCGAATTTGCTTATAGGAGTACATGTTAATGTATGTGACATTTTAGTGCCTTTTAATTGGTCAATAAATCTAAAGTCCCGCAATATGAAAGAAACAATTGCGAAAGGTAAAATCATGAAATATCGAAATATAAGATATATTATATCTTATAAAAAGTAATATTATATCTTATATTAAGTAATAAAAAGTGGAAGTGTCATGGTTTAGTGGTCCATTCACTTGACTTGATAATGGGTACTTGGCAACTACTGGGTCAATAAGAATTGCAGGACCCTCAGTAAGAACAGCATTGATGCTGATGAGGCTTCCCTGGACAAACAAAATCATTATTACACATTATAATAAATTGTGTATTGTTAGGTTTTGAAATCATCAAACTATCTAACTAATCAGAAATTTACCGAATCTTGCTGGAAAAAAAACATGCACTTCATAAAATCCCTAAACAGATTTTGGTATACAGGACTACACATACAAAAAACCCTACGTATTTCCTACTTGATTCGCTATTATTTTGTTGTTCAATGTTATGATTTGATGTTATATTGTTAGATTGCATATGATGTAAGCGCTGTCATATACTGTAGTGTACCATGAATAGCTAAATGCCTAATAATAATAATAATAAGTAATTACATGTCATATTTAGAATAAGGGAGAATTTAAAGAGCCGTCGCTTTCCAGGGGACAATTTTGGAATTCATATTTGCCATTTTCAATGTTATGTTATGATTTGTTGTTATATTGTTATATTCCTTTTTATTATTGTAAGCGCTGTGATATAGTGTATTATGAAGGAAAAGGACTGAGAAAGCAACTGATCACATTTTAAACCAACTTTGATTGATACATGAACACGTATATCAATTATGCGGGGAACCTAAGTCATGCATTAAACAATATTAAAATTAGAGACATTTTGTTGTACTTTGAGTACCAGAATCTCGAATGCTTTTTTCTTTCTTGACTTTCATCCAGTGGCGTACCTGGGGTACTCCGTCAGGGGGGGCAAGCGACCGAAACAAACAAAAAAGGAGATGCTAATTTTCACTTCTGGCGAGCGAGCAAGCAAAAAAAAAATCTCTAAGTAACGTTTGGTATATAAACTGGTATTGTTGCAAGTTGGGGGTGGGAACATTCACTTGTAAGCGACGTTAATTTCATTTTTTTGCAAACGAGCGTAGCGAGCAAGAAAAAATCACTTCTTTTTTAATAATTGCCACTTAAACTTGGTTCATATTGTCCCATGCAGGGCGCGGGAACAATATTGTGTTTAGGGTGATTTTATACCCTTCTTAGCTAGCGAGCGAAAATACATCTTTCTCTCAATGAATTGCTATATAAAATTTGTTTCATTGTTGCAGGTCGGGGGGCACAATCGTGTTTAAGGCAATGTCAATCCCATTTTGGCGGGCAGGCAACCCCCTACATTTCTCTTTTTAATGATATTGTAGCAGGTTAGTGGTGGGCACATAATTCCAGGAGCTAGCGAGCAAAAAAAAATCACTTCTCTTTGATAGGGAAAATATGGTACATAAAACTTGGGTTCATTGTTCCATGTCAGGGACGTGATTATTAAAAGCGGTGTTATTTCTATTTTGGCGAGCGAGCGTAGCGAGCGAGCAAAACAAATCACTTCTCTTTTATAGGGAAAATATGGTACATAAAACTTGGGTTCATTGTTCCATGTCAGGGACGTGATTATTAAAAGCGGTGTTATTTCTATTTTGGCGAGCGAGCGTAGCGAGCGTAGCGAAAAAAATCACTTCTCTTTTATAGGGAAAATATGGTACATAAAACTTGGGTTCATTGTTCCATGTCAGGGACGTGATTATTAACTCTTATCCTGCCACAGGGCTAATCCCCCCAGTGCCAGATTTATAACGAGATAATCGGATTAACGCGATGGTACTAACAATAGCGCGTGCAAAACACTAGGCACAGTCCAATGGGCATGAACAATAACTGCTATTACGAATGTTTGCTAGCATGCAAGAAGCAGCGTAACAATAGCGTGCACGCAGCCTCATGGCAGGCTATGAGTTAAAAGCGGTGTTATTTCTATTTTGGCGAGCGAGCGTAGCGAGCGAGCAAAATTTTTGTAATGATAATTGGTTCATAAATTTCAGATTTGTTTGTTGCAGGTCAGGGCTTACACGATCATGTCTAAGGTGATGTTAATTCCGTTTTGGCGAGCACGAGCACACCAAAACTTCTTTGAAAAACGTTTGGTACATAATTATTAACTGGTTGTTGCAGGTTGGGGCGGGCACGTTAGCGGTGTCAATTCCATTTTGGCGAGCGAGCATAGCGAGCAAGCAAAAAAAAAAATTAATAGAAATTAATAAATAAACTTGTTTTTATTGGTGCAGGTCAGGATGGACGCAATCGCGTTTAACGCGATTCAATTCCTTTTTGGCGAGAGGGCGAAAAAAAACTCTTCCATTTTTAATGATATTGTTGCAGGTCAAGGGTGGGCACAATTGTTTCCAAAGCAATGTCTATTCGTTTTATTCGCGAGCGAGTGTAGCGAGCGAGAAAAATGAATTAGTCTCTTTTAGTAACATTTGGTACATACATTGTGTATTATTGTTGCCATGGTTGCAGGTCGGGGCCCGTCGGGGCAGGCACAATTGTATTCTATGCAATGCTAATCCTTTTCTTTTTCAGGGGGACGAGCAAGTGAAAACATTTAATACAAAATAGGCTAGCAAGCAGTTCGCGCCAGCAAAGAGTTTCGAATTTGTTATAACACTTATATTTTCCTATTTTTATTTGTCTTAATTTTTCAGGGCCGTATGCGGAATATTTTTCTGGTGGGGGAGGGGGAAAGATGCGTTAAAAGTTTTTGAAGAATCTCAAAAGCAAAAGGAGTGAAGGGAGTTCGAGCGACCGAACTGGTCATGAGGGTACTTTTGCATTTTCAAAAGTAGAATTGAAGGATTTGGTATAGGCCTACACTACATTTTCAGGAAAAAAACTGTACGTTTTCAAAATATCTGGGGTCAACTGCCCCCCCCCCTGGTGCGTACGGCCAAGGTCTTTTTTTTTTAATTTCCCCATTATTTTCCTTTCCTTTTCTTTTCCCTTTTTCTTCCTTTTCTCTTCTTTTTCCTTTTTTTCTTTCCTTTTCCTTTTTTTCTTTTGTTCTCTTTCTTTCCTTTTTTTCTTCCCTTTTCCTTTTTTCTTTTTCTTTCCTTTCCTTCCTTTTCTTTTCTTTCCCCTTTTTCTTTTTTTCCCCTGGAGCCCGTCAGGGGGGGCACTCTGCCCCCCCTGCCCCCCCCCATAGGTACGCCAGTGCTTTCATCTAATTCTACGTTAAGGAAATTTGTATAAGAAAGGAAGGTATAGAAAATGAGTAGGAGAGAGAGGAGAGATAATAAAAGTAAACGGGATCGTGGGAACGAGAGAGACGGGGTGGGTGGAAACGAGATACTTATAGAGAGTGGCAGCGAGAGGGAAAATGATAGATGAAGTGTGTGTGTGTGTGTAAAAGAGGGAGAGGGGAGAGAGAGAGAGAGAGAGAGAGAAGGGGGGCTGAGCCATTGGTTGTTTCCTTGTTGCCCTACCCATAAACTTAGCTTATATTTTGTAGTTGATGTCAAGGGTCAGCAATTGTTCTTATTTTTTAAGGCACTCGCTCCGTTGACCCACTATGAAATACTCATATTTGTATTCCTCTCAACCCCACCCCCTTCTCCCGCCCTGGCGTAGAAAGAGGGGTAAGGGATTGGAAGGAAAGAAAGATAGGGAGAGAGAATGCAACTCCATGCGATTCTCATCTCTCCCTCTCTCTCTCTCTCGCTCTCTCTCTCTCTTTCTCCCTCTCCCACTCTCATTGATTTCATTCATTCTTCTTTCTATCTCTTCCTCTTCTCTTCTTTTACAGCATTCGTTAGGGGTTGCCCCCTCCCCCCCCCCCCTCCGTCGCTGATGGAAATTTAATAGCGATTGCATTGTCCAGTTTCACTTCTAGAGCCCCACTCTAATACGTATTTTCGATTGATAAGAAACATAATTTTTTGTTATTTTTTTCTACATCATTTCAGCAGGATATCACATGGGCGATTCTGTCCAATGTGTCCCTTACACCTGGCCCGTATGACGTATATTTTCCACATATTTCACCCCACAAATTAATGTAGAATTTTTTTTAGATGACGATTGAATTGTGTTACTTTCTGATATCACTACCGATTTTTTTTAGCCATTGTCTTATCAAGAGATTTTTCCTTCATGGATGAAATATATAAATTAATATCATGTATGTCTTACAGTATATATCGCATGGAATCATTAAACTGCTATTCATTTTATGTTAGTTTGAGGACTCTATGAAACCTATTACTAGTAAACGGAACACAGTTTGTCCCCACCATAAAAAAACCACTTTTTTCGCAAAGATGGTCGATGTAATTTTATTTTTCTATCCGTACAATGAAAATTCATCTTAACAATCGAAATCGTAAAAGTTAAGACGGTATACAGATCATAATTTCACTATGATAGTATAGAGATAGCGACTGCTACGAGAGGACTGGCTGTTTTTATACGCTCAAGGGGAAGTTGCATCAGATAGCAGCGGATGCAACTTTCCTGAGAGCCAGTATAGAAACAGCCAGTCCTCGAATATTAGAGCAGTCGATATCCCTTTATATACCGAATTGACACAAAGATCTACCAAGAATTCTTACCTTATCCTTGTATTGAGTTAAGATTGGTTAAAACATCACAGAAAATCTAAAAAAAACTGTCTGTTTATCTTTGCCTGAAAAATGACTGAAATTTTCGATCAAGATTCAAGATTCAAGATTTTATTTATAATACAGAAATTTGTTTTTTATTGGTGTAACATGTAATATGTAAAACATAAGGCAAAAACATGGTGTCTTGTGCTGAAAGCCAGAAGGGCGTCAAGACTCTATAAAGACAAATTCTATGAGCAGGTACGGTCCTCCGGCTTTCAGCACAAAACATAACAAGACAGTTTCAATGTATATGACTTATACATAGCAAGAGTTTTAAATACAATTCTGAATCACACCATGAATAAATTCAGGTATGAATATAAATGTGAATATGAAAGTAGGAGCATCACAATCGAAATACGAGCAGAAAGGGAAGGAAAAAAGAGAGCTCAAGCTCGAAGGACTGATAAAATCCTTATTATCTGATGTACAAATATTTCATTCAATATTGTTTCCCGTTATTATCGCTGATGATAATAAATCTCAAGTATAATTCAGCGTGCACCCAGAGATCAGCGCACTTATCTATATACGCAAGTGTGGACCCACACCAACACACAGAGAAAAAGAGGTTAAATTTACTCCCTATAGGGAGTAAATGCTTGTCGCATTTATAAGTGACACCCCTCAGGGAGTAAATTTACTCCCCAATGTAGGGAGTAAATTGCATCCCACAAGAAGGTGTAAATTTCCACCCCAAGGTTACGATTTTACCCCCTTTAAGGAGTGAAATTTGCATACCCAATTTTATACCCTATATGATCTATTCCACACTCTGTGGAGAGTAAATCTACACTCTTCTTGTGCACAGCATCAACCAATTGATCATCCCTCGAGTAATCAATTATCCATGCTTCGTAATCACCTAACAGTCACTGATTCTCACCTTTTTGTCTACATTTCACTGCTCTAAAGAAATCAGACTAGAATCTCGAGTTATATGTCGAAAAGCTTTAATGCTTACCTAAACAACAGTTAGTGTGAACTCAACACAAGTGCATACTGCAGAACCAACTTCAAGTTAGCCGTGGTGAGGCCGGCCTGGTATCGGATCAAATGTAGTGGAAATATCTAAACACAGTCCTGCCTTCGGGAATATCTTCCCTTTACTTACACGTATAAGAAGGTAATTATGTACTAGTTAGTAAAACAACACTTCTGCTAATTTCATTAAATTATCAAATATAACCTCCGGTACGACCCCTTATTCTTGATCAGATAACTTTCACACCAATAATTCCCCCGACATGACTAAAATATGTAAGTTATGCTAATTTTCCTTCATTTGGCAGTACCTATATCGACACGATGCTCCATTGCTGTAGCGCATACGCATATGCTCTCCAATCAGAGCTCGCCTGACTAAAATATGGTGTAAAATTACACCCCTCAATTGACAATTCTGTACACCCTTGCGTATTTCCGTGTGGCCTAAAAGGTGTAATAGGGGGCGCCCTATTTTTCCAATTTCGTTTTACTCCCCAAGAACACCTTTTATTTCTCTGTGTGAATTGTTGTTGTTGTTGTTCTCGGGTTTTAAGGCTGACCAATCTAAAAAGATTATTTCTGCCTGGCTGTGCTGTTTCTTTTCCTCTTCAGTGGGTATCATGTCAGCTTCCGTTTATTCGATGGTGCGGGCAATAATGTATGTGTCGACCATCAACAGGGTGCGAGTATTTTATTAATAATAGGGGTTTAATGTGAATGACCACACCACACACTTTATACGTGCTCTAAGTACCTCTACGCTCACTGCTGTGCAGTTCTAGTTACTGGAAACTATTGCACACTTTTCAATGAAAATACGTTTGAAAGACTCAGTAAATGAATCATACGTGTCAACTTTGACCAATCATTTGAGTAAGATCTAGGAATGAATTGTATAACAGAAAATCATGAAGCACCATAGTGCCTCGTACCTTAGTCACACTGATAGACACTCAACACTGACCAGTAGCGTACGCAGGATTTTTTTCAGGGGGGGGGGGGTTAAAATTTGAAATCAAACTATCATATTAAATATTAACCCCTTAAAAAAGTTTTCAATTTACGTTTAGCGTTAATACCTCTCGTATGGTATCGTATTTGACCTTTGTTCCATTGGAAAGCGTGTTTATTCCCCTTTATATGGATGCCCCATTTGTAATGATTATGTAATCGTGGAATGTTCTGTTTACCTAATATGGGGCCAAATAAAATGGCCTCGATATTAAATGTTGCAAAATGCATCGTTATTGTCAATCGTGAATTCTTCGTTTGTTCAGAGGAGGGATTGGCAACCCCATGATTACATCATCATTACAAATGGGGCATAATGTTGTAGTGAGTAATAAAACAGGCTTTTCAGTGTTATCAACATCAGATATGATAATAAAGTAACAACAGAGATATCAACGCCCAAACTTCGAATTGGAGAACTTTTATTA
This sequence comes from Strongylocentrotus droebachiensis, assembly GCA_035222895.1. Taxonomy (NCBI): domain Eukaryota; kingdom Metazoa; phylum Echinodermata; class Echinoidea; order Camarodonta; family Strongylocentrotidae; genus Strongylocentrotus; species Strongylocentrotus droebachiensis. Next base: position 173,336 of record JAVYIG010003684.1, read on the forward strand.
GGGGTTTATATAGTGTCAAACGAAAAAAAAAATTAAAATTACAATTCAAATCACAGTGCAATATATACAAACTGGTTAAACATGTTGTTTAATTACAATTCTATGATTACAGAATTTGATATTGGCTGCAAGAGGGACATATTATCTTTAAGACAACTGCGGCGGCTTTGATTTTTGTGGCGGTTCACCGCGCCACTTGAACCAGCTTTTAGTGGTCATGCGTGATCTGAACAGAGCTGTCATTCTTGAGGACATTCTGTCTCGAGAATCCTCAGATAACTTTTTCAGAAGGCTCGGTCACGAGACTGGTATTGTCGGTCTAGCGAGAAATGTGTTTCATTAACCCTCAGCTAATTTTCCAAAAGGCCCTTGAAATTGAAATTAAATTTATCATCATAACTGTCCAAGCGAGCGAAGTTTTGCTGTCCGATTATGAGGGTTTTTGAACATCCGATTGCCAATAATCGTCTTGTTTTAGATGTTTTTATATTGGACACTTTAGTTTCTCTGAAATGTTAATTCATCAAATTGCAAATTTCTGAAATATAAGCCGCTTTCTATATACTTATTATTCACCTGGGGCTCCAAATTAACGAACTCTGGAGGAATACACGATAAAGAACTCAATAGCAAGATATCGGACATTCAAGATCTCTCTCGAATGCTGAACATTCCGAAATGTCATTTTTGGGTCCGAGAATCCGAGTTTATTGATGCATAATGTATTAGAAGGAAATCAACGAGAATTAAAAAAGTGTTATTTTTTATTTTCTTAATACTCTTAAACCGTAAAGCTATATATTGAATGCTAGGTATTAATTGTGTTGGTTGTTGGGGGGGGGGGGGGAGGGTGGCGGCGAGAGCGGCTAGTGATTTTATTAATTCGAGCAATATATAATTTCTTTGTTGTTATTGTGTTTTAAGGGGATTGATACAGTTTAATTTTTGTTGGTTGGATGACGAACTTCCTTAACGGTCACTGGAGAACTCTTGAAGATGTCATCAGGGGTTCACTGGCCGAATCTTCATTTCAGTCCCTTTGAGAGAGTAATTGAAGCCGTGCCAGGCCTGCCATAGCACACCGCCATATCCAGTAGGGATTAGACGATAGCGCCCATTGAGGTTGCAATAATAGCAATTTGTAAACCACCAACCCGACTGATAGTAACTAGCGCAATTCTTATTGGATAATCCGTCGTGGTCCCGGTCTACGGTGCTGAATACAGAACCAGAGTGCCTGCCGAAACTATTACCTGGGGAAGCATAACAGAGAACGGGTTGAGTAATTGTTATAGTGTAAAATGATTGGTGAATTTTCTTCTTTTGGGGGGATCTTTTTTGTTACATTAATTTGGAAGAATATTATAGATGAAATGTTTCTCGTTAATACACCTGGGTAGAGAGGGATGATGAAGCACCGAGCAAGGATCGAACCGCGGCCCCTCGTATGACGGTCAAGATTGTATATACCAGGCAGCCCCCACCGAGCAAGGATCGAACCGGGGCCCCTCGTATGACGGTCAAGATTGTATATACCAGGCAGCCCCCACCGAGCAAGGATCGAACCGGGGCCCCTCGTATGACGGTCAGGATTGTATATACCAGGCAGCCCCCACCGAGCAAGGATCGAACCGGGGCCCCTCGTATGACGGTCAAGATTGTATATACCAGGCAGCCCCCACCGAGCAAGGATCGAACCGGGGCCCCTCGTATGACGGTCAAGATTGTATATACATGTACCAGGCAGCCCCCACCGAGCAAGGATCGAACCGGGGCCCCTCGTATGACGGTCAAGATTGTATATACCAGGCAGCCCCCACCGAGCAAGGATCGAACCGGGGCCCCTCGTATGACGGTCAAGATTGTATATACATGTACCAGGCAGCCCCCACCGAGCAAGGATCGAACCGGGGCCCCTCGTATGACGGTCAAGATTGTATATACATGTACCAGGCAGCCCCCACCGAGCAAGGATCGAACCGGGGCCCCTCGTATGACGGTCAAGATTGTATATACCAGGCAGCCCCCACCGAGCAAGGATCGAACCGGGGCCCCTCGTATGACGGTCAAGATTGTATATACATGTACCAGGCAGCCCCCACCGAGCAAGGATCGAACCGGGGCCCCTCGTATGACGGTCAAGATTGTACATGTATACCAGGCAGCCCCCACCGAGCAAGGATCGAACCGGGGCCCCTCGTATGACGGTCAAGATTGTATATACATGTACCAGGCAGCCCCCACCGAGCAAGGATCGAACCGGGGCCCCTCGTATGACGGTCAAGATTGTATATACATGTACCAGGCAGCCCCCACCGAGCAAGGATCGAACCGGGGCCCCTCGTATGACGGTCAAGATTGTACATGTATACCAGGCAGCCCCCACCGAGCAAGGATCGAACCGGGGCCCCTCGTATGACGGTCAAGATTGTATATACATGTACCAGGCAGCCCCCCCGAGCAAGGGTCGAACCGGGGCCCCTCGTATGACGGTCAAGATTGTACATGTATACCAGGCAGCCCCCACCGAGCAAGGATCGAACCGGGGCCCCTCGTATGACGGTCAAGATTGTATATACCAGGCAGCCCCCACCGAGCAAGGGTCGAACCGGGGCCCCTCGTATGACGGTCAAGATTGTATATACATGTACCAGGCAGCCCCCCCCCCCCCGAGCAAGGATCGAACCGGGGCCCCTCGTATGACGGTCAAGATTGTATATAACAGGCAGCCCCCACCGAGCAAGGGTCGAACCGGGGCCCCTCGTATGACGGTCAAGATTGTATATACATGTACCAGGCAGCCCCCCCGAGCAAGGATCGAACCGGGGCCCCTCGTATGACGGTCAGGATTGTATATGTATACCAGGCAGCCCCCACCGAGCAAGGATCGAACCGGGGCCCCTCGTATGACGGTCAAGATTGTACATGTATACCAGGCAGCCCACACCGAGTGAGCATGATAGGATTTTTACCAGTATGATCCCCCCCCCCCCATCTCTCTCTCTTTCTCTATCTAGCTTTCTCTTTCCCTTTATATCTCTCTTTTACATATATTTCTATTTATCTCTCCCATTTCTCTATTTCTCTTTTTCTCTTTAACTCTCCCGTCCCCTACCTCTCTCTTCTCTATATCTATTTATACATTTTGTTTCTCTCTCTCTCTCTAACTCTATCTATCTACCTATCTCTATATATATATATATACATATATCTTTTCCTTTATCTCCCTATATCTATATCTATCCATCCCTCTCCCTCTCCTTCTCTCTCCCTCTCTCTCTCTCTCTCTCTCTATCTGTTTATCTCTTTCTCTCTGTGTCTATCCATTCATCTATCTATTTTTTCCTCTCTCTCTCTCTCATTCAATCTGTCTATGTTAAAAAATCATTCTCTTCTTTCTTTTTATCTGTCTTTCTAGTTATCTCGTTTTTTTTCTCTCTCTCTCTCTATATATATGTATTTATCTTTTAATCTTTCTCTCTCTTTTTCATGGGAAGCCGTCAACTAGGTTAGATGATTACCTGCCGTCCCGTTGATGAGACTGCCGATTTTCAGCTTGTACTTATCGCTTTCATTGCCCACGTTGAAACGATTATAAATCGCGTATTTGGTTTCCCCCTCAAAGTCCTCCAGATCGACCCGTAGTTCGTACGTCTTCTGGTTAGTCAGTCGGTGAATCTTGTCGTTGCCTAGCCAGTGTTCGGAAGAGACGCTTCCGAAGCCGATCTTGTAATCCGACCAGTTTCGAAGGAATCTCACAGAACCGTCCTTTCGACGTTGGAAAACCTAAAGAGAGAGGAAATTTTCTATAGAAACAGCAATCATGACCATGTCCAATGTTTCATGAAAGTCTTTGACATTTCACATGTGACTAGAAATAATTTGGAGTTTGGACATGTTGTACGAGCTTTCGTACATAGTAATATGTACCAGCAGTAAATTGCATTGATTGTGATTTTTGGCAAGAATTAGTCAAACGTATGAGCGCACGTACCAACATGCGGGGAGGGGTGCAGTCTCCCCCCAGGGGGGGGGGGGGGGGAATCAGATTTGATTTGGACGGGGTTTAGCCTCTGAAGCATCGTAACCCCTACCCATTTTAAGGGTCATTTTGGGGATTTTTCTCGAATTAAAAGCCCATGTTTTCCATTTTTGTGAAATTTTGAAGAACGGATCCATGTTTAGAATTATTTTTGCTGAAAATGGAACCCATATTTAAGGATTTTTGTATGAAAAACTGCCCCAATAGAGCGGCACACCCCCGTATGTCTAAATATTCGAGTAACCCCCCCCCCCCGGTCCCTCCCAGGCGGGGATCTACGGGGGGGGGTTAGGGGGTTTAACCCCCCCCCCTTGGGCCGCAAAAAAAAAAAAAAAAAAAAATCGCACACTGGAGAGAAATCGCCTCGCCGCTACGCGGCTCGTGGACGATGATTCGTATCGTCATTGGGTCAACCCCCCCCCTTAGCAAAAAGCCAGATCCGCCCCTGCCTCCCCTAATGATTTAGAAAACATACCTACATGCATATTCGCGCAACCATCACTTCAGTTTGGGCCAGTCAGCTAGATGTCCGAATAATTATCCTGCCTTTGTTAATTGGACAGTGTACTATTATTTGTATTAATTAAATTTAAACAAATCTTTTAAAGTGTGTATTGTCATGAAAAAAATACATTTCAAACATAAGCTTGAAGTACTTTTATTTTTCACTTCCCATGCTAAAAAGAGCAGAAACTTTGTATTTGAAAAAACAAAATTAAGCAAACAAATTCATGATATGTTAAAAGAGGGGTAATTATACTTCTCTATTTTTATATCAGTCTTTGGTATAACATTCAAGAAAACAGGAGGGTGGTGGTGGTGTTCTCCACTTCTCCCCCCCCCCCCACGATATCATCAGACTCACGGTCCAGCCACCGCCATCGGTGTCCATGTCACAGAAGACGTTGAATGGCCTACCGACTCCAGCAGGATAGATACCGTAGATACCGCTGGTATTCACCCCACTGGCCTGTATGTCAGCACAGTCGTGTGGTTGTCCGGGAAACACTGAAGAAGATTCCATGGTCGTATCTATGACGTGATGAATAATTTAAAGAAACGTCAAAAGAACAACCATGCTGAATACAAGCTGGCATTAACGCGACAGTATACGGTAATATAATACAATTGTCTCGCCATACAAGACAAGTATAAACCACAAAAAAATATTACAAATAGACAGTGGAGAACTTAAACTATTACTATGAGCCTCTGACGGATACACTGAGTATAGTATATAATAATAATATTCAATACTTAATTTTTACATCTGGTGTAAGTTTCTCTTGCATACATATCCGTAAATACAACTGGACATTAATGTTTTTTCCTTTCTCATTCTCTCGCTATATCGCATTATTTGTTGTATCTTCCTATTCTATGCAATTCATTTATGTAAAGTCACATGGATTGGAAAAAAGACACTCGGGTTAAAGTTATTCTAGCTAATCTTGGTCTTGTGCTGACATCCACGTGACTCTCTTCAAATCTTATTGGATATTTTGTATTATATGTTTTTTTGATAGTTGCTATGATAGTTCTCTCAATTATCAAAAAACAGAAATTATTCTTACAAAAGTGATGTAAAACAAAGAACGCCCCATTTGACATAAGTAGATAAACGGGGTCACCTTTAAGTACGGACTTAAAACCCCTCTGCACTAGTTTGGCACGGACGGATTAGACCTCCCTGCAAGGTCACTGGCAGGTGGTTATCTCATCAAATCAGCTCTCAATTGACATAAGAAAAAGGGGCCATGAAGAATCAACGGATACCGCTTAGGCATTGATGGCTGTATAGAGGCGCAAGTTGCTATAAGTAGTGCGGTGGGGCTTTAACAGGAATTTATTTACCGGTTTCACAATGCCTCCGCTGAACAGGGCGAGACTCCTTTCCAGGCTTTCCAAAGGAGCGATTTTTATCTACACGATATGTCGTCTTTTGTGGAACTTCTTTCCCATGCTGAACGACTGATCCACAAATATCACCATCAAGTCCTGACGCGTCTGGTGTATGACAGAACATGATTATATAATAATAATGATTATTATCATTATTACTTATTCTTATTATTCATAATTATTATTATTAACCGTATCAGACATCTGAGCAGGGCAATTTCTAAATGTTATTGCCCTCAAGGTTTGATGGATAAGTCAACAAAATTACAATAAGTTAGTCCGCTCAGAAAAGTCAATGGGATTTTGTGTGTAATTTGGCGGGCAATATAGGTTATACAGTAAACCAATGCGCAAATATTTTAGCCCGCTCAGAACAGTCAATGGCAAAATGCGTGTTAAACTAGTGAGCAATAATATAGTGCCAGTTGTAATTTACATCGCGCATCCTGTATAAGAAAATGCGCACTTTGCGCGAAACTCTATTGTGACGTAACAATCACACCCTTGGCAAACTGTTTGCAGTGTATCGAAAATCTGTCAAACACTGGATGAACAGTGCTGGTTTGACAATGTTTTTGCAACTTCTAATGCTAGGAAACCCTGTGTAGCCTACATAATTTAAGAGTATAAGATAGTAAGAGTTTCTTGTTTGCTCTAGATGTCTGATGTGGTTAATAATAGTAATATTGACTGCCTAATTCAGGGCAATACGACTTGTCATATATCGCCCTCACCTTCAGTTCGGGCGATATGTCGTATTGGCCAGAAGGCAGTCAATATTACTTAATTATCATTATTATTAATTCCATTAATGAAATACTTTCAATTGATCATAATACTTTGTCGCAAACGAAATTGATTTACTAAGAAATGCTAGCAAAATGTATTTGAGATCAAAGTATGATGCGTTAACCAAGTAACGGACACTTCACGCTATGTATCCGTACTATGGAAAGGTTTTCCAATAATAATGTCTTGAAAAGTTAGTGACGCACGACTGGAATACCGATCTATGAATGCACTAACTTTAAAACGGTGAATCTGCTGCATTTAGGAAGGATCGTCAGAGCATTGGAACCACCCAAATTTGAGCAAGCAACATAAGTAGCCTATTTTATTTTTAAGTCGGGCACTTGTATAGATATAATGACTGCTGTGAGAGGAATGGTTGTTTTATATAGGCTCAAGGGGATGTTGCATTCTGATATCACCCGAGGCGTGCCGAGGGGTTATAGCAAGATGCAACAACCATTCAAATTTGCTCAAGCAACATAAGAAGCCTATTCTTTTCTTTTTTTTAATGTCGGACACTTTAATAGAACATCGAGATGAAGATTGTTATCACATTTCACGTTGTTTGCGGTTTCAAATGGTAGACAAGATTATAATTATATGAAATTTTTGAGAAATAATAGACCCATGCTTAGGGATTTTTTGTGTGAAAAAAAGACCCATTAGAGCGGCACACCCCGTTTGTCTTCACATGTGAATACCCCCCCTCCCTTCCCCGGATGAACACATTACATTTTGAGCGGGTTGACCTTACTCGTTCCATGCCATTCCCAAAATACACGGCAATATATGGGATGTCCGGTAATGAAAAGCGTCCGGTATAAATAATGCATCGAACTATTGCAATGCGTATATAGACAGCTAGGTCTGTGACTTCTGACTACCGCAACTCTCCGCAACGGCCGAGATTGGACGGCAGAGTACAGCCGCCAAGCTATCCCAGAGTGTATTTGAAATATAATGGAGGCATGAAACTAGCATCCGGTAATTTGGGGGTATTGGGGGTATAAGGGAGTTTACAGATAGCACATGTTACAAATGACCCCAAATATCCACAGATCTTTTACACATGGAGAAGTTCCACTTTGAGCATCTTAGAATAATAACTGCCAAAGTCCTAGTCCATATCCAGTATTCATCTCTGTGGGTTTTTACCATTTTGGTACAAATGACCTTTATCTGCCCATGCGCAGATTGTATCTGTAAACTACCTTATTGGCGATAGCGAAAATTGCAATATGCGTTGTGAGCGCATTAATGTGCCTGTGAAGCAATGCTCGCTACTGTATGCTTATTGCGCTAGGCCATAAGCGCATATAGGCCAACGCGCTCAAATGAGTTGACCTTACTACACGTTCCATGCAATTCCTTACAATTTTTATTCGGTAATAAAAGGCGTCAGGTAATAATGCGTTAGATGACAATTATTCTCTCCAATCGTAATACTTACACAGGTTAGGGAGGAGAAGAATGCCAAAGAAAATTACAATGTAAGCTCTGCATCTATACCAAGTTTCCATCACGAATATCTCTGTTATAATGATGGTGAAAAACTATATCCTGCCTCAAGCTATTAAAAGCCTACAAAAAACATAAACGGAAAGATCTTACAGATACAAAAGTGTAATTGGTCCACAGCTCGTCACGTCACGTGATGTCGATTGAGATCAGATGGCATGTTTCACTCCCGCTATTGTATTTTTGCTTCATACCGTATCCAAGCAACCCAGTGTATGCATGTTTTGTATTGTTTGAGCCGCGCGAATTTATTGAGGAAGGCTAAAGCAAAAACAAAAGGAAATAAAAATTGTTTCTTCTTCAAAGGCGACGGGAAAAGGAGAAGGCATGAGATCGCAATTAACCTCAATGTTATACAACAAAGTGTAAACAAGGCTATTTAACTGGGAGGAGTGTACTATATACATTTTCGGACCGCAGGGGAGTTAAATTTTCCCTAGTGATTATATTTTTTTTGAAAATATGAATCCCTTCGGCAGGTATGGAAAGATCACGTAATCACACTTTTGTATTTGTAAGATATTTCCGTTTATATTTTCTTTGAAAAATATGAATCCTTTCGGTGGGGGCACCAGTCTTTAGTCTACTAGATTGTCAACATTTGAGGGGACAGATTGGCCCCACCGGGAGGGGATATACCCCTTGTACCTTTACACTGGAAAAGATTTGCATTTTAAAGTGTAACGGACACACAAAAATAATGAAGATACTCTCTCTATCTCCTTTCCTGTATGTCTTCTATCTTTCGCTGTTAACTCAATTTATCTTTTTTTTTCTTCTTCCCTCTGCTGTACACCACATTAAGGACGCACATCGGATCACCCTAACGCATTTTTGATAATTTGACACCAAAACAGGTACTACCAGGGAGATGAGCCTTTTCAGCTAATATATACAATACATTTTACTACTGGTGAATGCCTGTCAACTCCTATGTTAGTAATGATTGGGTAGGCCCTATTGTGCCTTGAGTAAACTTTACCAACGATTAGATCAGGCGTTCTCAACTGGCGGCGCTTGCGGTCACTCGAAGTGGCGCGCGGCTGTTGCCCGGAAAAAAAAAAAAATTATAACAATTTTAAAAAAAATTAAAACTCAGCAAAATCAAGAAGTCGCAGTCGAAGTAAAGCCTCAAATGTCTGCTTAAAAAACAGGAAGAAGGGGGAATTAACGGCTTTTACCATTTACTCAGGGCTATCTGCTTGAAGTTTGGGACTCTGTTGTGCAGATGTTTATCTACATTACAATGTTTATCATTGCCGATCTGAGGAAACACCGTGTATCTATTTTTAGATTGGTGATCCGCTCGCGGGTTTCTGGGACGATTCGAGCTAAACAATAATACTGCATTGCGACATTTTAAGTGGAAAAACTGGTCGGCGAGAGTGATGTCGCAATAACCATGTTAATTAATTAGGTCATGACGTCATTTGGCCTGGAGCGCACATCGTCCAAGCGTTGTTATTCCAAAAGCATTGTTTACCACTGCAACTTGCATAATAGTTTCATATAGTGTGACAATTATAGGAATCATGCGTGATCAGAGACCAGGGGTAACTAGGAACTTAGTATCATGGCATCTACTTCTTCTGATGCTCCGCCTGAGAAGAAAAAGAAAGAAGAGAATCGGATATTCAATGATGAATGGATGCGTGAATTATTTTTCATCCTAGCTGCCGGAAAGATCGAACGCTAAGCCGACGTGTTTGATTTGCAGCCGCACGGTAGCCAGCGTTAAGAAACACGACATTCGGAGGCATTATACTTGTTGTGACAGTTGCACTTAATAAGTTATCACCCAAGTCATTTGTTTTTGTATTATTGATGCATGACATGAACACACATATATTTGTAATAGCACTTCCTCAGGCAAGGTGCCTAATATAGCGCCACCTATTGATAACCACTTGATATCAAACACTCAGAAGGCTACAAGAACATGGTTGTGTCGAGGTCTAAGGATCCCCTTTTTGTCAGCGCATCATGGGGATTTCAGTCTTAAGATTGTCATTATGTCAGGCAAGAGTTTTCACGGAATTTACTGGAACGAAAATGAAACTCCAATTAAAGCTACAATTCCCGTAGAAGCCTTTGTTTAGACTATTTATTTGAGATCGACCTCGCTGCAGCCACAGTGAAAACTCTTCTGTGTGATGACATCAGATCGAGCAGAGTGGTTCATTCCAAGAAGTGAATCTTCCATCACTAGCTAGAGACCGTCATCATGTCTGAAGGAGAAGAAGCGAGCAAAAGGGATAGAAGGCCCACAGAGAAGGGTATCAAGCACCAAGCGGATGTCGCAGTGAAGTCATGGAAAGTCGCCATTCGTCTCTGGAGTAGAATAGCAAATAAGCATCGTGAGCTTATTGTAGAAGACGACATCCAAGCTGAGGTGATTAAAGAATCCCGCAACAAAGTACAGGAAGCTATGGGCAAAGCCATAGTTACTCAAGAAGTGCTCGCTGACCTAGCTCCTTCAGCAAGTCTCGAAGATGATGGTGAAGACAGGCTTGATGAGATGGAAGAGGAGCATTCATCCTTGATGAGAGAGACCATGCGAATCATTATCCAGTTAAAAGGCGGAACTCACGCTTCAAAGTCTGGTTCTCGCTCAGCAAAACCAAGAGTTCGAGACTGGGTCAACGAACAAGCACCCGTCTCTCCCATGGAGCCTGCAACCAAGAAAGATGATGAAGTAAGTCATCAACCAGCAGACAAGCCCAGCAACGAAGATTTTCTCGCCAACAGTTTAAAGGAGCTGCTCTGCTTGAATAGACTACCTCTTCCGGAGCCCGGACATTTCTCAGGCAATCCGCTTGATTATACATCATGGAAGAGAAGCTACGACGCCTTAATCGAGCATCGAGGGATTCCCATCGAAGAAAGGTTCTACTTTCTTTTAAAGTACCTTACTGGTGAGCCGAGATCCCTGGTTCAAGGTTATTCCTTGATTGGAGATGCTGCAGGATACAACGAAGCAAAGAAGGTATTGGAGCAGAGATACGGAGATCCATTTGTGGTATCCAATGCCTATCGTGATAAGCTAGACTCCTGGCCAAGAGTGGGTTGCAGAGATGCATTTGGTCTAAGGAGACTTGGAGACTTTTTGAAGCAGTGTGACACAGCTTCGAAGTATGTTCATCATTTAAGCCATCTTGATGATGAACGAGAAAACCGGAAGCTACTGATGAAACTCCCAGATTGGTTGGTCGTGAAATGGAGCAGGAAGGTCGTGCACTGGAGGCGAGAGTGGGGGACATTCCCACCCTTTTCTGTTTTCACCGACTTCATTGAAGAAGAAGCTATAGTAGCTTGTGACCCTGTAACATCTCTTCAATCTCTGCAGACCTCGAATGAAAGAAAGAATGCAGCTACTTCCAGCTTTATGCAGACAGAAACTCATCATCAGAATCAGAGAGATGGCTCTGCTGAGAGAGAGACTTTTTCATGCATCTTCTGCAAGGGTCGACATCACCTCACTGAATGTTCTTCCTTCAACTCAGAGACGATGCAGAAGAAGAGAAAGATTGTTATGGAAAATGGACTCTGTTTCGGCTGCCTTGAGAAGGGACATATATCAAGGAGATGTAACAAGCGAAATACATGCTCTTCATGCAAAGGGAAGCATCCTACTGTTCTACATGATGATGAGTGGAAAGAAAGACGACAGGATGCTACCAACAGATATAGAGATAACATTGAAACCTTGGAGTCAACATCCTATGCATCAAATTCTGATTCCAGTCATACTACAAAGTCAACAATGATCGTTCCTGTGTGGCTGTCTCACGAGTCCTGCGACAAGGATAAATTAGTGTATGCCTTGTTGGACACACAATCTGACACATCCTTTATTCTCACGAAAACTAAGGAGACGATGGGAATTAAAGGAACAGAGGTAAACCTACTACTCTCTACCATGACCAAGGCGAATGAGAGAATTGCAAGTGAAAAGGTGATTGGTCTTCAGGTGAAAGCATTCAACGACTCCACAAAGATCATCAGCCTCCCTCCTACCTTCACGAGAGACATCATGCCAGCGGATCGACATCACATACCTACTCCTGACATGGCAAGATCCTTCCGACATCTGACCAGGATTGCTGACATGATAGCTCCTCTTCAAGATGTTGAAATTGGGCTCCTGATCGGCTACGACTGTGCCAAGGCTCTTGCTCCACGTGCTGTCATCTACCCTCCTGATGATAGAGGTCCATATGCAATCAAGACGGATCTAGGATGGAGCATTGTTGGCACAGTAAATGCAGAGTATGCCGATAGTCACAACGATCCTATGGGTGTGAGTCATCGCACAACAGTTCGATTTGTGCCTGATGAGGTACAGCTACATGTAAATGGACATCGATCAGAAGTGAACTTCACTCATTCAGCGACCATGAAGGAAGAGAAAGCACCTCTTCATGTTGATCGACTTCTAGAGGCCGATTTCACTCCAGATGAGGGAAAGCCAGAAGCTGTAGATCTTTCTAAAGATCTTGAAGTGAAAAGTCGGACCCATGTGCAGAAAGTAGACAAGCTCGAGTTGGAACGATTTGATCATCTCTCTAGTGGTGTCGAGCGAAGAAAGCTGTGGCAAACTGTCGACGCCTCAGATCTTACTTACCGAGACGTTGCTATGCAAGATGGG